>JAPDVR010000014.1:19440328-19960328 GCA_026230005.1 Gila orcuttii
AATAAGCCATATCTCAGCACCAGAACATCGTACAGACATGTTTGTTGGCTCGTATGCAATCATGTACCACACCCTAGCAACCGAGTGGTGAGTTTTGCCACTGCAAGCACCACTTCACATTTTCTTCTGGAAATGTACATTCTAGTTATTATTATTATTCTCCGCAATGAATCGCATTTTTGAGGGCCTAAACATGCACGAAAACTCACGAAAATTTGCACACGCGTCAGAACTGGCAAAAATTTACATCTGATATGTGTTTCAGAATTGGGCGGGGCAAAATGGCTCGATAGCGCCACCTATAAAGGTTCAACGGAGTGCTCCTCCCGCTACGTTTCACGTACGTGTACGCAATTCGGTACATACATGTAATGGCCCAATACCTACAAAAAAGTCTCTTGGAGGATAGCCCTAAACACAACAGGAAGTCAGCCATTTTGAACTTCCTCTCAGATTTTTGTGCAGTTTTTGCCATTTTCAGGCCTCGTACTTTAACGAACTCCTCCTACAGTTTTATTCCGATCATCTTCAAATTTGGTGAGTGTAATCTTAAGGCCTTTGCGACGTTAAATTGCGAAGATCTTGAGTTTTCGTCGAAGGGCGTGTCCTCGGCGGCCTGACAAATTTCGATGTTTCGCCATGAAACAGGAAGTTGCTGTAACTCAGGCAAACAATGTCCAATCTGCCCCAAACTTCACACGTTTGATAAGAGTTCTGTCCTGAACACATGTCCATGCTCATATTCAGTTACAGTCATAGCGCCACCTACTGGCAACAGGAAGTGACATGTTTAACACTGTTGTGGACTCCTAATAACATGTAAAAACGTGCCAGCAAGTGCTAAACATGCTAGCAACATACTAGAAACATGCTAAAACATGCTAGCAAACACTTAGCTAAGTGCTAAAAGCATGCTATTACTGCAATTAAATAGGAATTTGCTGTAACTCAGGCATGGAATATCAAATATTCCCCAAACTTAACACGTTTGATAAGAGTCATGGCCTGAACACATCTACATGAGAATATTCAGTTATAGTAATAGCACCACCTACTGGCAACAGGAAGTGACATGTATAACACTGTGATGCAGTATTAGCAACATATTAAATATACCATTGAATTATAAACATGTTATAAACATGTTAAAAACATGCTAGCAATTCATAGCTAAGTGCTAAAGCATGCTAATAAAATGAAACAGGAAGTTGTTGTTACTTAAGAAGGCAATGTCCAATCTGCCCCAAACTTCACACGTTTGATAAGAGTCCTGCCCTGAACACATCTACATGGCAATTTTAAGTTAAAGTAATAGCGCCATCTACTGTCGACAGGAAGTGACATGTTTTACACTGTGATGCAGTAGGCTACTAGCAACATATTAAATATGCCATTGAGTTCTAAACATGCTAGAAACATGCTAAAACATGCTAGCAACACTTATCTGAGTGATAACGCATGCTATTATCCCCATAATAAAGGACATTTTTGTAACTGACTTTGACATACTCCTATATTTACCTACTTAAATGCACATTGCCCACCTTGCTCTGTCTTCCTAAAGCCACCGGGTGGCGGTGGCACTGGTGCGAGGGCCCTTTCAATGCTGCTTGCCGCTTTAATTCTTCTTATAACTCTCAAGAAAGGTTATTCTTCTGATCATGAAGAATAACTTTTCTGTTCTATAAATTACTCAACAATATAAAGCTTGTAGCTTAAGATCACACATTTAAGAGACTTTGTTAGGTGATCAGCGTATTATGGGTTTTAATAAATAAAACTATGAAAACATACGACTACATTTAAACAAAGAATACATATAAACAGAATAACGAAAGTAAAGAAAGAAAGAGAGAGAGATCACAGAAGGGCAAATATCACAAACAGTTAACCTTTGAAAGCCAGCAAAGAATCAAATCACCTTAAGCAGGGGCAAACAATCTTAAACGCATCTAAATCTCGATAGAAATAATACTTCCATGGATCTTTGGTGCTGAGCAAGAATGTGTGTGTGTGAGTGTGTGTGATGATCCTCGCTGGGTTCTGAGTTTGAAGCGCTCTTTCGGTTCTTCCGGAGCGCGTGTCGTTCACGGGAAGTTTAAAAGTTTACTTGAAAGCGAAGTTGCTGGAAATTCATGCTAAGTCCATATCACTCGGAGATAGAAAAGAATGAGCACAAGACCAAAACAAGGCAAGAAGCCGGAGATAAGACTAAGACAAAAAGCTCAGAAAAAGAGGTAGGCCCTAAGACACAAAACAAAACTCGAAGAAGAAGCAGAAGCAAGGATGAGCCGCCGTCATCGTCCTTTAATGAAAGCTTAGCCCACACCTTCTCTGGGTGAACTGACCAATAACACTCTTTGATGGCCAACAAATTTTATGATTTATGATGGTGTCAGAATTCGTCATTTCTACTCCAAAGGATGGTAAACATAGTATAATACATTTTATCTAACCTAATATATATATATATATATATATATATATATATATATATATATATATATATATATATATATATATATATATATATATATATATATATATAGCTAAGGCAAACTAAGAGGTTTAATTCGGTAGCCTACCAAGAAAGATATGTCTGGAAGATACAAAAGTAGAGATAGGCTACATTCTTATGCTTGAATATAAGCACTCGAGTTCAACTAACACAACTAGAAAGTCATAATTAGGCTAATATGAGGTGGGAAACATACTTACACACAGGAATATATAATTATTATATAAGTATGTTATGTATATAAGTATGGAATGTTTGTGTATGTGTATTGGGGCGTCTCTCAGATGTCCATCCATGCCACCTGGCCTCAGTGCTTGCTGTGGGAGGGGAAGTGAGCTGATTAAGATCTTTTTGAAGCTCTCGAAGGAGTTTGGAAGTGTTTAACTTCTATCATGCCACTAGAAGTGACAATGGGGCAATTTGATCCAGACTCTTTAGACAAGCGATCGGTCGTACGATGTTCACCCAGCGGGTGAAAAATTTGGGCAAAAAATCCATTAGACTTAACATTGCAACAGATTTTGGCGATTCATAGCTCTTGAGCAAGGATTTCGTAGAAACATATGTGTTACCACATTTGAAGAGGCTGGCAGGCTCTGTAAGAACATACCTCACAATGGGGTGTAAGTTGTACCCCTGGGGGGCAAGAGCTTCCCAAAGTTGCCCCATAGACATATTGCGAAGGGACAGCCCATGAAACTGGGATTGCGCATACCTGTTTATCCTACTATGTAACTTGCATAGGAATTTTGTATTAAACAGAACTCTGGATCACAGTGTCATATAGACAGGGGGTGGTCTATCAGGATCACCTTGAAGCCATCAAGCCACACCCTAGAAACTAGTTCCATAGACTTCCACTGAAAGAGGTCAAAGGGATATCTTAGGATAAAAGTGTCATAGAAACATGAGGGTGGGCTCATTTGACTCGGGGCAGTAAATAGCCAATCAAGAATCACCTTTAAACACTTCCTAGCCTAGCAACCATTGTCAGGCACCCTAGCAACACTGTAAAAACTAATCTATAGAATTTACCCAATAAATGTGAGGTAACAATTTGCATCGACTTTGGTGGGGTAGATTTAATCCCATATATTGAGTATAAACTATCTGAAGTAAAAAGCTATTAAATACTTGCGTAAATTGGGTAACAATACCTCACATTTATGTATATATTCAACAGCTACTTACTCATTAAAATTCGGTAAAAATTATCTTTTCAAATCAAAGTTAATTAATATCAGTTAATAACAATTACTTATTCAGAGAAGGTAAAATGTACCCCCCCACAATAAAGACATTCAGATGTTTCATCAGATCAATGTTTTTAATCCATAAAAAACTTATGAAACACTCAAAATATAGTGCAGCACAACAGCTTTACACAACATTTCAAGTAATGAACCTGTTTTATAACTCACTGATCTATCAAATGTTGTTTCAATAATGAAGATCCTCTTCGAACAAGAGGGGAAATGTGTGTCTACTGCATGAGCTTATTTTTGAGGCTGTGGACCTTTTTCAGTAGTTTTGCTCCGTCAATTTCCAAAAAAAGTTTTTGAAAAGCTTCAAACGTGTTCTTCAGCTCCTTTGGATATATTCGATGTTGATTGCATAAATGAGTCCCATCAGCAGTATGCATGCCTTTGTTCGGCTTCCACATCCTTCCATCACTTGGTTTCCCTCGATCACAATAGACAAATCTGATGGATCCTCCTCAGCCATGACATTGTGCTTCACAATCGCCTTCATCGTTTTGTCTGTGTAGTCCTCACATTCCTACATGTTAAAAAGAAACAAAAAAAAAGCATACACATTATTTATTTTATTTAAGATGCTGTTTCAGTATATTTCAGTTTATCTAAAAGGAGAGCAGAGGGGGAGTGGAAGGCAAAAGGAGAAGGTGGATACGGGAGGAGAGGAGAGGAGGATCCCTTGAGTTAATCAAAAATATGACATACCTGGCAGTCATGGAAAAGATCTTCTTGTCTTTCACCGAGGTAGTTAATGGGGCAGCAGACAACTGCATCTCTTTTTTTCTCAATGTTCTGTGTCTGTAGGGAGATACAATTTAGTGATAAGACTGTTAGCGGAGTGGGGAGTGACTTACATATACTAAGACCGAATTCCGGCCCTGCAACAGACTGGCGACCTGTCCAGAGTGAACCCTGCCCCTTCGCCTGATAAATGCTGGGTTGGCTCAAAAATCTTGTGACCCGAATGGACAAAGCAGTAAAGAAAATGGATGGATAAGACCGAATTCACACATTGATGTTAAAAGGTTTAAGTTGGTAAGGAGCTCAACTTTGTGCACAACAAAGCAATTGTTTACAAATTACTTTACTTTTAATTCACTCATATCAATAATTACATATTTGTGAAAAAATAAAATAAAATACGTCATTTAAAGTGTCCAGCAGAGGACGCATCTTGCAACCAGCTGCTCCTCCTTTGGCACGCATTAGCCGCAAAAGACCTGGGGCCTCATGTACAAAGACTTGCCTTGAATTCATACTAAAACATTGCGTACGGACAAAGCTGTAAATGTGCGTACGCACAAAAAAAAAACAGATGTATGAATCTCTGCGTACGAAGGATCCCACGCATATTCTCTTTGTACATCCCAATTAACGTAAAAATGAGCGCACATGCACGAGCACAACGCCCCACCCAGTTTTATAACCAATTAAATACATTTAAATATGGTAATGAGTCCACTTTGGCAAAAGAAAGGAGTAAGAAAATGGCTAAAGCAAGCGGCAAGAAGCGAAACTTTACAGAAAGTGAATCGGAGGTGCTACTATCGGAGGTAGAAACGAGAAAAAAAAATATTTGGAACTTTGTCCTCCGGAATTAATAACAAAAGGAAAAAATATGAGTGGGAGAGTTTGGCTGATGCCGTCAATGCGGTGAGATCTGAAAGTCGCACTGTAAATGACCTTAAAAAAAATGGTCTGATATAAATGTGGACGTTAAATGGAGAACTGCTGCGCACCGACAAAGTGTGGGCAGAACAGGCAGTGGTAAAGGGGTCAGAGAATTGCCTCAATTATGGGTGACACTTTACTTTCTGGAGTAGTATCTGCTGCTGTGGGAGACTCGGATTTACTACAGGACTCCCACGAAGGTAACCAATATTATCTGCACATTTATTGAATGGAAATGTTTCCGATTCACATATGCAAATTCTTCTTCAGATGGCGCCTTTATAGCAATGCGTGTGCAGTCGATCGCTCTGATTACATTAGGAAAACCGGCTATCGCTGCAAATTGCGTTTTAATGTTTGGCTGGTCAACTGCATTATATGGGAATATCATATGCTTTTATATGTTCTTACTTAATTGCATAATTGATAGAATATTCCCATAAGGCTCGTGTGACAATATATGTAAATTATTTTATAAATTGCAAATTAATAGCAATGCATCCCACAGGTGGTAGTGCGATAGACTTGTAGAACAATTCGTTGTGTAATGTTTGCAACTTAACTTCATTGCCTGTAAGAGTCGCCAACGAACAAAAACTATGAGAAATGTACGTACGCCAGACATGAAATTGGCGTGGAGGAACGCACATTCTCACGTTAATTTCACTGTTAGTACATCCGACCGTGAGCGTGAAAGCTGGCGTAAGCAAAGATTTTGTGCGTACGCAAGATTGATACATGAGGCCCCTGGTGTGTACTCATCAAGCTTCCGCATGAATGTCTCCTCCAAGGAAACTGTTGTGATGCGTCTAAACTCCTCCTTGATCTAGGAAGTAAAAGGACCAAAAATTACATTTTAAATTAAAGACCAGCTCTCATAGTAATCACATAAATGTATCCTAGTGGGAATTAAAAATTACAAGACATTCTCACCTGAGCCTCAGTGAATAATGCTGGCCACCTTTCTTTCAACTGTAAACTAAAAAAGAAACATTTCAGTAAACATTCCTATTTAAAAAGAAAAACATAAAAATAACAGCTAACTTAGATGGCAGGTGCATTCTGAGGGTTAGGTAGCATGTTAGATTAGCACACATCAATACACGACAATTTATGAGATTAAAACCATGTTTTTGCTCCAAAATTACTTTATAATGCAAGTCGAGTGTTTTAAATAACCTTCTGTGATCTGATTTGGCTTCGGATAAAAAATCGGTCATAAAATATTGTATTTTTATAGTATTCTGCACTATCATAAAGATTATATCGATTAGCATTACATTATAAATATAATCTATTATGAAGATATCTGCATGGCTTGAAGAACACAAATACATAATAAATCGTTGCAGTCATGTTTATTGTGTCCAAAACATCCTTATCTGCATGTATTCAGCGATCTTTGGAAACTTTGTTGTGGTCAGGTGGTTTCAGGTGTCACATGTCATGTGGCTCTTCTTCGTGATATATATGGAGTATAAAAATGTGCACACGGCGCCCCCCGGCTGCCAGTGTGTATTGAAAACACACTAAAGTTACATCTGAGTATCCAGCGCTCTTATGATTACATCGGCCCATTTTGGGTATATTCAATAAAATAATTCCTCTATACAGAAATCTGACATAAACCTATGATAATCTATAAATATTTCTCCGAATCTGCATATTTTTGAGCTGAAAGCACTGAGGGACATTGTTAGGTCGAGCTCTGTCATGATGACAAAATAGTTATTTTTGAATGGGAGCCGATGGGAGCGGATGACGCGCGTAATTCATATTAAAGGCATCGACTGTTTTTTATTGCATAACTCCTGAAATAAATTAATACATAACGGTCACTATAAGTTTCTCAGAATAAAATAGTGGTCAAATACTGAAACCTGAGTCTTATATCGGTTTAATAATGTATAATTTGTCAAGGTAATCACATTAAATCTGATAGGAACTTTGAACACGTTGCCCAACGGCCGACCGTCGGCTTGATGTGTCCCGGGCCATGGTGACGCCAGCGACAGATTCAAACTTTAATTTTAAGTAATGGCATGTTAAACAAACGAAAGCCGAATACAAGTGAAGTGTAATATCTCATAATTAAAAATAGGGATGGGCGTATCGATACAAAGTATCGATATATGATACTGACAGCGAGTATCGATACTCAAATAAAAATATCTATACTACAGTTTTTTTTTTTACCAGTGATTTTGTTTATTTGACAAGAAGTTTAATGCGTACAATATTCATTGAATTTGATGAATAACCTGTTTAGTAAATAATTGTGTAGTATAACTATTTTCCTGCTTATCTGATCACACGCAAATGCTGCAAGTCAGAAGCAATCAATCACAGAGAGCGTTCACACACTACCGACAATGCATTCAAACAGGGCTGCGTTTCCCAAAAGTATCACAAGAAACCATTGATGCTTTGGGAAACGCAGCCCAGAACAATGCTTAACAGAAGACACAAAAACATCATATGTTTGAGCTATTTCACAATAAACTAATTTAAATTGTAGCCTACATAGTTTGTGCAAATAAATTATTTTTTGAATGTTAAAAGTTCATAGTTCTATTCTGTAACTAATTTTAATATAAATCATACACTGTCAGAATAAAAAGGTTGCATTTTATGGGTGCAACAGCCAGTCACTGGTAGTCCCCTATGAAAATTAACATTAAAATGATCATAGTTCAACTAGGCCTATAATATTTTGTAGATTTCCATGGTTACCACTACAAGTAAACATTGTAACCACGTGTAAATAAAAATATAATCTAATAAATTCCAATTAAGGCGTATTGATTGTTAAAATGCCTTTAAAATAGAATGTTAAGTCGGTATCATTACGCATTTTAATCTTTGTAATTAAATAATTTAAGAAATTTTCAAATTTAAAAGTTCAGTTTAGAAGTATCGGTATCGGTATCGATATCGGCGATACTGGCCTTGAAAGTATCGGTATCGTATCGAAAACAAAATAAGTGGTATCGCCCATCCCTAATTAAAAAATATATATACAGCACTCCTATGTAAATAGCTTACCTTCACTTCGATGGCAGCCAGAGGAGGATCCAGCGTCGCCCACACTCACTCAAAAACGCGGGCTGACGCATGCGCAATTTAAAGCAAAAAAAAAACCTCACGGTTAGGGGGTATATTTTACTGCATTTTTCTATGTGATGGTTGTTACTGTTGACGAATGGGTTGCATATGTAGAATTTACCCATTACTTTAGAATTCGTTAGCTGGCTGCAATAATCATGTACAATTTATATGGTTTCCACAGATTATATTTACCACTCTCCAAAATCACTTTTTTCAGTGAACCCAAACCCAAAGAGGGATATCTTCAAATCTGAATGTCAAAGAGGGATTGCAGTTGGTTTATATCATTCATACTGACAAACAGCCTTTGGAATATCATCATTGGCAGCTTTCAAGCCACTCCCTAGCAACCAAACAGTACTCTAGCAACCATTTAGCAAGACTTATATCTCTGCATCAGAACAGAGACATGATTCTCTACGGAGGTTCGCTCCTTTGACTAATGCTAGCAAACAGGACTTTTGAGGACTTCTGGACATTAGGACAGTCTGAGGAAGCTACAGCTGAGGTTGGTCAGAAGTACACCATCAACACCTTCGATCTGGGCATGTGCATGAAGGTTCTGCCACTTGTCTGGAAGTTCAGGGAGAAGTACAAGCACCACCGAGTCCTCCCAGGGCAGTTCCATACTGCCATGAACTACCTCGGCATGATCACTAACCATAAGTGCCATGGTTCAGGCTATGTTGAGACCATTCTTGAGGCTCAGCTGGTCACAAGTTGCCACCTGAAGATTGTGCTCCAAGGCCCTCTTCTGCCTCAAGACCGTCTGTGAACCATTGGAGTTGCTGTTACTGGAGTGGCTTTCATTGAGGAGGAGGGTGTCCAGCTAACTCCCAAGGCTCTGCTCAACCTCGACCTTGCTCTTCAAGATGACTCAACCCTCAACATCATCAGGTATTATCTGGAGTATCTAAACAATCAAATAACACTTCAAATGACTTTTTTCCAAAGATGTTTTCTGTCATTTTAGGTAGTTTTTTTCACGCTGATGTGAATTTAATTGTTCGGGTTTTTTAAAATAAGTTTGGTCTTAGTTATTTGATGCTATAAAAACGGGAATGTGACATCATGACAGCTGTGATTGACAGCTTCTCTAAACAAAGTAGTTTTACTTTGTAGTACTTTTTTTACAGTCTAAGACTCACACATGATCAGATGCCCCTGTGACAACAAGCTTGGACCCCCTTGTGGCCCCCCTAAATGTGGAGTTCTTTTAACTCCAAGTCATCCAGAGTCGCCGATTCGAAAGACCGCTGTTCGCCAGCAGCATCTTCATTGTTTTCAAGTAGCAGGGAATCAATCACCTATGGAAATCACGCGGAACCGTCACAACTCTGGCGTCATTATGTTAAGCCCGCCCACCAACTCTATACAGGATGTGATTGGCCTGACCAGAGTTTGTTTTTTCCAGCTCGAATGCCAACGGAGAGTTGCTAGACCACACTGGCTGCAAAATAATGTTTGCTGCTGCTAGGGTGCGTCTAGATTTCTAGGCTATAGCAGAGTCTCAATGCAACAGACAGCGATGATTTCTTGACTGAAATCCGTGTTTTGAACGAATCACTTGCTTCTTTCCCGAATGAATCAGCCGTTTGAACGAATCGGTTGAATGAATGAATCCCTCAACTCACTTATTAAGACTGTGACTTGCCGCCGCCTACTGGCGGTTTTAGTTTCATATTTAAAGTACCCTTTAATTTAAATGTTAAAATTAGAAATCATTTCATATTTAAATATTGATTTAAAAAAAAAATCTCATAGTTTTATTTATGCAATTGTAAATGGAGTGTAAATATATTAATGCCGCTTCTGTGTCACCTCTGCACTGCAAAAATGGATTTTGATTGAATGATTTAATTTGACTGGTAACAGTGGTACTGTATAATTATTGTATGATTAAGTATTATTGTATAAATAAGTATAATTACTGTATAATTTTAATGTTAGTATTTGACATAAAAGGTGATGCATAACTCTAAATAAGTTTAGAAAATAATGTCCATATATAGGTGAAAATGCCCCTGGAAATCAATTTAAGGTGGCAAATATTGCCCCTTAATAAAAATATTAATTTCTGTCACTGCTGTGAACTGACCACTGCATAGAATATGAAAAATATGAATATCTTCGTGAGTCTGCTGTCAACAACAGGCCTAAACCAGCATGGTACCAGTACACAAACACAATCAGTAAAATATCATCTAATTATTATCAACAAAACGTTGAAAATATTGAGATATATTTTTGTCAATATTGCACACCCCTAATGTACGGTATTAATTTTGATTTCTTCAGGTCTTAAAAAGGTCTTAAAAAGCCTTAAATTTGACTTTAAAATGTGTGCAGGAACCCTGTAAACGGTAAATGAATTAATAAGCTTCTTGGTCCCCATCGCTTTTGCTCTATATTTCTCACCAAAATGAAGAGAAAGAAGGACATCATGTCAATTACAACTGACTAATACTGAATATGTAATGCAAATGTAAAAAATATAATGGAAATGCAAATACATTGTTGAATTATTATAAACATGGTATTTTGCCTGTTAATGCCTGCAGTGCAGAAAATGATATGACAACAATAAGGTCTAAATGTAACAGTTCAACTGGCCCCAGCTTGCCCCCCCCTACCCCCTTCTAGCTTTCTTATTTACTGAAGATGAAATGGTGTTGAAATACTGTTTACATTGTTTTAAAAACAAGAATAATGGTTTGTTGTTGGTGAACTTAAATATAAAATTTGCAGAAACGATACGTTTAAAACAAAACAAGAATTGAAAAAAGAGTCAGATTCGTAGTGTCCTAAAATATTGTCTTTAAAAGTTACACCTTACATGATATCAATAATGAATGTCTTTCTGCAACTTTCAGGCTGCATCAAAAGTTACAACTTGACCTGACGAGTGCACCATTACGTCATCCCTGCCCAGCGCGCGCGCTCGAGAGAAAGAGAGAGAGAGAGAGAGACGTCGAAAATAACTGTCCCACTACCAACCTCCGCCCCTGCAGTCATGCCACGCTCTGGACTTCACTGTCAAGCCTCTTAAAAGAGAGGAAAATCTGATTTAACCATCATCCCGGCTGACGGTGTTTAATGTGTAAGCGATAAACGCCGACACTTCCGCGGTCCAGAGGATCTGTTTGCTGGCGTGCCTGCGCGTGTATGTATGCATGGGAGTGAACTGGAGAAAGCGAGGAGAAGAAGAAGAAGAAGAGGAGGTAAGCACGCAGCGAACTAGCGAGAATTCATCCACCTCAGACAGTCGTCTATTTCTGTTAGCGACCATGAACACGTGCTTTCGTGTTTTTATAAAGAGCGACTTGAACGCGCGTGTTTGTGCGATAGTGTTGTCTCGAAGTGGCAGTTCGCCGGGAGTTTGGCATGGACTGAGCGCGCGACACATCTGCAGCAGAGCTCTGGCCTCGCGATGGATCAGGCCGAATCAAGTGTGACTCGCAGACACGCGAAAGAGCCTAGGACGAGCTTTTGTAACTGTAAATACATTTGTTTTATGCGTGAGTGATTAACTGGTGTGTGGTGTATCTTTTACTTGGATGTAGCTAGCTGCTATTGGAGGACTAACGTTAACTAGCTTGCTGTGATGGAGTGAGTGCAACCTGGCAGGAGCCTGACCTGACTTGATAACGTGGTGGGGCACTGCACTGTGTGCTACATTGAAACTACACTTAATAATCTCTGGGTTTGTATTTAGTATTCATAAATTGTCATATAACTAATTTAAGGTCAGGGATCTGAAAGAGGTCTTTTGAAGTGTTGTGATGCATGAACAGATGGAATGTGTTGACATACTGCCAGTCAAGACAAGAGTAAGACGTTAATTTAACCTCGCAATTCATATATGTGGCGTCCGTTTAGTCCAGTGTAACTGACGTCAGGAGGGTTGAAAAAAAAAAAAATATATATATATTAAATAAATGGAGTTTTGTATGAATCCCCCTAGTTCACATGTGTCAGCAGATTTTCCTTTTTCCCATTTGGGCTTGTATATGATGACGTTAAATATTAGGTTTAGTGAAAAAGCAAGCTTTCATTTAGCACATGGGTCAATGACATGACGTGCATATTTTTGTGTCCAAGTGCATTATTTCATTTTAAAATTATTTATAAATTCATTAACTATAACACTTCATTCTCCAAATAGGTCAGGTGGTGCAACTGTTCAAACAGACTAAAAAAACTATTTAAATGGTGTTTGTTAAAAAATGAAAAACTAAAAAGTATGGCATAATTTAAGGTTTTGAAACTATTCATAAACAAATTGTATAATTATAAACAATTTTTGTAGCTTTATTTGTCAATGACCCGCATGCTTTTTATTCATAGTGTTTTTCAGTATACTTGTTATTGTGACAGGCCTGAGGATAACTACTTGTGCTCATTGAAATTTTCATTGAAATTTATTTTTGTTGACAAGGTGGCCTAGTTATTAAGCTCTGGTTTTGTCTCAGGTTTTTACAATCTAACATATAATGTTAATATAACCATGAACTGAGTAGGCACAACAGTATTCAAAATGAAGTTGCCATGAAGTGAAATTAGCTATCTATTTGGTAAATGCATGTTATTGATTTTATTATGAATTATTTGTCCATGTGTATGTATATTTATTTGTTTTAAATTTGACCTCGTAATTTTTAATCAAAATGTCTTACCTCGATCTTCTGGTGAAAATGTCAGTCTTCGTACTGGCGTATGCCAGACTTCTCCATTCATTTAGTACGCTTTACTAGCCTGGCTAACGTCAGACGTGGGTCTGGGAACCACATGTTCATTTTCTCGTATTTGAGACGTGGTTTACGAATGCCCAGAGCCGTTAATTGGGTGCTACGAATGTCTATCAAATGAGGCTGTACGTAGCTCATAGCCAATCGTTTCAATTATACCAGATGACGTATGTAGAGCGACAGAAATTAGACGAGGAAGAAGACGATGGGTCCGAGATTTGTGTACACGATGGCGTTCAGCGACTATTGCCGTTTGTGCAAGACAAACATGAGGGTAGAAGGTATATATGGACACTCTACAGACAAACAAATATAAACAAACTGCTTCGGTGTGTCGCATAGACGTCGTCATCGTCTTGCTGCTCCCTCCCCGTTCTGTGATTGGTCCCCTCGCCGAGGCGAAAATCTGGTCCATGGAATCCAGGCTGCCTGGCAGCGATAAAATTGCGCTGCGTGCAAGGCAGCATGGGGAAACCCAGGCTAACGCTTTACAGCCTTATCTCAAAATCCAATCACAGATGAATAGAACTAAGTCCCTGCGCTATCCGTAACACTCGGTTGTCACAATAAAGAAGAAAAGATCTGTCGCAACTACTTCTTCAATGCAGTTTTAACATGATAGTAAAAGGTCATTTAATCACACAAAACAAATTGTGGTCGGCACAAAGCATGTTTATTCTGCAAGAGAACCTGTATTTTCTTTTAAGTTTATACCTGTAGATTTGTTCATTGTTGTAGAAGATAAGTGTGCAAGTATCACAACCTGTCCATGTTGCTATCCGCCTAATTTGACTAGCTTCAACCAACTGACAGATGCATTTGTGCCTAAATACTGTTGAGTTTGATATACAACATAGGAGACATATCTGCCTAAATGTTAATATGCCTTTTTATCTTAATAATGTGCAAATATAGAGCATTTTATTATTTGTACTGTAGGGTTGTTTTTCTCTGCAGTTTGTGGCCCTGTGATAATAGACCTGCTGTGATCCATTTTCAGGTCACGGCCCACCAGTCACTACCGTTAGAAAGAATATGCATCTTATTGTATCTAATTTGACTGACATATGTATTTGTTATTTTGTAACAATACAATGAAGTCATCTCAGAAAGCCTGGCAGCACTGCCCTAATGTTCATGCATTTTAACAGCAACCTAGTTAGAGAATTAGTTACATGTATGTATTGCTTATGAGATGCTAATACTTAGTCTCATCTTATCAACATCCAACTCATTTTGTCTGGATCATATCTCTCCACAGCTGTCCTGCCATTTGCCGTGTTTGTCAGGATATAGTTTAGTTGTAATGGTCAGGGATGCATTGACAAAATGCTCTTTTCTCCCGTATGTGGAAACATGGCCCTGAAACAGCTTTCGGGCAGAAATAAAATTCAGGCTAGTGGTCCTGTTGGCTGCAGCGTGCTAAAACAGGACAGGCCGTTTTGTGATTTTTTTATATATATATATATCTTTTTTTTTCTGTGATTTAGCACTGCATGGCCTAATAGCATGACTGTTATTCAGGCTGGGCATAAGCTGACTCATGTACGGCCGTGGAGTCTGTGCGGAGGGAGAGTGTTCTAGCATCATGTTCCTCAAGCTTTTTCTTGTCATACATCACAAGATCAGCCGAATACTTTTGCTGGAGCAGAGATTAGGTTGTGCCGATAGAAAATGATATTGTGTATCGACGATAGCCAGAGATAATGTCAAAAGCATCAGCTATCTGCGATTATCAAGAGGATTTGGCATTTCCAATTAATGTATTAAATATTATTATTATTATTATTATTATTATTAGGCTACTATTATTATTAAATTAATATTCCAATTAATAATCATCAAAAATTTAGATTTTTCGATACATATCGATACTGAAATATTTGAAACGCTTCCAATGCTCATTTTCCGCAGAATAGATAGACCACACAAGTCCATCTGCGCTCTCCGTCGGCGAGTTGACACACAAACCCCTCACTCGTTTTATTTGCTCCTGATGAATATTGTTGGTGTTAGTTACACGCAAAATGATTACAAAATACTGGTCTTAGCGAGTATTCACGTAAACACAGTCAGTTATGTTCTAAATGAATGTTAACACACGTGTAAGTTAACAGTATAATGGATCAGTGTAACGGCAGCCTAATATTCCTGCTGCCAAATTATGAGATGATATTAAAATATCTATATGGCCATTTTTTCCCTGTGATATCAATGTCAGAATTGTGGCCAGCGAAAATGTTCAGTGGCTAGTAACTCTGTTAAACCACTAGCCTCAGTGGCTGGTGAGCAAAAAAGTTAATGTCAAGCCCTGATTTATGTAATTCAAATTATATTATAGCAGTGACAGTCTATAATAGGTCCGAACACTGCAATAATCAGTCTTCAATGAAAATTAAGAGCAGCTTTATTTTAAACACGAATTTCAAAAAGAACTTGTTTAAAACAAAATACTACTTCTAATTTATTTATTTATTTATTTTTTGTTTTTTTGCAGATGGGCCACAAGAGAATTAAGAAAATAAATGAAGGCAGTTATATACTGTTTTTTACCAGCACTTGTTGAAGTAGATTCATCTCTCGTCGTCGTCGTCTCTGAGAGAATATGTGCCGTTATTGCAGCAGTTGGTCAGTCTCTACTTTTACTTACTTTAGTGAATAGTTGACTGTGGTTTGAAACGTTTTCACTCGTTCACTGCTATAACTCTTGTGCAAAGTTTGCACATTGCTTGTGTGATGTCCACTGGCTTGCCTTGGTTTAAAACTGAAATATTTCCAATATTGAAACGTGAGATTTTTCTTTATCACCAACTCAGTCTTTTCTTGCAAAAAGACTCAATTTTGTACCGTCATTTACCGCATTAATAAAAGTAAATAATTAAATAAATGAGTAAATATGCATATAAAAAGCCCCCCCACACACACACTATAACATTGTGTATCAGCGATTGCACATGCTGATGATAATGGTGCACCGATCAGGAGTTTTGGAGCCGATCACGGGAAGCAGTATCTGCCGATACTGATCTATTTGAAGCTGCCTTTTTATTATGTAGAATTATTTATAGGGATGCTCCAATCAGGATTTTTACAGACCTGAATTTCATTTAAAAATATTTTACTCACGCCAGACAGAGATTGAGATAGCGCTGCTGCATGTCATGCCATACCTCTCATCGCCAGAGGCGAGGACAGAAATATTTAAGTGGGTGGGCCTTTATAAAACAGAGTGGGTAAAGCGTAGAGTATAAAAACTGCAAGGCAAATTGCCAAGAGGAAAATTTGTTGCTACATTGTTCCGCGAGGCGCTCCTAAAATTGCCATGATTGACAGTGATATATCGTAAAGGTATTTATCAGTGGATCCTTGTTGCAGCCTGTTTTTTTTATATTCATTTTGATGTCATCTAGTACTAACTTAGAGATAGCACTAGATTATGGTAAAGATTTAACTTTTTAACAGCACTATTTATTAAAGTGCTGTCTTGTTTAAAATGATTTATTTATTTGACTGTCTCAATTATTACTTTTATTCGTATGTGTATATTTTCATGCTATATCACACTGTTGTGATGCTTAATTCACTTAAGCATCACAACTGATTTGACATTGTTATATAAATATTAAATGAATATTATATTAATTAATATAATAAATATTGATTTAAAATAATTATAAATATAAATAAATTTAAACCAGATATCGGCCGGATTTTTAATTTTCACTAATGAAGAGTTGTATCTGATAATGAGGAACATATGGGTTAAGATTGTAAACGTGCTTCAAACAGTGATGTTTCATTGACTAATTCCTGAATCATTTTCTGTAGTCTGGATTTTCATATCAAACACTGTGATGCTTCATCTCTGCTCCATTACAATATTGGATTATTGGGCTTGCTTTCAATGGATAGTGTTTAGCCATGGTGAAATTGGATATAATGGGTTTAAGGAATCAGCTTAACATTTATAAGTCCCAGCTCACTGTTGAAAATTATTATTTTTTTTTTTGTATATCAGTGCCAGCTTTGTCTATTATTGGCGTGAAAGTTATCTAACTATAGCACTTCGTCTTGGTTTGGTTTACTGATGAGTCACTGAGGGATGTTGAACATGTTAAAATGGAAGTTTCAAATCACTTTTGGATTTTCTTTGTTGCATAAAAAATGACAGGAAAAAGCAGAAAGAGGATCCCTCAGAAAGACTGAATCCCACAGAAGAACCTGTTTACCAGGTAGCATGATATTTCTGATATTTGAAGGCATTTCCTCTAAAAAGACAAAAGGTTCAGTGTTTGCTGTGATGTCGTTTTTGCTCTTGCTCTCAGAAGAAAAACAGAGGACATGAAAGAAAAGCTGAAAATTCAGACTCCCACAGTGAGTTTATCAGATGACACAAAAAGAAGAATAAAAAGTTGTTTACATCAGTGCATTTGACAGGATATAAAGAGTAGAAGTAACTAGATTCATAGTTTCTCAAAACATTATTATGCCATGTCTCTACCATGAGCACGTCGTCCATTGACGTGATTCACCATAACGACTTGAGGCTGTCTTCACTGGACCTGGTTTATTTAGTTTTCAAACAGAATTTTAATATTGGTGCATCTGATCACTTAGAAAAGTAATACCACACCTCTTCGTAAAAGGCCCTCATTGAGTGTCTCGTCGAGTTTCTCTCGGGCTAGTTTTTCCAGCGTGTTCCTGTCCGGCTGCTTTTTGGCAAAAACGTCTGTGAGAGATCACTCTGATTGACTGTTCAGCTTAGTGAGCCAGTGCAGGAGAAGAAAAAAGAAAGCTATGTAAGCATACAAACGACAAAGACGGCAAAATAGTAAGCAAGCACGGCTTTGTTTTGCCTTGTTTGCTCTTTAACCTTCCCTTTTTGAATGATGAATACAGACTACTGCCACATGCTGGTAGAGTGGGCAACCAAAATCTTATATCACGATATGAGTAATTTTATTTCACGAAAACTATATATACAGGTCCTTCTCAAAAAATTTGCATATTGTGATAAAGTTCATTATTTTCCATAATGTAATGATAAAAATTAAACTTTCATGTATTTTAGATTCATTGCACACCAACTGAAATATTTCAGGTCTTTTATTGTTTTAATACTGATGATTTTGGCATACAGCTCATGAAAACCCAAAATTCCTGTCTCAAAAAATTAGCATATTTCATCCGACCAATAAAAGAAGTGTTTTTAATGCAAAAAAAAAAAGTCAACCATCAAATAATTATGTTCAGTTATGCACTCAATAGTCAATACTTGGTCGGGAATCATTTTGCAGAAATGACTGCTTCAATGCGGCGTGGCATGGAGGCAATCAGCTTGTGGCACTGCTGAGGTGTTATGGAGGCCCAGGATGCTTCGATAGCGGCCTTAAGCTCATCTAGAGTGTTGGGTCTTGCGTCTCAACTTTCTCTTCACAATATCCCACAGATTCTCTATGGGGTTCAGGTCAGGAGAGTTGGCAGGCCAATTGAGCACAGTAATACCATGGTCAGTAAACCATTTACCAGTGGTTTTGGCACTGTGAGCAGGTGCCAGGTCGTGCTGAAAAATGAAATCTTCATCTCCATAAAGCTTTTCAGCAGATGGAAGCATGAAGTGCTCCAAAATCTCCTGATAGCTAGCTGCATTGACCCTACCCTTGATAAAACACAGTGGACCAACACCAGCAGCTGACATGGCACCCCAGACCATCACTGACTGTGGGTACTTGACACTGGACTTCAGGCATTTTGGCATTTCCTTCTCCCCAGTCTTCCTCCAGACTCTGGCACCTTGATTTCCGAATGACATGCAAAACTGAGCAACAGTCCAGTGCTGCTTCTCTGTAGCCCAGGTCAGGCGCTTCTGCCGCTGTTTCTGGTTCAAAAGTGGCTTGACCTGGGGAATGCGGCACCTGTAGCCCATTTCCTGCACACGCCTGTGCACGGTGGCTCTGGATGTTTCTACTCCAGACTCAGTCCACTGCTTCCGCAGGTCCCCCAAGGTCTGGAATCGGTCCTTCTCCACAATCTTCCTCAGGGTCCGGTCACCTCTTCTCGTTGTGCAGCGTTTTTTGCCACACTTTTTCCTTCCCACAGACTTCCCACTGAGGTGCCTTGATACAGCACTCTGGGAACAGCCTATTTGTTCAGAAATTTCTTTCTGTGTCTTACCCTCTTGCTTGAGGGTGTCAATGGTGGCCTTCTGGACAGCAGTCAGGTCGGCAGTCTTACCCATGACTGCAGTTTTGAGTAATGAACAGAGGTGGGAGTAAGTCACACATGTGCAAGTCACAAGCAAGTCTCAAGTCTTAACCTTCGAGTCTCAAGCAAGTCCAAGTCAATTTTTTATGAAAGCAAGCAAGTCAAGTCAAGTCACTGCCTTATGTCAAGCAAATCAAGTCAAGTCGTAGCTTGGGTCACAAGTCACTGGCAAGTCATACAAACATTTGATGATTTCACTGAATTTATATATTAAAATAAGTTAAAACTACAGAAGTTGTGGACTATGGTTTTATTTGCAACATACATTTTTTTAAAATATACATTTCCACATACAGCTGAGTGGTTAATACAAAGTAAAATCTAAAAAATAAATACAATTTCAAACTACATAGCCTAAAATGTAAAAGTTACTGAAATTAGGCCAACATTAAAGCATGAAAAAATAAATATGCCTCAAACATTGCAGAAGACCATTAAAAGGTATAACAATTCACAATTCAAGTAAATGGTTCCTAAATGGCATTCTTCAAACTGGCATCCCCTTTATATAAGTTATATATTTTTAATTATGAAGTTAAAACCGCCAATAGGTGGCACCAAATCACCATCTTAATTAACGAGTCATAGAAGCATTAATTTAACTTATGTTCAAAACGGCAGATTCGTTCTGGAACTAAGCAACTAGGTCACTGAATCACAAAAACGCATAACTCTTTCTGTGGCTTGTTTGGAACTATTGCCATTGGAGAAATAGAGCAAAAACAGAGAATATTTGGAATATTATGTCTAAAATGTCACATCACAATATTCACTCTTTGTTTACTGAACTGTTTTATAAAATCATCACAATCATGCAATCGCGCCAATATTCTGGAAATATTTTTATAATATTATAATATTTTTATAATTATGAAAATAACTAGGGCAATTTTTCCACCATTTGAATTTTTGGTGCATATTATTTCTGCTGGCATTTTTTGCCATCAACCCTCTGATAACATCTAACCCTGCTTTAAGAGAAACATAAACGACAAAACTAACAGTTTTCTTTGTTGTTTTTCGTCATTGGAAAGAACGACATATTTGGCTTTAAAGCATGATTTAAAAAGAAATGTGGCAAATTTTATACAAAACATATGCCATCATTAATTATCATTTGAATATTGACAACATTAAGCTACATTTGAAAACGTGTATAAAGAGCCATGCTATTTTGAGCAATATTCTCTCTAGATTTAAAGATAGTCAAATCAACTATAACAAACAGGTTAAACAAGCCATATAGCTTACTTTTAGACGTGGTGAATGAAGTTCGAGGTTGTGATGGTCGTGTCCGATATCCCTTGCCAGTTATTATGCGTACAGCAAATCTTCTTGAACGAATATGGTCAATTTCTAGTGTTTATATCCAAAAAGAAACAATGCTGGGAGATGTTTTTGTATTTAGCGCGCTCACCGCGATGTATGTCTTTTTCTGGGCTCGTGCAGCGTCAAGCAATCGCACAGAATCTGATGACTAACGTCAATGGTTTCGTTGCTTTCATTTTGTTCATCAATTGATGTTGCGATGATTTATATAAAAATGTATATCGAGTCATTCTCGAGTCATACAGTTCAGGTCAAGTCAAGTCTCAAGTCATTGGATCTCAAGTCAAAGTTAAGTCGAGTCATTTTCTTAATTTAGTCAAGCAAGTCTCAAGTCCTTAAATTTGCGACTCGAGTCTGACTCGAGTCAACTCATGTGACTCGAGTCCCCCATCTCTGGTAATGAAACAGGCTGGGAGTTTTTAAAAGCCTCAGGAATCTTTTGCAGGTGTTTAGAGTTAGTTAGATGATTCAGATGATTAGGTTAATAGCTCGTTTAGAGACCCTTTTCATGATATGCTAATTTTTTGAGATGGGAATTTTGGGTTTTCATGAGCTGTATGCCAAAAATCATCAGTATTAAAACAAAAGACCTGAAATATTTCAGTTGGTGTGCAATGAATCTAAAATATATGAAAGTTTAATTTTTATCATTACATTATGGAAAATAATTAACTTTATCACAATATGCTAATTTTTTGAGAAGGACCTGTTTCCCTTTCAAGAGGTCTCTCCTATTGCGTAAGTAGCTTATGCTATGGGAAAACTCCTTTTCTCGAGAATATTGAAGGAGCTCGGTCATTGGCTGTGCTGCGGCAACTTGCTCGAACCAATGACGGGGCGACTCTGAATGCGCGACCAATGAGCGCGCTTCGCGCCCGCGCGCATCAGAGCCCGCCAAGATGGGCGTGGCCAAGAGCTATATATTGGGCGCCCCGTCATGAGAGTTCTTTAGATTTAATCTCCTTCAGCGAACACCTTCTTCGCTGGACCCTCCGGATTATTGAAGTTTCGCCGCCGTAGAAAAGCATACCAGCGGGATTGCTACGAGGACGTCGGCACCTTCAGCCGCCTTCGAACGCCACTGAGCCATCCGGCGTGCTACACACGCAAGTATTTTTACATCTGTTCGCCCCGCGACACTTGTAAAAGAGCAATTTTCTGAGGCGTTGTTTCAAATGCCTTCCTGCGCGTCGTGCAGAGACCTTCTCCCGACACATCATCTGCGCTCGCTGCCTGGGCCGGGACCACGCAGAAGCTGCTTTGACCAAGGGCGGATGCCCGGAATGTGATGACCTGGGTCTCTCCACACTACGGGCTCGCCTCGCCGCTTTCGCCGTGAGCGAGCCCATCGCCGCCACCCCTCTGTTTGAGCCGCGCACTAAGAAAAAGCGCCGCTCACAGAGGCTTCCTGAACCTGAGCTCAGTGACGTCACGCCGAGCCAGTCTCCGCGTGCTTCACCGCCGCTCTTGCCTTCCCCACCGCCGGTTCAGTTCACCCAGCCGGACCCACACCCCTCTAGCAGAGCGGTGGGCCTTGTGACTTTCGGCGCGTCCGAGGACGACGGGGGAATGGATGACAGCTTGTCCATCGACGCTGCATCGGACGACTGGCCGGGCTCCACTCTCGACCCCGCCCCGTCGACGCTAGCTAGCACGAGCGGGGGCTCCACCATGGATACCGAGATTATCCGTGTCCTCTCTAAGGCCGTGGAAGACCTCGGGCTCGATTGGTCTTCTCCCGAAGAACCAACCCGGAGCCGACTGGATGAGTGGTTTCTGCAGGGGCGCCAGCAGGCCCCTCGGCAAAGGCCTTCTCCCTTCTTCCCAGAAGTTCACGACGAACTCACCAAGTCGTGGAAAGCCCCCCACTCTGCGGCCTGAGGCCCAGAACGCTTCACAAGCTATGCGTCATTTCCTGCCCAAGCGCTCCAGCTCATCGCAGAGCAGACAGAGACAGCCGCAGCGGGCTAGAACTGCTCCCACCGCCTCTCAGCCCGCGCCTCAGGCTGACGCTCGACGCCGCTCGCGCTCTCACAACCGCAAGCCGCCTTCTGAGCGACGGGGTCCTCTGCCCAAGATTGTGCTGAACCCTGAGCCTCGAAAGCCGTCCTAGCCACAGGAATGAGAAGAGAGAGTGCATGTCTCGCAAAAGCCGGACCACTCTCTCTGCAAAAGCTCAAACATTACCCAGTCCCCTTATAGGCGGCTGGATATGTCCATACAGCAGTCGATGGGCCAGTCACAGAGCTCGCTCACCTGCAAACAAACGCCGTTTTTACGGCGACGCACAGAAAACACAAAAAGAGTCTTTTTCTGCCTGTGTCACTAAGGGTTCACATGCCCACAAAGTGTGCATTCCCAGATACTGTCAAAACAGTGCCAAATTCATTCCCAGCTCAGGCTGCGCGCCCCATGAATGTAGATCATGTGCCTACGGTCATGTACGCACCACTACACACAAGCACTGTTCACACAGTTATAAATTCTTCCCCAGTAAAAGCGGGAAACATTATAAAAGTGACGCGTGTGCCTACCACTGTTTATGCACCCCCACTTATAAACACTGTCCTTACAGTGTCAAACACAACCCCAGCTCAGGCTGCGAGTTTTACAGACACAGCGCGCGCTGTTGTAATCACACACGCGCCCATTCACTCAGCTGCTCAGCGCGCGCCCGCGCCTCTGAGAGCTACGAGCTCAGGCTATTCGCTGGCCGGGTCCCTACGTCACGGCGGCCCGCCCCTAGCCTGTATTCAGCCCATATCTGTACATGCAGCGGCATGGGAAAACATTCCAGATATGCCGAAATGGGTATTGAATATAGTAAAGCACGGATACTCGCTCCAGTTCGCTCGCAGACCACCACGTTTTACGACTGTGGTCGAGACGAAAGTGAGAAAGGAGTGTTCACATGTTCTACGCACCGAGGTGCGCAAACTAATAGAAAAGGGCGCTGTGGAAACTGTTTTCCCCTCTCTGAGCGAGGCAGGTTTTTACAGCCGCTATTTTCTCGTCCCGAAAAAGGATGGCGGTCTCCGCCCCATCCTAGATCTCAGACACTTGAATAAAGCACTAATGATTCGCTCGTTCAGAATGTTAACAACCAAGCATATCCTCGCACAAGTACGCCCAGGAGATTGGTTTCTCTCAGTGGATCTGAAAGATGCTTACTTTCACATTCCAATAGCGCCTCATCACAGGCCTTTTCTGAGATTCGCTTTCGAGGGACAGTCATACCAGTACACAGTACTTCTGTTCGGCCTGTCCCTGGCTCCCCGTACATTCACGAAATGTATGGATGCAGCACTTTCCCCCATAAGGCGAAGGGGAGTGCGAATACTGAATTATGTCGACGATTGTGCTGGTTCTAGCACAATCAGAAAGTCAGTTAATAACACACAGATCTTGGATTATCAGCCATTTAGAATGCCTGGGTCTAAGAATCAATTTTGCAAAAAGCATACTATCTCCCAGCCAGAGGATTTCTTTCCTGGGAATAGTTCTAGACTCGATGCAAATGACAGCGCGTCTCTCATCAGAGCGCGCGCTCACCATCCGGCGCCTTGCAACATCATTCAGGGCGGGCGCGCGCGCCCCCATCAAGCGGTTTCAGAGGATGCTCGGTCTCATGGCCTCAGTATCGGCTAGGGGTGTAACGATACACTCAGCTCACGATTCGATACGTATCACGATACTGGGTTCACGATACGATATGTATCACGATATTTTGAACAAAATAAAAAAATTAAACTGAAAATCAAACAACAGATTTATTTAACATTAACAGTGTTCAATAAATGTCTTGTTATACATACAACTTAAAGAATTTACAATACTTCAATATAAATCAAGATTTAGTTTAACATTCTGTATGTAAAATTAACAATTGACTAGGTGTCACTGACCAATAAAACTACTTTCTATAGATGTCTTCTATACAATTGTCCTTCTTTCACTCTCTTTTTCGCACCTGGTTGCAGGAGTTTGTCTTTGTGTTGCCGTTTTAAATGACACCAGTGCTCGAAGTGGGGCGGTACTCACCGGTACGCAGTAGCGGCACTTCTACATTTTACTCTTAAGCGTACCTGCATTTTTTCTTGCGAACCGCTACTTCCTTCTACCACTGACAGAAAAAGCGTCAGTGAGCCCGTTTCACATATACTCCGTTTGCAGTGCGTATGTGGTGCGTATTTTTTCCGCACCCATGTTAACAGGTTAGAGCTTTCACACTGCACGCGGATGCGCTCCAGCGGTCCGTTCCAGGAGCGGTGTGTACACAGAAACAATTTATACAGCAGTGCAGCGATCGTTTCCACACAGAGTCTATTTCTGCTGCGCTGCACGCGCTGAATTAAAGTTACAACGCATAGTTCGTGGTCAACATGAACACAGACTGACATGAAAATATAATGATCTTACCATAAATGCATTTAATTAAATAAAATGTAGTAATCTCACCATAAATTTTTGGAATTGCAGACTTGGAGGAGTTCCGTTTTCACACACACACGCACACACACACACACACACACACACACACACGACTTGTTTAAATACATTTATGCTGTTAATAACAATAAATTGTTGTTATACCAGCAATATCTCCAAGTTTTGTTTTTCACTGTAGAAATCTCAAATGTCATGATTTGCCAATGCAAGAGAGTACCGGCACCTTTTTCCCCACTTCAAGCACTCAATGAAACATCATATTTGTTGTGTTCGACTTCCTGTTAACAGTGTTTGTTTACAGTATTTACACACACTTACACACACCGTTCTCCTGTCGAGTAAGTGGAAAACCAAAATGCTGCCAGACGTCGGACTTGTAAGTGGACGGGGCATCCTCTATTTCAATTTCAGTCAAACTCATTTTGCCTTGCTACTGCTCAGTAAAGTTCAAGCGATTCATTTGAGCGTGAATGCAGTGAATGCAAGCGTGACGCGGGTGCGGTAGCTCAACCAATAGGATAAAACGGACGTCATCGTAATAAAAAAATAAAATAAAAATCGCCATAACTCTACGATACATATCGTAACATTTTTGCATCGCGATACATCGTACCACGATATATCGTTACACCCCTAGTATCGGCCATACTCCAGCTAGGATTGTTGCATATGCGCCCTCTCCAACGCTGGCTCAAGAGCCGCGTCCCCACTCACGCGTGGCGTTCGGGCCACTTTTTAATCAGAGCGAACCACGGCTGAATAAAAGCCCTGACGCACTGGAAAGCCGCCGACTGGTACCAGTCAGGCGTGAGTCTGGGTGTGAACACAAGGAGAAAGATGATAACGACAGATGCCTCCAAAATAGGTTGGGGGGCCCTTTACGAGGGCAGGCCTGTCTCCGGCTTTTGGTCAAACCCGGAGAAGCGCCTACACATAAACTGTCTGGAAATGAAAGCGGTCGCTTTGGCTCTCAGAGCCCTGCTCCCACATCTAAAAAACAAACACGTCCTGGTCCGAACGGACAACATGACGGTAGTGTCGTACATAAATCGCCAGGGTGGACTCAGGTCGAGCTCCATGCATTCAATGGCCAGGAGACTCATTTTATGGTCCCAGCACAACTTGCGCTCGCTGAGAGCAGCGCATGTGCCAGGCGCCCTGAACCAGGGGGCAGACATGCTATCCAGAGACAAGATTCTCCCAGGAGAATGGGCTCTCAACCCGCTGACGATTCAGTGGATATGAAAAACCTTTGGCAAAGCGGAGATCGACCTCTTCACCTCCAAGGAGAACGCGCACTGCTCTCTTTTCTTCACGAAAAGCACGGACGCGCTCGCCCAGAGCTGGCCGAGCCGCCTCTTATATGCCTTTCCCCCGATCGCGATGCTGCCACAGGTCATCAGTCGGGTCAGAGAGGAGAAAAACGCAGTGCTGCTGATAGCCCCACTCTGGAAGAACCAAACATGGTTTCCAGATCTGATGCAAATGCAATCTGCACCACGGCCGATTCCACTGAGGCCAGACCTCCTCAGTCAGTCAGACCTCCTCCGCCCCAATCTGTGGGCCCTTCATGCATGGCCCCTCAACGGGTTCCCAGGAACCTCACGAGCGGAGCACTAAAAACCATCGCTGAGGCGCGGTCGCCCTCCACGAGACGCTTGTATGCCCAGAAATGGAAAGTGTTCAGTGACTGGTGTAATCCCAAGGGTCTGAACCCTGAAACATGCGAGATTACGAACGTACTTGCTTTTCTACAAGGGCTTCTGGAGGCGGGCCGCACCCCCTCCACGCTCAAAGTATATGTGGCGGCCATCACAGCGTCACACGACCCTGTAATGGAACGTCCATTGGGAAGAAACAACCTAATTATTCGTTTCCTAAGGGGCGCTAGGAGGATGAACCCTTCACGCCCCCCCTCAGTGCCGATCTGGCACCTAGCTACTGTCCTAGACGCTCTTAAAGGGCCCCTGTTCGAACCACTCTGAACCGTGCACCTTAAACGGCTCTCGCTCAAGACTGCGCTCTTGCTGGCACTCGCCTCGGTCAAGAGAGTGGGCGACCTGCACGCGCTTTCGACAAGCGCTGCCTGCCTAGAATTCGGACCTAACGACTGCAGGGTCGTCCTTAGACCGAAACATGGGTATATTCCTAAAGTGCTCACCACTCCCTTCAGAGCACAGGTTATCTCCCTAACTGCGCTATCGTCTCCAGCAGACGAACACAACGCTAATCTACTCTGCCCCGTTAGGGCTCTCAGAGTGTATTTGGAGCGTTCTGCCCTATTCAGACAGACAGAACAACTGTTTGTATGCTTTGGCGGCCGTACGAAAGGTTCCGCCGTTTCAAAGCAGAGAATCTCTCACTGGATAGTTGAAGTTATAGCGCTGGCTTATGAAGCTAAGGGACTTCAATGCCCCTGGGGAGTCAAAGCACACTCCACCAGGAGTGTGGCTTCTTCCTGGCCATGGTCGAGCGGGATACCGATCGAGGATATTTGTGCGGCGGCAGGCTGGGCCTCACCGTCCACATTTATCAGGTTCTACAACCTACAGGTCCCGACATTGCATTCCAATGTACTATCAGCATGATGCTAGTTGAACTACGAGTTCGTATCTAGATTATGTATGTGCTTGTGTCACACTGAGCGCCTTCTAGCCGCTCTGTATTTTTTCCCACATATAAAGCTCGCCTCTGCCGGCTAGTTGGATGATAACTTTGCTTTTCAGCTCAGGCACCTGCCTCTGGCTATCATAAGGCGAAGTTCAGCACGCACAGCGTTTTGCATGGTGTTCCCATAGCGTAAGCTACTTACGCAATAGGAGAGACCTCTCGAAAGGGAACGACTCGGTTACTGACGTAACCTCGGTTCCCTGAGAGGAGGGAACGAGTATTGCGTAAGCTGCCGTGCTTGTGCTTGGTTAGTCCGCTTCAGTCGTTTTAACCTAAAGAACTCTCATGACGGGGCGCCCAATATATAGCTCTTGGCCACGCCCATCTTGGCGGGCTCGAAGCACGCTCATTGGTCGCGCATTCAGAGTCGCCCCTTCATTGGTTCGAGCAAGTTGCCGCAGCACAGCCAATGACCGAGCTCCTTCGTTCATTGCTGTCAGCTGTGCAGCTGCAAGGCGTTTTACATAAAGACTTCAATATTCTCGAGAAAAGGAGTTTTCCCATAGCGTAAGCTACTTACGCAATACTCGTTCCCTCCTCTCAGGGAACCGAGGTTACGTTAGTAACCGAGTCGATCACGATATAGTTATTTTTGATGATTTCATGATGATTCGTTTTTATGATTTCAATGATGAATTTCATAATTCTGGTCACCATTTTCAATATCACAAAACTAATAGACTATTAGCCCAAGTAAAAAATAAAAAAAAATCAATCTTGCTGGTAACTTACAATGATAAAGAAACTAATTACAAGCATATAGGAAAACAAAGTACAATAGAACAAAGACACAAATGAAATAGACCTACCTGAAAACTTCAAGCACTAGAAATAAGAAATACTACATAAATTGTATGTAAAGTAATCAAATGTATAAAAAACACTGCATAGTCTTCACTGTGTAAATTAAATATACATGAATCATTAAAGTTACGATTTGTACTCGGCTTTCGCCAAGATAGGCACCAACTAAGACGTAGCTTTATAGTAACCTATGCTTCATTTACGCTTCTTTCCATATGGTGATGTGAATCTCCTTCTGTCTGGTGTTAATGTCGTGTATTTTGCGCGTCAGCACACACAACGTCTGCAACCACAGTGCGGTCCCCCCATGACAACCGTCTGGATTGAGCTGAGTAGGGGACATCTCTAGGGTCTTCAAGTGGGCACATTCCGTCCTCAGTGTTTCGTCGACTAGCCCACGACACCTCAAGAGGGCTCGACAGTGACTCTGGCGTTCCAGAGTCACCCCCCTCCATCCCCCACTCAACTCAGCCCAGCTTACTGACCTCTACATCCCTCCTGCTGCTGAGGCTGCTCCTTTGACCTAACCACAATCTCTCACAACCTCTCCACAACCCGACCATACGCGCCAACCCGTTTGACTAAGGCTGTCGAGCCCCACTGCGGACGTTAAAGCGGTCAGTGGCAACGGTTCCGTATGGCATACTACCGCAAAACACAATATCTGTCCAAACACCAATCCTCATTCTCGCAAAATACACAGGAACGTAATAACTGTAATTACTATGCAAACTATACAAATAAACCAACAGACTCAAGTTTTTCAAGAATTTTTCGAAACCGTAGTGTGGCGGCCTGTACACAGCCAGCTTGAATCTTTCCGTCTCAACCAAAGCCAGTTGCTGCTCCTCTCTGCTGCTTCAGAAAAGTTCTTTACTGTGCGACGCAACTCTTGGCCACTGAATCCGACGTCTCTGAGGAACCGGGTTGTGGAGTGTGCCACAAATCCTCGACAACCCACTTCCACTGGATAAACCCGGACTCTCCATCCTTGCTGTTCTGCTTCAGTGGCCAGCTGAGCATACCGCAGTTTCTTCCTCTCATATGCCTCATCTACAGCATCCTCCCATGGCACTGTTAACTCTATCAGTTGAACAATGCGTGCTGATCCAGACCACAAAACAATATCTGGACGGAGGTTAGTGGTGGCAATCTCAGGTGGAAAAATAAGCCGTTGATCAAGATCAGCCAGCATTTTCCAGTCCCTAGCAGCTTCCAGTTGTCCTGGGCGAGAATTGGTTTTAACACCTTTTCTTGGTGGTTGCTTGCCTGGGCGGAGGAATATTGTCTTCTGTGTGTAGAAGTACAAAAGTATTTCAGCAGTGAGAGATTTTCACTTTTTTGTTGATTGATTATCATTAATAACAACAGCAGGTAAATTTGGATTGTCATTTTAAGACCGACTGCACGGATCAATTATACTTTGTTATTATACCGTTATTGTGTATTGTTACACCCCTAGTGGTTTGTTCAAATCCCTAACTGTAGCTAATTAGAGAAGGATGTAAGCTTTGCTTAGTAAGGTCAGGGAAGTGTATGAAGGATATACATCACTTGTTTGTAGTTTTTATGTTTGTTTAAATGCTTAAATGTTTGTTTAAATGCATCAAGAATGGCCTTTCATTGGACCAATGCCTTTATCTCTGTGCTCTATCTCTGGCTTGACTCTCTAATGGCATCCTATAGGTATCCTGTGTAATTCAGTATGGCTATGCATTATATCTGATTCTCCTTGGATGAGTCATCGGCAATGTCATCCCCCCACACGGTGCAGTAAACACGGGGGAGTGAGCTCAGTATGCAATCATCGCTGCCACGTCTCACATCATCTCTTCATCTCTCTCATCTACTGCGCTCCTTCTCCCTCAGGTTTGATTTGTCTCACGGCACTCAGTGGGAGGAGCCATGACCGAGGGGGAGGGACAGTTTTACAGCGTGCAGGTGGGGGACTCCACCTTTACGGTGCTTAGGAGGTACCAGCAGCTCCGCGCCATCGGATCCGGTGCCCAGGGTATCGTCTGGTGAGTGAGTGGGCGGCTGGAATTAGCTGAGTTTTATCTGCCTCCATACTAATGATGTCGTCATCACACATCCCATTAGGCATCGCCTGTCTCCATTTGTCATGAACGCAGCAGATGTGATTCTGTCATTGACCTGAATGTCTCATTAGAGATTTGAATCCCTGGTTTATAGCTGCAGTAATAATAAGGGGGATTTTACAGCCAGCTGCTTGTCTAAATTGTTTATCCAAGTGCAGGAGATGGACACTAAACCGTACAATACAGTAATGACATTTAAAAGGGGATTGAGGTACAATAGGACATTGTCCATGCACAACTATGGATATGAATCATGTTTGAACCATTGATGATGGTTACTACAATGATGAATCATGTTCTTTCTGCCAAAACTCTTTATTATAGAAGCATGTTTTATTAGATTGTGCTGGTTAACACGTTTGAAGAAATTTACCAGTGTTTTTAAGTCTTCCCTCAAAACTACATTTGTAGGGTTGCTTTTATTTGACTTACTTGATTTCTATCCTATTTACTGAATGTACTTCTCTTTTATGAATGCATTTATTTTGTATAATTGTATTTCTCTTTTTTATTATTGTTATTTTTGTAAAGCGCTTTGAGATGTAGAAAATAACGTTTATTCTTCTTATTATAAACCAAATATAGTTGGAGTTTATTTATTTTTTTTGGCAAAAATCAATTTTGTTAAAATCTGATAAGTTTTACCATAGATATTTCTCACCATTAAAATGGCCACAGAAGCTGGCATGGCGTTAAAAAACAAACAAACTACAATGATGATTGTGATTATTTGAGTGTGCCTGTTTTTCTGCCCCATTAAGCTCTGCTCTGGACACCGTACTTGGCATCCCAGTTGCTGTGAAGAAACTGAGCCGGCCCTTTCAGAACCAGACCCATGCGAAGAGGGCCTACAGAGAGCTGGTTCTGCTCAAGTGTGTTAATCACAAAAACGTACGTCTCCTTAACAGTGCACTCTTCCACTCAGAAGTACAATTTGAACTGACTCAAACAACTCTATTTTGGTCAGGGCTGTCGCACCTACGGACTGTTTTTGCTGGAATGTCAGACTTCTGTCACACTCACCGGTTAAGAATGTCAGATGGTCTAAACAACTACCTCTGATATTTCTCTCCAATTGCCTGTCACTGAACAGCCTATTTTATGAAATTAAGACAGCCATAAATATTGGTATTGCAATTGTACTATTGCTTCATAAAGTAATTTTATTATTATTAGTATTATTAAATTTAAATATTTTTGGCTGCACATCTCAGAGAAACACACTACTGTTTTGTTCCTGAATAAACTGCGTTTTTGAACAAAACGGTTGAAAGAATGATTCAGTGACCCATTCAAGATAGTCACTTCATTTAATTTGTATTTAATGGTAATAATTATTGTTGTTGTTGTATAGTCAGAATGGGATTTGAATGGGTTTCATGAAAACAAAAGCGTGAATGTTGCCTGAGACACGAGACACTTTTTTTTTTTTACATTAATGACTTTGAGGAGGGCTTTGAATACCATGTAACTGGTGGCCTGCAATTGGCATCCTTTAAATAATTGTTCAGTCATCTGTATTTTAAAACATTTAGACTGTTCAATATGAACTTAAATTTAATTTTGCGGTAATTACTGTTAATATTAATAATAATGGAAAATACACAAATAAAATAATTTAAACATTTCTTTCAACTTTGGATTGATAAGTATATTGAATCTAGTACATAATATATTCCTATTGATTAATCTGCAACCAGTAAGCATATTTGATTAGATTATTCATTTAATAGCGGCCAATTCTCCAGGGTCTACGATGCTTATCATCGTAAATCAGGTATTGAGACCCTGGCCTTTGTTGTCAGGCCGATTCTTGTGTAGATTATTCCAGATTTGTTTTTATCATGTTTACATTTTTTTTTTATTTTTTTTTTAGATCATCCGTTTGCTTAACGTCTTCACACCTCAGAAGTCATTAGAAGAGTTCCAGGATTTGTAAGTTTTGAGTTTATAAATTCATGCGTTTATGCTGACCTTGTAATTTAGTGCAAGCAGAGTTTGTATAGCCGCAGGGTCTATTGGTGCTTTGGCCCTCGGTGTGATTATTAACATTCATAGTTTTGCTGACACCACAATGCAATCTCAAGAGGAACTGATGAATTGCACTGTCCTACTCCTGCATGTGATAATTACAGCTTTAGGATTGAAAATTATATGTTATTAAATCAAGATTAATTACAACTCCTGATAACAGCACTTCTATTGCTGTTTTATAAAAGTGTTGCTGACTCAATGTATTAAGCTTGGGATCTTGGCTTGTTTTATGCTAGTCCGTTCTATGCATGATCTGTACATGAGCACAGAAAACCCTGAAGAATCTGGTTTCTCTCCTCAGGTACTTGGTGATGGAGCTGATGGATGCTAGCCTTTGTCAGGTGATCCACATGGACCTGGACCATGAGAGGATGTCTTACCTGCTCTACCAGATCCTGTGTGGCATCAGACATCTACACTCAGCTGGCATCATTCACAGGGTGAGATGTAACTACAACTTGTGTGGCAGTTAAGTAAGAATAAAACTAAAATAATTAGACAAACTGAAAAAAACATGTAATGCCTCAAAGTGAACTTAATAAAACTAAAATAACCATGTTAACTAAACATTATTTGTTTCATTTTTTTGGTATATTGTACATTATAAAATGTTGCACCTTGATTAAAAATGATCCCACTTATCCCTTGGCTGCTTAATAAATACAGTGCTTGGCATAAGGGACCATGCTAAATATGACTAAAAAGGAATAAAAAATCTTTTGGATGAAAAGATGATTTTTTTAGTCAACTTTAGTATGGGTGTGTTCACCTATGCTAAGCATTGTACATGTAAATGAAAAATGGATTTGAGTGAAATTTCTTTATTTTCTAAGAAACAGGCTGTGATATGAAAAACTAGCACCACTACACTAAAAACGTTTGATTTTACAGTTCAGCGGTCATTATGCTAAAAAATATGTGACCACAGAATGCTGCCATTGACCAATCATATTTAAGTATTTCTGAGAGCTTATACAGTGATTGTGTTTTCTTTGACTCTAAAAATGTCTAAAACTACACCTAAAATATAACTTCATCAAATACTAAGCAAAAACAAATGTGATTAATGATTATTAAACTAAACCGAAAATTTAAACGAAACTATATAAAAAATTCTAAACTATAATAACCTATGGATTATGGATTGATTGAACTTAATTTTCCATGAAATATGAAAATGTTCCTTCTCATAAAAACAAAAATGTTGTACACATTTAGGACACAAACAATAATCATTATCATTCAACAAATTCAAAACAACCACCCAATAAAAGTAATCTTTCTCACGAACGATGCTTCTTGCCCTTACTTAAAGGAGAACTCCAGTCATTTTTTTGTAAATTTGGAGTGCTGTCAGTACAGAGAACAATGTCAAAAATCGGTGTTGCCTACACCGTGTTATCCTCTTTTTAAAATTTGCACCCTGTTGACTTAAATGGGGCAAGTTTTAAATCTGCTTTTAGCCTCTTAACATCCTTGATGTGTCATTACAAGTGCACAGCCATGTGAGTGATTTTATTCAGAGTGAACACGGTGAATCTGACTGCAGTAGATGTGAAAGATATGAAAAAAAGTGATGTTAATTCAGCCAGCTCACATACCTGTATTTACTTCCTGTTTTCGGTCGAAGTCCACAGCAGTCGATTGTCGAGTGTGCGCGTGTGTTCAACATCTGATTCGGATGAACCATCCATCTGAGCTACCACACAGCACCGTCATCGGCTGACAGCTGACAGTCTGAGTCTCCATTGTTGCTTAGTTACCAATGATCGCGCGCGCACTCGACAATCGACTACTGTGGACTTCGACCGAAAACAGGAAGTAAATACAGGTATGTGAGCTGGCTGAATTAACATCACTTTTTTTCATATCTTTCACATCTACTGCAGTCAGATTCACCATGTTCACTGAATAAAATCACTCACATGGCTGTGCACTTGTAATGACACATCAAGGATGTTAAGAGGCTAAAAGCAGGTTTAAAACTTGCCCCATTTAAGTCAACAGGGTGCAAATTTTAAAAAGAGGATAAAACGGTGTAGGCAACACCGATTTTTGTCGTTGTTCTCTTTACTGACAGCACTCCAAATTTACAAAAAAATTAACTCAATGTTAAAATTGACCGGAGTTCTCCTTTAATTCCTTTTAATATTCTCACTGCCACTGGTATAAAAGAGTGTTTGGGGACTTACTTTCAGATGGAAGTTTTACAAATTCAGATCATTTGTATAATTTGTACCCTACTAAAGGCTTCAAGCTCAGGTTTAAATAACGGCTCATTTTTTCTTTCAATAAGTAAAGACCGAATACAACATGACGCATCACTAGCTGTGTTCTCTGAGCCATTTGACATTATAGTATACCAATGTGTGAGATTGTCTTTCAGCATGACTGAATGAGACTCTTTCATCTCTGCCCCGCAGGATCTGAAGCCCAGTAACATAGTAGTGAAGTCCGACTGCACTTTAAAGATTTTAGACTTTGGGCTGGCCAGAACCGCCTGCACTAACTTCATGATGACACCCTACGTAGTGACCAGATATTACAGAGCGCCAGAGGTCATCCTGGGCATGAAATACAAGGAGAATGGTAATGCTATAAAATTTAAAATAATATTCTTGAAAGCCATTGGAGAGATACAAATAAAATTGTTATTAATATTTAATTATGTTTTGCCAGTGGATATCTGGTCGGTGGGCTGCATCATGGGTGAGATGGTCAAAGGGAGCGTCATATTCCAGGGCACTGATCGTATCCTCTTGATCCTTGTTCAATATAGCTTGTCCATAATCACCTATGCTTCACCTATGCTGTTAGGCCCTTTATTATTCTCAATATATATGCTGCCACTTGGTAATATTCTAAGGAAACATGGAATTAGTTTCCATTGTTATGCTGATGACACTCAAATATATATTTCCTCACGGCCAGATGAATACGCTAAATTATCCAAATTGACAGATTGTGTTAAAGATATAAAAGATTGGATGACGCATAATTTTCTTTTATTAAATCCAGACAAGACAGAGGTAATACTTATCGGTTCTAAAAACCATCCACAAAACCTTTCACAGCACGACTTTAACATAGTAGGATGCCCTTTTACTCTATCCGCTACAGTAAAAGACCTGGGTGTTACATTAGACTGCAACCTGTCTTTTGAAAAGCATATTTCATATGTTACAAAAACAGCCTTTTTCCACCTTAGAAACATTGCTAAGCTACGTAATATGCTATCAGTCTCTGATGCAGAAAAGTTAGTTCATGCATTCATGACCTCGAGACTAGATTACTGTAATGCTTTATTAGCTGGTTGTCCTGCATCTTCAATAAACAAGCTACAGTTAGTCCAAAATGCAGCCGCTAGAGTTCTTACTAGATCAAGAAAATATGATCATATAACACCGATTTTATCATCACTTCATTGGTTACCTATAAAGTTCCGTATTAATTACAAGGTATTGCTTTTGACCTATAAAGCTCTAAATGGTTTAGCTCCAGTCTATTTAACGGATCTTCTATCGCCTTACAATCCATCGCGCTCTTTAAGATCACTAGATTCGAGGTTTCTGGTCATTCCTAGGATATCCAGATCCACCAAAGGAGGCAGAGCATTTTCACATTTAGCTCCGAAGCTCTGGAATAGCCTTCCTGATATTGTTCGTTGCTCAGACTCGCTCTCCCAGTTTAAAACTAGACTGAAGACGCATCTATTTAGCCAGGCATTCATATAAATTTTTTATCTTACAGTTACTGTAAATTCGGCCTCTAGTTCATAAACGCCAGAGGAGAACTGGCCCCCGACTGAGCCTGGGTTCTCCCAAGGTTTTTTTTCTCCATTGGGTCATCTGATGGGGTGTTAGGACACCATTAGGTCACTGGATGGAGTTTTTCGGTTCCTTGCCACTGTTGCCTTAGGCTTGCTCAGTTGGGGATATTCAAATTAATTAACCAATCATACCATTGATCAGCTCTACCAAACTTGGATGTCTTTTTTTCCAGTAATAAACAAACATTAAGTTGTTTTGATTGATACTGTGAAGCAGCTTTGATACAATCTGTATTGTGAAAAGCGCTATATAAATATATTTGACTTGACTTGACTTGACTATGCATTTAAACCATACATTTATATAATGCAAATTAAAGCATAGAAAGCTTTCAAAGTCATTCAAAAGATTGGGGTCAGTTCAGATTTTGGAAAGAAATTGATCGTTTTATTCAGCAAGGATGCATTAAATTGATCAAAAGTGACACGTGACAGTAAAGAGATTTATAATGTTACAAAAGATTTTATTTAAAATAAATGCCGAATGCTGTTTTTTATTTACTTTATATTCATCAAAATTGTTTAAACAATTTTCAACGTTTGATGACAATTTTAAATATTTCTTGAGCACTAAATCAGCATATTAGAATGATTTCTGAAGGATCATGTGACACTGAAGACTGGAGTAATGATGATGAAAATTCAGCTTTGCCATCATAGGAATAAATTACATTTAAAAAATTGTAAAATTACATTTTATTTTAAATGTTAATAATGTATAACAATATTAATGTTTTTACTGTATTTTGGATCAAATAAATGAAGCCTTGGTGAGCATAATAGACTTCTTTTAAAAACAACACAAAAATCTTAACGATCCAACGCTTTTGAACGTGTGTGTGTGTGTGTGTGTGTGTGTGTGTGTGTGTGTGTGTGTGTGTGTGTGTGTGTGTGTGTGTGTGTGTGTGTGTGTGTGTGTGTGTGTGTGTGTGTGTGTGTGTGTGTGTGTGTGTGTGTTTTTTCCACAAACTGTCTGCAGTTCAATCATGAAACCCTGGTGTGATGGATTAGACAGCATACTGCTAGTCTCTGAATACCGGTAGTTCTGGGTAACACTTTCTTTTACAGTGTTCTTGGTACACATTACATCATGTAGTTACTGTAGTAATGACTATAAATTATACATAATTACATGCAACTAACACAAAACCAAACCATAATACTTCCCAAACCCTGTAGAAAGAACATGTAGTTTATTTATACTACTCTGTACTTAAATGTTTATAATACTCTGTAATAGGGGTGGGGGAAAAAATCGATTCTTAGATGCATCGCGATGCGGACGTGTACGATTCTGAATCGATTCACAAATGTCAAAAATCGATTTTCAAAAAAAAAATATATATATATTTTTTTAGATATCATTTATAATAACGTAATATTGAGGGAACGCAAAAGACGGAACTCTGAAGCGCGGAAGTGCAGTGCCCGGACTGTCTGTGGCGTGTGCGCACATAACAGAGACGCGAAGGCTGAGCGCGAAATCCAAACACCCTCCTCGTTAAAAGCTGATGTGTGGAAATATTTTGGCTTCTATGAAGTTGAAGGGGGAAAGGAGCTGGACAAGAGCCACACTAGTTGTAAGCTTTGTAGAATAAAACTAAAATATTTCGGAAACACGACAAATATGTGAAGCCATATGACACGTTTCCACCCAGAGGAGGAAAAACACTCGGTTTTGTGCTGCCTTGTCGAAAAATGCTACCCAAGCGCGAATCGATCACAGAGAATGTTGATTCATTCTCTATTGTTTCCATAATGGTGTAAATCTCACAATATTATGACATCGTTATTTCATTTAAATTAGGGTAAGTGTATGAGGAGCATATTTTGATATTTTAAATGAACTAGCAATTATCACATTTGATATAACAAGTAAAAATGACATTATTATATGAAATACAATTATAATAAAATTCGAAGTTAAGTGTACAGTATACTGTACTGTTTTTATTTTTAAAACGGTGTGAAAAGTAAAAATTATCATCAAATATTCATCTTTGACCTGTCAAAGTTTCCTACAAGTCTCCACAGCAAGGATGCATAGATTTATGGGCGTGGTAAGCAGAAGGAAAATGAGTCTGCACATACGCATAACCAGTAAGTAGCACATCTCGATGGGTAGCATGAATCGTCAGAACACCGGTCGTTGTTATATTATTAATTTACTACAAGTATGCTGCTAGTTCAGGCACACATTTATTTTCCTGTTGGTTCTTTCCAATGTTAATAAAATATATTGTACGTTAATTCTTTATGGGTCATTACTTTGTACTTTTAAAGCAAAGTATTTATATTCACACACACACACAAAAAGATTCAGATAATCGATAATCGCTTTAGCATCGAATCGCAGCCCTCTGAATCGTAATCGAATCGAATCGTGAAGTGCCTAGAGATTCCCACCCCTACTCTGTAACAAGGACACATTCAAATAAAGTGTAACCTAGTTCTGCAAAGTATCGTTCACTCGTGATTGTTACACGTTTGACGTTTCCTGTCTCCTTTTGGTTTAGCAAAGTTCATCATACTTCATGTCTCATTAAATATTCACTTTATTTTTTTTCCATCCGTGTCTGTCCTAGTCGTTGAAAAATTCTCGGTTTCAATGCCATGTGAATCTTTCATCTTAAACTCCTTAATTGAGATAATCTCAGATATTGACCAGTGGAATAAGGTAATTGAGATACTGGGAACCCCGTCGCTGGAGTTCATGAACCGTTTGATGGAGACTGTAAGGAACTACGTGATGAACAAACCTCAGTTTCCCGGAGTCAGTTTGAATGAGCTTTTTCCCGATTGGGCCTTCCCATCAGAGACCGAGCATGACAAGATCAAAAGTAAAGCATTCTAAATCTTCCATGTCTTTTTGTTATCTTACTTTGCCGTCTCTCTGAGTACAGTCTTAATGATGTACCAAACAATTACTTTTTACATCGTTTCTAATGTAGCTAGTCAAGCACGAGACCTGCTGTCCAAGATGCTGGTAATCGACCCTGAAAGCCGTATCTCTGTGCAGGAGGCCCTCAGTCACCCTTACATCCACGTGTGGTACGACCCAGCCGAGGCCGATGCGGTCAGTGCACCCTTATCCTTTCATGTCACTTTGTCCTGTCCAGTCAAGTTGAAACTGTTTTACAGGGGACATTTGTACAATGCCAAGGAGGTTCTCCCTTGAGAGAAGGACTTGTAATGATTGTTTTGTGTGTTCAGCCGCCTCCACAGATATCAGACAAGCAGTTGGAGGAGCGGGAACACAGCATTGAGCAGTGGAAAGGTACAAATGCCCTCTGCTGTCACTACCTCTTGTTGAGCTATAAGCTTCTTGTAGAAAATGAATGTCTACAGCAGAAATGATCACTGAAGATCTTTTGCATTCTCATTTATTCTACAGTAATGGGTAGTTTTTCAGTATTGACCTTATAAGCTAATGTCTGCTGAAGGGTTGAGTTGGCTTTATTAGTGATTTGTAAAAAGATGGAAATGGACAAACTCTGCTTATGTTTTCTTGGGGGTTTTCTCTCCCTACAGAGCTGATTTATAAAGAAGTAATGGACTGGGAGGAGAGGAACAAGAATGGAGTCTTGAAAGAGGAGTGTTTAGGTGAGTCACTTGTACAAATGTGAAATCTGTGTATTCATCCAGCTGTTGACAATTATTAATGCTGAAGCTGATAGAAATTGGATTGAATTTTGACTTTGGACTGTAAACAGATGAAAATAATAATTCTAGATAAATTTGACAAATTTTGCCATACTGAGCAGAGGAGATATATATAGATATTTATAAGTCACCTATAAGTCCCATTTATTTCAAATAAAATGAGTGATTTAAGGTGCGTTCAGTAGTTTGGTGCTAATTTAAAAAGTTTTACACATTAAGAAATAAATTGTTTTTGTGAAGTCAACTTGAATGGTGTACACTCTTATGAGATGATTGTACTTATAATAATTTTCTACAAAAAGCGTTTTAATTATAATTGGTGCAGATCACCCCCTCAATGTATTACTATTTGATAATATGACGTAACCACTGTTTAACTAAACGCCTGAGAGAATCCTCATGCTCAGTGGCTGTCGCCTCTATAGATACACGTGTGGTGTACTGTCGTTGCGATTACAGACTAATGTTGTTATTATTATTAAACTTCCAAAGGCTATGATTTTATTAAATTTATATCAGCGCTGCACATTTCAAAGTTTTTTTCACCTGGTTATTATTGGCATTTTGGTTGTACAAAACCATCTGACATTTAATTCAACACTCCTTGAACTCTTGTAGCTTCTGTTTGGGTTGCCCCGTCACAGAACGGAAAGACTAAAAACCTTATTTAACTCTCATTCAAAATGTAGATTTGATTGGTATTAGCACAATAAACAGTTTATTAGAGTTAAATAAATTAACTATTTTACTTATTAAAGGCACACTATGCAGGAATTCCGTTTTTGTCAAACAGCGACCCCTAGAGTCGATGTAGAGTACTTGTATTTAACGTTGCTGTCGTAAATACCACTCACGGCCTCGGCACTTTATAATAATAAAGTAGCCTACCGCGTCTGATGGCTTATAACGTTTTTACATGATTGTAAAATTGGCTAAGTAAATAGCCAATAGCCTAGGCCTACTGTATAATTTCACTTGTGTTTTTTTAGTGTAATGTAAACATTACAAAATGCCAGATGACATCATTAAAGTTACATGTACGTCGCATTATTTTGTAACAATGTCCGTTATGATGCTGTTAGACATGATTATTGCAATTTATTATAATAGTTTGCAAATTGCGCTCATTTACACTATTTACAACGTGTAGGCTTATTTATGTCCTGATAATTATGTGAGACATTGACAACTGATATGATAATCGCAGGAATCAACTTTAACAGTGAAAGCCTGACCGAGTGGGACTCTTGTCCGGTTCCTCATGCTGTCAGATTCTCGTTTCCTTTTGGGGGGTGGTGGGGTGGTGGTGAGACGGCCACCATTCAACCCGAAAAAAGTCATAAAACCATTCCAATAACTCCGAAGCTGTTCAGTTAAAGGGATAGTTCACCCAAAAATGAAAATTCTGTCAGTATTTACTCACCCTCATGTTGTTCCAACCCCGTAAGACCTTCGTTCATCTTCGGAACACGAATTAAGATATTTTTGATGAAATCTGAGAGCTGGATCACTCCTCCATAGGCTTTTTAAGGGATTGACACTTGTTCCCCGAAAAGTTATTAAAGACATCGTTAAAATAGTCCAAGTGACTACAGTGGCTCAATCCTAAGTTTATCAAACGAAGAGAATACTTTTTGTGCGCAAAAAACCCAAAAATAACGACTTTATTTCAACTATTCATTTCCTTCTCTGTGGGCCTCGAGTCAGTTCACTAGTGTAACAGCGTAAGCTTCTGTTGTTGTACGTCACACGCATCACACACATGACCAGCGTCGGCCAATAGTGAGCCTACGTGTGACGTAGCACTACGCAATCACACTACGTTAACTGACTAGAGGCCCACAGAGAAGGAAATGAATAGTTTAAATAAAGTCGTTATTTTTGTTTGTTTTTGCGAACAAAAAGTATTCTCGTCGCTTGATAAACTTAAGATTGAGCCACTGTAATCACTTGGACTATTTTAACGATATCTTTAATAACTTTTCGGGGCTGGCAAGTGTCAATCCCTGAAGAAGCCTATGGAGGAGTGATCCAGCTCTCAGATTTCATCAAAAATATCTTAATTCGTGTTCCGAAAATGAACAAAGGTCTTATGGGGTTGGAACAACATGAGGGTGAGTAAATACTGACAGAATTTTCATTTTTGGCTGAACTAACCCTTTAAGCTAAAAAAACTCCCTAGTTCCCCTTTAAAGTTTGAAGCAGAAATATTTCAAAACTTTATGTACTTTTATTATTTAATTAGAGCCCGAGCACTGATGGTGTGAGGACCCTATTGGAATTGCTCTGTTTATGTCTCTTTGTAATCCTTTATCAAGGAAAAACATATTATTTGATATATTATCATTACACCCCTAAAGTGCTTCTTTTTTATTTTTTAAAATGCGCTCCTAAATTTTTCAACTTAGGAGCACATGTGCTCCTTGGGTAAAAAAGTAAGCATCAAACCCTGCAGGATGGAAAGATTTGATGACAAAGTAATGATGTCCTAGATTCTTCTTTTGTATTGGACAGTTAAGAGAATTAATTGTCGCTGCCTAAAACTCACTAGTATCAGTGTAATTTATGTAAAACTCAGAGACCATCATGCTGATCCACATCGATAGATGGCAATGTAGCATCTAACACCATTGAGGTTTTTTTCTTGGGCCCTAATTTTGATGCATTGCTCTGTGTGTGTGTCATAGATGGTACGGTGAACAGCAGCGCCACTGCCTCCCAGTCGTCCTCTTTTAATGACATCTCATCCATGTCAACGGAGCAGACACTGGCCTCAGACACTGACAGCTCCTGCATCGACACCCTCACGGGGCCGTTAGAGGAGTGAATCAAGTGACTTCTCGCTTGTCACGTCCCTCTCCCTCGCCAGTGTGGCCCATGTCGTGGTCTTGACCGAAGAGAACTGTGGCTGCACGTTCATACAGCTGCAGGTTTACTCTTGCTTTTTTCCTCTGTCCCATCTCACGTATACAAACATTCATGTAATATTCTTAATTCTGCCGCAATTGATCAAAAAAAAAAAACTTTATCCATTTCTTGTATGTTTAACTGCATCTTCACACTTTTACTTTTAGATTTTAAAAATAACTGTTTAAAAATGGGTAAATAGGTTTATGCATTAATGCATTCACATTTTACTTCATATAAACTAATATTAATTACAATCTTATCCATCTAGTGAAGTTGTTATTATTATTGCAGAAGCATGTGTGATATCTGGATCTATCCTTGTCATTTATGTCCCCTCTCTCTGTGCGATGTAGCTTTTATCACTGTTCATTTCATCACCTAAAAGAAGCACAGATATAAATTCTGACAAATTTATAGCTAGTGAGCCCAACTGGAACAAGTTCCTCTTACAAGTATTGCTGCATGATTACAAAGAAGACTTACTAGACAGACCATTTAACTACAGATCACTGAAATATGCCTAAACACATCTAGAAATGGAACAATAGTGCCTGCCTCTGTACATAGTCACCATACATACACCCATTTTAAAAGTGAAGCTAATGATGCATTTCTGTTGGTTAGGGTGTAGTCATGTGTATATATACGTACATAGATTTTGTGTAAATGTTCTTTCTTTGTGCTGTGGAAACATTACAGCTTCTGATTATGATTTTGCATATGTACTCTAAAACAAACTATGTATGGAACTTGAAACTGATTTTAAAAGAAAATTGCACATAGAGGTTTCAAAGTGAGCATATTTGGTTTAAAATGAACAAAAACGTATATCTAGATCTGAGATGGCAAATTGTGGATGCAATATCCTAATCAAAGCCCCTGTTCCTCATCATTCCAAGGGTAAAAAAGTTGTGTCCGCTCAACTCGGCTCTTTCTTGCAAGAAAACGACATCTATGAAAAGTTTCAGTCTGGATTCAGGCCACATCATAGCACTGAAACTGCGCTTGTTAGAATCACAAATGATTTACTTTTAGCTTCGGACCAAGGCTGTATCTCAGTACTAGTTTTACTTGATCTTAGTGCTGCGTTCGATACTATAGATCACACAATACTCTTAGATCGACTACAAAATTACACTGGTGTTCAAGGACAAGCATTAAGCTGGTTCAGGTCATACTTATCTGACCGCTACCATTTCGTCTACTTAAATGGAGAAAAATCGATTATAACTTCGGCAAACTATGGAGTGCCGCAGGGATCTGTGTTAGGCCCTTTATTATTCTCAATATATATGCTGCCACTTGGTAATATTCTAAGGAAACATGGAATTAGTTTCCATTGTTATGCTGATGACACTCAAATATATATTTCCTCACGGCCAGATGAATACGCTAAATTATCCAAATTGACAGATTGTGTTAAAGATATAAAAGATTGGATGACGCATAATTTTCTTTTATTAAATCCAGACAAGACAGAGGTAATACTTATCGGTTCTAAAAACCATCCACAAAACCTTTCACAGCACGACTTTAACACAGTAGGATGCCCTTTTACTCTATCCGCTACAGTAAAAGACCTGGGTGTTACATTAGACTGCAACCTGTCTTTTGAAAAGCATATTTCATATGTTACAAAAACAGCCTTTTTCCACCTTAGAAACATTGCTAAGCTACGTAATATGCTATCAGTCTCTGATGCAGAAAAGTTAGTTCATGCATTCATGACCTCGAGACTAGATTACTGTAATGCTTTATTAGCTGGTTGTCCTGCATCTTCAATAAACAAGCTACAGTTAGTCCAAAATGCAGCCGCTAGAGTTCTTACTAGATCAAGAAAATATGATCATATAACACCGATTTTATCATCACTTCATTGGTTACCTATAAAGTTCCGTATTAATTACAAGGTATTGCTTTTGACCTATAAAGCTCTAAATGGTTTAGCTCCAGTCTATTTAACGGATCTTCTATCGCCTTATAATCCATCGCGCTCTTTAAGATCACTAGATTCGAGGTTTCTGGTCATTCCTAGGATATCCAGATCCACCAAAGGAGGCAGAGCATTTTCACATTTAGCTCCGAAGCTCTGGAATAGCCTTCCTGATATTGTTCGTTGCTCAGACTCGCTCTCCCAGTTTAAAACTAGACTGAAGACGCATCTATTTAGCCAGGCATTCATATAAATTTTTATCTTACAGTTACTGTAAATTCGGCCTCTAGTTCATAAACGCCAGAGGAGAACTGGCCCCCGACTGAGCCTGGGTTCTCCCAAGGTTTTTTTTTCTCCATTGGGTCATCTGATGGGGTGTTAGGACACCATTAGGTCACTGGATGGAGTTTTTCGGTTCCTTGCCACTGTTGCCTTAGGCTTGCTCAGTTGGGGATATTCAAATTAATTAACCAATCATACCATTGATCAGCTCTACCAAACTTGGATGTCTTTTTTCCAGTAATAAACAAACATTAAGTTGTTTTGATTGATACTGTGAAGCAGCTTTGATACAATCTGTATTGTGAAAAGCGCTATATAAATATATTTGACTTGACTTGACTTGACTTAATTAATCACTGCTGGCAAGTTCGTGACATCTCATAAGATTGTACATTTAATTGCATGAGCTAATGCAAACCATAGCCTTTTTTTTTTATTTCCTCAAACTTGAAAAGCCCATAAGAATGTTGTACAAAGCAAATTTATGGTTTCTTTCTTTCCTTTTTAAAAAACAGGATTGTCAGCAGGTTTTTATTTCTTCACTTTCCTCCTGAAGATTTTCAGGGAAACACTGAAGAATTTTCATGTTTGTATGGCCATATCATTTAATTTTTTTTAATATATATATATTCAGCCTTAGTTTACTGTGTGCAGACTTGCAATTCAGTGACATGTGGGTGTCAGTGACACCATGCACTTAGAGACCTGTTTTGGACTGTGTTCTTTAACACTGGTATTCATGATGGAGACTCATTCAATTCATTTGTCAACTGTTCTGCTTCCTTTTTCATCCAGTGTTCAGTTCAAATGTTGTAGACTGTATGATGTTTCCTATACCCTAAATTCATTATGCATGAAAACACGAGCCCTCTTCATCTAAAACTTAAGGACATTGCAGAAACCTGTCCTTTTGTTGTAGAAGACTAAATTGAGAGCCTCAGAAGGACATTTTGAGTGTATTGTTGAATTGTTGGTCCTCCAAGCTCTTCTGATGGACTGAAACATGAATGTAGAACTTTCCCTGATGGACAGGCCTGGAGGATGAACTTAGCTTCACCATAACAATCATGCCTTAAGCATCTCACTAACATCATTACTATAGCTTGACCTGGAGATCACAAAATGATTGACAGTAATGTGCCTGCGATCAAGTTTTGTTTCTTTTTCAGCAGTCTGGAATGTTTGCTACCATACCACAACCTCCTTGAGCTTGTAAGATCTAATTTGGTGCTTCACCTTACTTCACCTTAAAGTGATAATGTATTACAACAACGCAATAGTGCATTGTGTTCCATTTACATTTCGGAGCCTCATGCACATTAGTTTCGCTGTTGTGGACTCATTGATTCCTCTAATGAATACTGGTGATGGACCTCTGTGTCATTTAGACCTCCAAGACAATGATCAAAGCTGGCTCACACATTCTCAAGGGCTCTTCTTTTAGGTGTCCGTTTCCCTTGTGGGAGAGGGTGTGTCTCTTTGAAAAACGATGTTTAGTCACTGACAATCTATCACTAGAGGTGGAATCTGTAATGACTTGAAGAATTATTGACTTGGATATTTACTTCTCAGACTATCTTCCTAAGAAAACAGTTCTCATGATTGTCATCATCAATCTTCTCAATCAAATCCTGTAAAAGGAATTAATATCTAACTGCTCTGTGCTAGTAATGTCTGTTTAGTTTTCATGTGTTTTGTATTGTTGTGCTACATATGGGTGCCCTCTCAGTGGGCTATGATGGGAGTTACCCAAATCACAAACCTGTCTGAAGCATATGCAAAACTTAAATGGGATTCTGTCTACAATAAAAGTCAGACACTTTTTTTCTCTACAAAAAGAAAAAAGAACCATGTGTTACAACTGTCCAAATAAAAATCTCAAACTAAATAATGATTGATGTCTTTATTTTCTTTTTTTTTTTTTCATTTTTTCTTTTTTTTCATATGGTACAAATACATTCAGTGTATGAAGAGTTTGTTTTTGTACAAGGTATGAGTGTCCTGTGTTAGCTACACAGTACTCAATTACATAATGTACAGTGACCCCAAGCCAGGGCAGAGACTTTTTAATTCTGAGCTAATTTATCGTAGAGCATCCCTGGGGACAATTTCTCATTAGAATCTCTTTTTTCAAATATGGCATCCATGCTCAGACCATGATGTCTACATCATGAAACTCTATCCTACTTTTGGGTCCATTCCATTGTCTTTTAACACTTAAATGGCAAAAATTGTCTATAATATTATTTTGAACATGCTGGTCCACAGTCATTCAGGCAACAGAACTGTACTTAAAAGTGGGGCAATGGTTTCCCTCAGGAATGCATCCTTATTTATACAGCCCTGAAACCAACACTGTTTTAACACTGTTATTACTCTGAAACTGGTGTTTCCCAGCCCTGATCTTGGAGTACTTCCAACATTACATATGTCTCTCTAATTAAACTCAGCAGCTGGTTTGCGAAACTCCCTGACTTCTTTCTGAAATGGTGGTATCAGAGGAAGATCTCCAAAATGTGTACTAATAGGGGTACTCCAGGACCACAGTTGGAAAACACTTCCCTAAAACATTGAAACCTTTCATATGCTGCTAAGCTTAGATTTGTTGCACAGCATGTGAATCACAAACAGCACGTGAATTCAAAAACTCTGAACAATGCGACTGGTTTTCCGGGCCTCTGCTTTAAGCTCGCCGAATGTTTCAAAGAACTGCTCCATCTCCTGTTGCAGAGTGGCGTTCCGTCTGTCAGCATCTGCACGGGCTCGCTCTACATTTCGCATCTTGATCTCGGCCACACTGACCCAGCGTCGCTGCTGCTCCAGAGTTGAGCGGAGCCCTGCAACTTCCCCCTGAAGTACCTTGTTCCTCTGCTCTAGCCTTAAGACAGAGAAGAGAATGGGGTAAACTTACTGTGTTCATACACACTCATTCATTAATCTAGTGTTTCTCAACCGTGTTCCTGGAGGCACACCAACACGGCACATTTTCATTATCTTCCTAATCAAATGCACCTGATTCAACTCATCAGCTTGTTAGTAGAGACTCAGAGACCTAAAATGGTAGGGTCTGGAGAGCTACTTTCCTGAACCATTAAAATCCAACCTTGCTCTTGGAGAGCTACCTTCCTGCACTGTTCAGACCCCAACCCTGTTCCAACACACCTGCATGTAATTTTAAGTCATCCCAAACACCTTAATTTTGCTGGTTCCGGTGTGTTTGATAAGGATTTGCGCTAAACTCTTCAGGGCAGTAGTTCTTTAGAGTAGAGTAGAGCAGGGTTTCTGCGTTAATGTAATGACAGTGCCAGAGATTTGCAATTTTCCCTTACAAAACAATTGTGGTACAAAGGCAATTGATGATATCTTACCTGTTCATTTTTGCTTCATACTCTGCCTTTTGCCTGGTCATCTGTTGACGAAGCCCTGCAACGAGGCACTGCATGGCATGGGAGGCTGGAAAACCTAAGGGCTCTTGGGGAGCACTTGGCAAAAAGACTTCACTGCTGCCGGTGCTTAAAGGGGCATCTGTGGGAGCAGATGATGAGGCAGGGGAGTTAGGGCGAAGGTCTTCTTCACCAGAGTCCATTCTGAACGAGGGGAACTGTACTGGAGAACCATGGCATGGGCTTGCAGCTCCACCACTTCCACTGCCCCCTTCCAAAGGCACAATCTCACAGGAGGACCAAGAGCTGCTGCTCTCAGCCATGCTGGCAGAACCTTTGGCCTCCTTGTCTTCTGTATATCGCTCCTCAGTAACTATGTTGTCATAGACAGATAAGGTACTATCCTGGACTTCACTGCTGCCTCCACTCTCCCCTAGCGCTCTCTCTGGACTCCAGCTGGGTTCTTCTATGTCAGGCCAGCTCCTTGACTGCACACAAATTTCAACCCCAGCTTCCAGCACTTTGGTCATAGAAGGGCAGGCAGGTGGTGGGGTGGAGGGTGTAGGTACATGTCTTTTATGGAGATATTCTTGTGCTGAGCTGTGTTGACTGTGGTTGTCATAAACCAGAGTAGAGCTGGTTGGTGAAGAGTCATCTTGAAGCTGTCTCTCTGTGTATGATAGATGATGGTTTATGTTTTTCTCACAAGGGATTTGAAAAGACCCTCTCCTCTCTGTGGTTAGTGGTAAAGAGTTTACACGTGGACAGGCTACAGTCTGATCTGGAAGGGTCACGTGATCTTTGCCAAGCAGAGGCTCCCTCAGGTGGGAAGGTGGTTCATGCACCCATTCCACAAGGTTACTGTGTCTTTGTTTTCGGTGGACGGCTTGCAATGATGTTTCAGGAGGGTTGCAGTTCTCTCTTGAGAAGAGCAAGCTGTGCTCACGGATCAGTTCAGACATTAGATGTTGCACAACTGCTGCCCCTAGTGTAGGAGAGAGGGACGTTTAAGTGTGTGGTCCACAGCCATGTGGCAAACAGCGTCACAAGTATTTGACATCACAAGCAAATGAGCACATACACTAACTTAAAGGTTCAGTGTGTGATTTTCAAGTGTTCTAGTCTACATCTAGTGGTGAGGTTGTGAATTGCAACCAACAAAAGTTACGGTGGCCGACAGGAAAAGGGCCATTACATACAAAATATGTAGTCTGAGACAGCAGAGAGTAGCCAGTTAAGCAATGAGGTTTCTTTAGAAGTATAAATTAAGAAATTGTTTACTTAATTATTCAGTAAAACTATGTTATTGCGAATATCATTGTGTCAGTATTTTATTCTCTTTAGCTTGCTTTGCACGAAGAACAACATAATGACGAAATGCGTTTGTCCGTTTAGAGCAGTGTTTCTCAACCTCTCCTGCAGGGACCCCCTGACAGGACATGTTTTTGTTTTAACCCTGAAATGGCACACCTGATTCAATTAGTCAGCTGCACATTAAGCCTTTAATTAATTGAATCAGGTGTGCCATTTCAGGGTTAAAACAAAAACATGTCCTGTCAGGGGGTCCCTGCAGGAGAGGTGCCCCTACTGTAGAAACATGTCGGCGCAAAATGGCTATTTCAATTTAAGGGGACCTGCGGTGTATGTAGATAGAAATGGCTTATTCTAAAGTAATAAAAACATAACAGTTCATTATGTATAGTCTTTATACACCACTGAAAACATATTTAAGTTTATGATATTGCATTTCTGTCAAAAGATCCTCCTAAATATTACACAATGCACCTTTAAGATGTATCTAAATCTCAGAAAAGTCTTTAACCCTTTGACTCAGACCCTTTTTATCGACATCTAAATATTGCTCACCTCCAATGATACTTTCTGGGTCCTCTGCTTTAGGCCGGAGAATATTTGGCCCGAAAACAGTTGCCAAATTCTGGATACTCATCTTGTTGACATTGGAGTATGATTGAACATCATTTAAGAATCTGGTACAAAGATGTGTCATAGCAGTGTTATGTGACGTGAGCCATGACTAAAGACTAGACGCTTCATGGCAAATTAGGTTAAAGCTCCAAATGCCAATATCTAGATATTGAAAACCAAATCCTTAGATCTTTGGATGAAACAAAATTATCTTACTGGCAGATGTATTTCAGGAGGTTGAAGTTTGCTACAGGCAGCTCATAAAGGAGACTCTTCAAATCTTGCAAACCCTGAAGTTCAGGATGAGATTATAAGAAACAAAATTATTGTCTGCCCTTAAATGTCCAGAATGTAATCGTATTTTCTTGTTTAAATTGATCAAATAGCATCATGCTCTTTGAAGTGAGTGATATAGTTGACTATACCTTTTCTCTATCTGAGGGGATTCTTTTGCCACATATAAGAAACTCTTCATAGCGGGAAAATGGCACCAGAGGTTCAGGCAGCTCCCTGAGGTATAGCTTCAGCAAAGATGCCACTGTGTGGACATCTGTGCTGCTGAGAGAGCAAACATGTATTCACTACAAGAGTTAATTCACTTATATAAGTATTTGTACAAATTAATCTACTTACTAATATTCTCATACACACACACACACACACACACGTTAGGTTTCGGGGACTTGTGGGGACTCTCCATAGACATAATGATTTTTCTATCCCCTAATCCTAATCCAAACCCTACCCCTAAACCTAAAACCCGTTGAAAGTAAAAGGATGTTTTTTCTTCTTCTTTTTTGAGTTTAGTATGTAGCAGCGGTGGGCAAAATTTAGACTTCAATCAGCGCCATTTTAATTCACAAGTTAAATTAAATTGACCATGTCCAACATGAAGTTAAATTATAATTGTAGGCAGTGCAATTCACTGAATTACAATTAAAATAAATTATTCAGATAATTGTATTTTGGGAAATAGTGTTTTTTGCACTTGGCACCATTGCCCATTGGAGTACAAATGTCTATAGATGACATTTCATATAGATATGTCTGTCTGTAAGGCCTATAAAACGTTCAAAATTCAAGACTGACTTATTCAAGATGTACATTATGCTGATTTAAACATTATCTCTGCTGTACCTGTACCGATTTAATGTCAATCTCTTACCTGTCAAAAGATGGTTTCTCCCCAGCATCAAAAGCTTCCTGCAGCTCTTTAACCAGCGTAGCCTGGCCGGGCTGCCTGAAGAGTCCCACCTCTGTGAGCCCATGCTCTCGGATAAAATCGACACACTGCTCTACCACCAGAGGAGCCATGTGATCCCCATATCTCCTCTCATACAGGACGGTCTCCTCCAACCTTTGACCAAACACACCTGTGATGATAAAATACAGAGTATAGAGTTATCAATGACAGACCCCTTTAGCTTTTCACCTAATTTTGTCAATAGATATGTGCTGAAATAGTGAGAGGACTCACTATAAATGCAGTTAACCTCAAAAGTGAAAACAAAGATCATGTTGAGTCCGCAGAAAAAGAACAAATTGCATCAAACAATAATAATTTTCTGCCTTTAGGATTAATGCACGCTGCTGCTGCACTGCACCAAAATCTACCTCTGTGTGTGATGGTGTGCCCTCTCCCTGCCTAATATTTAATACTCACGTCTTCTGAAGCTCAGCACCCTTTTTATCTTCCTGTAAGCAGAGTGAGACAGATAGCTTCCAGTCCGCTGGATTGTCTGCTTGTTTTCAGGCATCTTTTCTTTTATCCGTCTGTCTTTTTTTTTTTTTTTTGGGACACACTTCCACTATCCTGACCTCAGTAGCAATCCTGAAACTGGCATCGAACGATTGTCCTCAATGAACCCAAATCCCTTTTGCTCATGTTTTACAAACTTGTTTAGTCTGGGACTGGATGTTCCTTTCCCTTTGCTCTTCCTCCTCTCTCTCTCTCTCTCTCTCTCTCTCTCTCTCCTGTCTGCAGGTATGGCTTAGTGCACCGAAGAGAGTCTATCTCTCTCTCTATCTCTCTCTCTCTCTCCTCTTCCTCTCTCTCTCTCGCTCTTCTCTTCCTCTCTCTCTCTCTCTCTTCTCTTCCTCTCTCTCTCTCTATCTCTCTCTTCTCTCTCTTCTCTCTCTCTCTCTCTCTCTCTCTCTCTCTCTCTCTCTCTCTCTCTGAGACAGTGACCCTCCAGCTCAGATATGCATGCTTATTGGATATATCAGCATTCCAAATCAGATGACAGTCCTCATTCTGAAAGAGGAGGCATTGTTCAAGTGCACACCTCTAATTCTCAGCACATTTCTGTAAGAAAGTTCCAAATTTGAAGGACAGAAGCTTAACAAAGATTTTTATCACAACAAAGTGTTTGTAAAAAACAATTTGGTGTCCTTAGTCCAGGGAAAATAGAGACCACCGGTTTAATTTGTCCCAGTTCAGTATACGTCCTGAGAGATAGTTATGGAAACACTTCCTCCACACTGTTGTCCATTTAGTGCTCGATCTCTTCTACCGTGACGCTTGCTTCCTGTGGGAGCTCACCGATGTACCACCTGGTGCTTTTCAATAAAATGGGTAGAAGGTTGGTATAAAGAAGATATTCCCTTTGACGCCGCCTCTGGAAGTGGACGTCTCAGTCATGTGCCACTGTTGACAGTGACATCAACAGACATGTCTGTGTTCGCCCCTGAAGGGGAGGTTTGTCTGTACTTAATTGTCCAAAGTTTCCAGTGACGTGTGTCAGCACCTCCTTGGTTTACTGTTAAATTAATTCTGCCTTCTTAATTACAAGGGAGGAATTACAAACATGGCTACACTTTCTCTCTCTTGCTGTGTCATTCACTGCTGTTGATTGTTTGTACTATCTTTCCCTTACTCTTTCTTTGCCAGTTTTCTGTCTGCTTTTTTCCAAACGTCTTGTCTGTATTAAGCTACTCCACTAGAGGGTTACTGGAGTCTGTAACCTTTTTCTGCCCCCTCACCATGAATCATTAACACCACAAAACACAAATTGACTAAAAATAAATGAGCTAGAACTTTCTGCTGGTTACTTTCTGTTATATCTCCCTTTCTTTCTTTGTTTTCTGTCCCTGTGTACCTCTCATGGCCTGCTTCCAAGAAATTTCCATTGGACACAGCTGAACACACCCCTCCAACCCTTTTTATACATTTGTGCCCGGTAACTTGGCCCCTGATGAGATTCCCAGTCTAAAATGGATCCTTAGACATTGGCCCAGTGAGTGTGCAATGCATGTGAATGTGGCTGTGTGTTATCTGGAAGGGCATCTCACCTTTTAGGAGCCCCAGAGCTGTGTTGAGTTATGTTGGAGAGGTAATGTAGGGAATTCATTGGGAATGTTAATCTCTCCTGGGAAATAAGCATCAACATGGACTCTGCAGTTCAAGTTTCGCCCTCAGCTCAGATTTGCATGTTTTAACAGGGATAGTATCAGACGTTTCCTCACACAATATCTTTGCAAAATAACGTCTACTGGGTGTTTGGGTTATATTTGATTAAAACAATGTCATTTTATAAATAATACTGCCTAATGCATGCTAGGGCTAGCTCTCTATTCAATTGACCCTTCACAGGACTGTTGCTACTTCCGACAAGTTTTTGGGATCAGGCTGGGACCAGGCCAGTACTACCAGCCATGGCGCTTTCACGCCAGACATCATTATACGTTTACATGCACCTTCATAATACCCCAAGTAAACACAATACTTTCGATTAAACTTTTGTGATTAAGCTTCTAATCATAGTAAACAATCTCAAATAAACTGTGGCGTACGCCTATTTTAATCTCAATAACAGTCATGTAAACACCTTAATCGCAGTATTATCACTCCGACCATCAGTGTTGGGGGTAACGAATTACAAGTAACACAAGTTGCGTAATCAGAAGTAACACATTACTTTTAAATTTACAACAAAATATCAGAGTTATTTTCTCAAATAAGTAGCACGAGTTACTTTCCATTTATAGACTGACACCTCTCATGAAATCATGAGTAAGTGCAGAGGTGTAGATTGCCTGTCAATCAAAATCCCAGTGAAGGGTGAATTACAATTAAATTGTATTCATTTTTTATTAATTTGGGTATATTTCAATATAATTTATTAAACCGATTTAATCAGCACAAAAAATTTGTCTGTGGATACCAGCTGAAGTAAAATTAAAACTGACAATTGATTTGACGCATCAGTTATAATGTGTTCGAGTCTTTTTGTTAGATTTATTAAAAGGGGCATATGTTCTTAAATGGGATTACACTGTGGTATGGGTTTTTGATTTACTAAAAAGTACCTGTTCGTGAGAGTCATTTGTTCACGAATCAAACCTCACTGGTTGCACTATCTGCTTTTGATTCACTAAATTCATTAGAGTCATTCATTGTACTGGTTGCATTGCGTTATTGCACGCTGACTGTAACCTTTTTATCTTATCACATTCAATTTGGACTGTAAAACATGACTTCCTTTGCCATAGGGATTAAGATTTAGCAGCAGAAGTGCACCACATTGGAATAGAGTAAAATATAGAGTTTCCCGATTATTTAAATGAAGATCGGGATTGATCCATATTTTGTATCCTACCTTAATGCATACATTTTTTCCTTTATGAAAATATATATTTTTAACATGTATATTTGTTTTAGTGTCTTGCACTCCCAAAACTACTTCATTGTATGGAATTGTATGGGTGTGATGGGGGTTGATGGCTCTCATGAGAAAAACAAGGTGTATTGTAACATTATTATTCCCAGGCACACTGCCAAGATGGACACAGCTGCCACCCACAACCCCTCACGCTCTCACTCCAAGTAATGCTGCAAGTAATAGAGGAGGAAAAGACTGATGGATGAACCACTGAGAAAAGTTCTTGAGATGTTGCTTGAACTAATGACACTGGCTGAAAAACACTTGCCAACCTTGTTTGTGATGTTTTTTTAGCCAAAATCATGAGGAAAATTATCAATATTTGTTGTTTCGAATGACATCAGCTCTAGCGGCATGTGTTTTTCAGCATTTTGTGAGATTTGTGACGATAGACAAAGCACAGTCTGTGATTGAGACTAGTCAGAGTGTGTAATGCATGGCCCATGATTTGGAAATGACTGGAATATGTGTGTGTTGTGTGAGTGGGTTGTTATGTCTATAGCTGGAGCCCTGAAGACTGATTGGATCTGCTGTTTCATCGTATTCAGGTATTTTATCATGACAATGACTCGTACAGGCCTGGATTTTCCAGAGACCACAGAGGGTAGAAACAAAATTAGTCAGAAATTCAGGTCCTAAACTAGTGTGTGTGTGTGTACCTGTAAAAGGTATCCAAATGCCCTTATTTAGGCTCTTCAGCCACTCCTCCCCCTGACCACAGCTGTTTGACAGGAAGAAATATGAGCCAGGACTAACCAATACGTCCCCGTTTCCTCCTAATTGAGAGACAGAGGGAAAATACATAGAAAAAGTTAGTTTGTTTATCCCACATCATCCAAATCCTCAAAAGTCACTTAATTTAGAATTCAAAACAAATTTAGAAACATGATCTTGACCTATAGCCTGATGGACACATGCATGCATAAAATATCATTCCTAATATGTAATGAACAAAGTTGTTATGACAGAGACGTTATTGACTCTTATAGATAAAATGTAAGCAAAGCTTGGACTGGTCACAAAGGCCACGTACACACTGCTGCCAAATTTGGTTGTCAATCCATCTTTTAGTGCTTAATCTTGTTCTGTACACGCAAAGTTCATTAATGCACGGGAGTGACAACCGCATTTACAAAAATTCTATTTCGTGTGAATGGAACCGACTGAACAAGTTGTTAATGACGTATTTAAACATACATCAGATAATCCAGAAGTAGAGAAATGTTGGAGGGAGTGTGGGAAGGTAGGATACCACACACACATATTTTGGGAATGTCCAAAATTAGTTACATTTTGGCAAGGGTTTAAGGATGAGATTATGACAATTTAGCATAGACCTGCCTTTTACTCCCTTGTATTTTTTGTTTGAGGGAATACCCCAAGATTTTTGTAGTCAAAACCAGAGATATATTCTGCATGTACTCCTATTATGTGCACGAAAACCATTACAATTAATTGGATGAAGCCACACCCACCAAAAATTAGTCAATAGAGAGAAAAACTTATATCTACTAACAAAATGGAACATATGACTGCTCAACTCCAACTGAAACTGGACATTTTCATACAAAGGTGGACACCTATTAGTATATACATTGAGGCATTGATGGTAAACTGATTGGTGTGAAATTTTCACTTATTCCCTGTTGCATTAAAAAAAATTATATATATATGTACAATGTATTATGTATTTTCTTTTTCACTTTTTCTATTTCTGTATCTCTTTTACAGGTCCTTCTCAAAAAATTAGCATATTGTGATAAAGTTAATTATTTTCCATAATGTAATGATAAAAATTAAACTTTCATATATTTTAGATTCATTGCACACCAACTAAAATATTTCAGGTCTTTTATTGTTTTAATACTGATGATTTTGGCATACAGCTCATAAAAAACCCCAAATTCCTGTCTCAAAAAATTTGCATATCATGAAAAGGGTCTGTAAACGAGCTATTAACCTAATCATCTGAATCAACTAATTAACTATAAACACCTGCAAAAGATTCCTGAGGCTTTTAAAAGCTCCCAGCCTGTTTCATTACTCAAAACCGCAATCATGGGTAAGACTGCCGACCTGACTGCTGTCCAGAAGGCCATCATTGACACCCTCAAGCAAGAGGGTAAGACACAGAAAGAAATTTCTGAACAAATAGGCTGTTCCCAGAGTGCTGTATCAAGGCACCTCAGTGGGAAGGAAAAAGTGTGGCAAAAAACGCTGCACAACGAGAAGAGGTGACCGGACCCTGAGGAAGATTGTGGAGAAGGACCGATTCCAGACCTTGGGGGACCTGCGGAAGCAGTGGACTGAGTCTGGAGTAGAAACATCCAGAGCCACCGTGCACAGGCGTGTGCAGGAAATGGGCTACAGGTGCCGCATTCCCCAGGTCAAGCCACTTTTGAACCAGAAACAGCGGCAGAAGCGCCTGACCTGGGCTACAGAGAAGCAGCACTGGACTGTTGCTCAGTGGTCCAAAGTACTTTTTTCGGATGAAAGCAAATTTTGCATGTCATTCGGAAATCAAGGTGCCAGAGTCTGGAGGAAGACTGGGGAGAAGGAAATGCCAAAATGCCTGAAGTCCAGTGTCAAGTACCCACAGTCAGTGATGGTCTGGGGTGCCATGTCAGCTGCTGGTGTTGGTCCACTGTGTTTTATCAAGGGCAGGGTCAATGCAGCTAGCTATCAGGAGATTTTGGAGCACTTCATGCTTTCACCTGCTGAAAAGCTTTATGGAGATGAAAATTTCATTTTTCAGCACGACCTGGCACCTGCTCACAGTGCCAAAACCACTGGTAAATGGTTTACTGACCATGGTATTACTGTGCTCAATTGGCCTGCCAACTCTCCTGACCTGAACCCCATAGAGAATCTGTGGGATATTGTGAAGAGAAAGTTGAGAGACGCAAGACCCAACACTCTGGATGAGCTTAAGGCCGCTATCGAAGCATCCTGGGCCTCCATAACACCTCAGCAGTGCCACAAGCTGATTGTTTCCATGCCACGCCGCATTGAAGCAGTCATTTCTGCAAAAGGATTCCCGACCAAGTATTGACTATTGAGTGCATAACTGAACATAATTATTTGAAGGTTGACTTTTTTTTTTTTTTTTAAATTAAAAACACTTCTTTTATTGGTCGGATGAAATATGCTAATTTTTTGAGACAGGAATTTGGGGTTTTCATGAGCTGTATGCCAAAATCATCAGTATTAAAACAATAAAAGACCTGAAATATTTCAGTTGGTGTGCAATGAATCTAAAATATATGAAAGTTTAATTTTTATCATTATATTATGAAAAATAATTAACTTTATCACAATATGCTAATTTTTTGAGAAGGACCTGTATTTGGGCCACCGTTGTTGTCAAGGAATGTTTAATTCGTTGATGTAATTTGTTAAAATGTATAAAAATGAAGTAAAAAAAAAAATTTATAATAAACACATCAAATATGTGGCTGTGAAAGAAAATGACAAGGAAAGAGGTACAAGCCTAAACTCATTCGTGTTGAACAAGAACAAGTCCATAGTAAACCAAAATAAAAATAAAATCCTTTATATGGAAAATAACTCCATAATATTGATCAATGTATGTGCCAAGCCCAAAATGCTCATGGCAACACTAAAGAAACAGGACAACACAGAATGGCTCTGTCAATGGTTTAGTTAAAATTGCAGAACACAATGAGTCTTTGGGCATTGTAATATTAATTTGTTAAAAAATAGTGGCCCCAGAACGTTGCGATGGTTACCAGTGTCAGAAATTTTACAGTGTGCACGACCAAAGACTTACTACATATATTAGTTTTCCTTCTTGCAAATACAATACGAGTTGGTTTTGATTGTTCCACTGCATGTGAAGGGACATGTGCCTCCAGATCTAAGAATGTTCCTCTTGGTTTTGTCAGAAACCAACCACGACATGATAAATCCACACACTTATTAACTGCCGCTGTTTTTTTTCCCATCCTGTGGCTGCTCTATGGGTGCTGGGAAACTGGGATTTGAATTTACGAGGTTTGTTTTTAAGAAGTGAATTTATGTTGTATGTTAAAGGGATAGTTCATCCAAAAATGAAAATTCTGTCAGTAATTACTCACCCTCATGTCGTTCCAAACCCATAAGACTTTCATTCATCTTCGGAACACAAATGAAGATCTTTTTAATGAAATCTGAGAGCTTCCTGTCCCTCTGTTGACAGCTACACAGCTACCAATTTGATGCTTCAAAAAGTCCATAAAGAGATCGTAAAACTAATCCATATGAATTAAGTAGTTTAATCCAAGTTTTCTGAAGAAACTCGATCACTTTATAGGATGAACAAATTTCATTTAGGCTTTTATTTACATATAAACATTGATCAGCGAACATATACTGAAGCTCAACCGAACCTGCTTTGACGCCTGAGAACAAATCTCATTGGTTCTTGCAGAAGCTCAAACGCACTGTGTAACACAAGACTGAACCTCATTGGTTCTTGCTGAAGCTCAAACATGCAGCGTAACACGAGAACGAACCTCATTGGTTCTTGCTGAAGATCATTTATGTTCCAAAGATGAAAGAAAGTCTTACGGGTTTGGAAAGACATGAGGGTGAGTAATTAATGACAACATTTTTATTTTTGGGTGAACTATACCTTTAAAGTGCTTTTAATGATTACAATAAGAAACGTGTTTTCTGAGTGCAGTAAGGCTAATGCTAATTGGTGTGTATTGCTCTTAACTGTGTAAAAATCTCTCTCTGTCCTTAATGGTCACTGTGTCCTTCAAGCTTCCATCTGTGAGCTAACTGGAAGACAGCCCAAGATGAATCAGATGACCATTTCTTATCTTTAAGCACCGCAAGAGTTCAACGGGGGAAAGGAGTGCATTGATTTTCATAATTTAATTAAAAACTCTTGCCATTTTTTTCTACTTCATGTATTTCTCAAAGACAATATTAATCACAGGATGGGTCTCAGTCACAATTAAAGTATGCCCCAGATCCCACTCACATTTGCCGGGAGAGTGCAGTAATTAATTCCAAAGGGGACACTTTCCGTAACAAGACAGAGCTGTAAAAATCCAGCTAAGTGGTTTATCAATACTGAGCGCTCGTCGAATCTGGCCTGAGCAATAAAGATATTAAAAGGAGAGCATTGAAATGCCATAAAAGAGCATTTCACAGATTCAGAGCAGTGACCGCCACAGTTAAAGGGTTGGTTCACTCATATCATGTCCTATATGACACTCTCTTTTTTCACAAAGGGAGATGTTCCCATTTTTCTCTTCCAGATGATGAAAGTGAAGAACTTTTTCAAGAACCAGAAATGACAAAGAAAGCACTTTTAAAGTACCATAAAAGTAGTGTGCTATATTCCTCGTCCTCTAAACCTGTTCTGAAGACTGTGATTTTACAGCTCTTGAATTTCAAATGGTGGGGACAACATTCAGTGATTAATAACTTAAAGTTTTGTCTGTTTCTCATGCAAAGCAACCGTATGTCTTTAGAAGACCTGGAATATAGTGCAAAGTTGGATTATATAGTGCTTTTTCGAGTTGAGTGTCCTTTCCCTTTCACAGTGAGCATATGGAAAAGAGCTGCATTAACATTCTGATTGACAGCTTCCATTGTGTTCCACGTAAGGAAAGAAGTAGAGAGTGAATATGAAAGAATTTTCTTTTTGTGTAAATATTACTTAAACAGGCTCAAAGTAAGTACTTGGAGAGAAATATAAGTAGTAGTTGGTTCACTGACATGAAATGTTTAATAGACAGGAATGTTGTAATAAAGAGTGGCAACTCAATAATTGGAAGAATGGTAAGTGCTTCCTTAAGTGGTTATACGGCAGAAAACAACAGCATAGTCTTTCTCCGAGTTTTCATGAATTTGACGGACATTTTTCAGTCAAGGTCATGACTTGCCTAATAGTTAGCACTCAAGACTTACACATGGGTTTCTGATGATTGGCAAAGTTCCTCTTTTATGTATCTAGTGTCAAGTTCCTTTGACTGTTAAGCATATTCTGTTTACGCTTTTATTCAGAAACATCTTTACATTAAATATTTTAGAATGTATAAACCAAATGTATTTTAAATGTTCTATCTTATGTCAAGTTGAAATGTTTTATATAATAATAAAAATGTTATAGATTATTATATGATATTGACCTTCTGTTTGCCATGTAAATAGCCCTGATGCTAACATGGCATTAAAAACTTAATAAACAAACAAATCTAATAGTTTGCATTCAGTAAATACGATTACTTGTACCTAGTATATCATGCAACAGGTAAACATAGTAGCAGAGCTGTTCCTCATCCAAATGTTTTAAACCCAGTATTTAAAGGGAGGTTATCTATCCTTTGTCTCCTTAGTTTCTCTGCAAATTGCAATGATTCGGAGTCCGTCCCAAACATTCTCAGTCACTCTGCTTGCTTGCTTGTCTTATCTGAGTCTTTTCAAGCTCATTATTTTAATTATTTTAGTGCCCCTCCCACACATAAAGCCAAACTGGCTATATACCTGTCGCTTCTTGGCTTTAATGTATTCGTAAGTGAAATCTCGGTCAACACGGCATGGGGTCCGTCCTTCATGTTCTGCTTCCCTTCCAGCACTTGAAATAATTGCCTGACCCAGAAACTCCAATAAAATCTCTTTGAGTTTGAGCTGCTAGTTTTAAACATACTGTGAAGAGTGAATAGTGAATAGTACATCTTAATTTTGATTAATGTATATTAATCATACTAGACATACTAGTGTAATGTTGAATCCAGATCAGCAGGTCATGTCTTATATTAGTGCATGCTATATCTACATCAAGTTCACACATTCAGCTGGTCATCACATATGGTGAGCCAGAAAGACTGGCACACCAGTGGGTAGTAGTGAAGCACTCGCTCACCTTTCTGTGCAGCACTGTTGTACTTCCAGGACTTGAAGCAGGTGAGTCCCATCCTGCAGGTGGGTGTCTCTTGAGATGCCTCAGCCGAGCTCAGATCCTCTATGGGTGCGGATCATCATCATCATCAGCGCTGGGGCTCTAGCGGCTCCTGATCGGTGGAGGCTGGCCACGCTGCCGGCATCCCTGAGTGCAGGCTCCCCAGCACTGCCATGGCCTGGACACAAGCCCCATCTGTCTCTCTACCCCTATCTCCCTTCTCATCCATCTCATCAATAAAGCCCCAGCCCTGTCCCGTTGGCAGCCGCTTTGCTGGGGGAGATGGAAGGGCGGGGCATGGACCCTCTGCGGCAGACTATTCCGGACACGCTTGCACACACACACACACACACACACACACACACACACACACACACACACACACACACACACACACACACACACACACACACACACTATCTGGCCTCAGCATCCCTCCAGCAACTATAATTACTTCAGTACAGTATGCCGTCTCAGGCAGCCAGGGCCAATTTCCCTAATGCATCCACCACCACCCACCCACCACCCACCCCCAGACCAGCCCCGCATTTGGTTTAATGGCCATCGACGTGATCAGCCCTCACCCGCACACAATGACTCAAAGAGGTTATAAAGACGTGAGCGGGTGGCCGGCACATTAAACTTTTGAACCGTCCTCCATTAGACTAAGAGGAGCCGTCATCTCTCACATCCTCCCTTCCCCATCTGCCCTCTCTCTCTCTCCTTCTCGCTCGCTTTCCTTCTCACTGCAAGCCAGATTTATGATTCCCGGCCTGGCAGGATCTCAGGCATATATTGATCCTGATGAAAGAGGTTCACTTCATTTGGCAAGAGCAATGGGTCTTTTCAGTAGACTTTACACATCCCATCAAGTATAGGAGTCGGAGCTGTACTGAAGTGGCCGCTGACTTGTCATGAATTCTCAGGCACAGAGAATACACAATCCAGTGATGTACCTTTGTACATTTTCACTAATGATTTCTTCAAAATTTAGCTATTTGGTAAGTTTGCCAAGTGTACGTGTTCTGCAGATACTATTCAGTGGGCATTGTTTGAAATATGGACCACTGTTAAAGCCAGTGCTCTTGGTGTTGTTACAACCTTTGGTCCCCTATAGAGTGATGGCATATTTTTGTAGGCCAATCCGGGAGATAGCTAGCATTTTTCCATTGGCTTTTGGATTATTGCAGTAAATAAGCTCTGTTACCAACAAACGTTTGTGATTCTTAAATGTTTTGTTCATCAAGAATAACTTGCTAAAAAACACAACTGAATTTTGAAGCCTAAATACAATCACCAGGAGAAAAAAGCTAAACGTAGGCTATAAACGAACTACACCACGGTTGTATGACTTCAACATCACCACCATTAAGCTTCCAACAACTCTATGAGTCTTTATTTCAGATCTACAAGTTGGAAAGTTTGAGTTAGAATAGTTTGCAAGAGCGCGATTATGAACACAAGGCTGTAAAAGCAGACTAGTGTAGATGTTTGCAGTGATGCCGTTTAATGTCCCTGATAAAGGTTAGGGTTAGGGTGTTAGACTCTGTAGTCCATTTAGCCAAAACGATTTTAAAAAATCACAAGGGGGTATTACTGATGTATTTTGTGCTGTAGAATAAACCATGAAAATATATTGAGCTTTTGTTAACCACAGAGTATATTTTAGGCATTTAACTAAAACCCCGTTCAAAAACCCCACCAACTTTGGGAAAATAGAACGAGAAGGGCAAAAATGCTAACTTAATTCCAGGTTTTCGGACTCATTCCTGCAGCACTCTATTTAGTACCATGAATGAGTCTTCTTAGAAATGACTTTCTGACTGCTGCAAATCTATTGGAATGTGTGAAAGTATTCTGGCACACACATTTTGAATTGGGCCCTCTGGTTTCTCCGCTCTGACCCCTGCTGCACAGTGGCCGGGCAGTTCCAATTATCACTAAGAGCTTTTCACTCCTTTTTTGTCAATATGCACGATACACGGTTTTGTGCTGAGCAAAGGCTCTTCTGAAAATGAAACTTGTCAGACACACAAGTTACACACTAGGACTCATTCGCATGCACGCACACAATTCATCTCATGACAGGTTCATCTTTTTACATGGAATTGAAATGGAAGGCAGTAAGAAACTTAAATTGTGAGAATGGAACAGCCCTCGTTTTTAATCTACATAGAAGCTTTTGCTTTACTTAAATAATCACTGATAAGATACAAACGTAAATCTGTCAATCACTTTATCTGACACAAGAGAACAAAATGCAACCTGAAACTGCATGTGCTAAATCAGGTAAATCAAGTTATTATAACAAATGTATCTATTTATGTTCTGCATGTACACATCCTAATATATTTCCTTTATTACAAAAAAAAAACTGCTTTATACAGTCTTAATAATGAAATGACATAACAATGTGCATTTACTTTTAAATTGTAATATATTAGTTTAGCATGTAAAGGATGATTTTATATATATATATATATATATATATATATATATATATATTATACATACGAAATATAATTTTAAAGTGTCATTAAAATACTAAATCAACTACTCAACAATAAAATAATAAATAACTGAATAATAAAAAACTGAAAACAGACATCCAGAAAATAGAAATCCAGTAAGTGATTTTCTATGATTTATCTATAGCTTAGCTTATATGAATGCATATTTCATTGCCAACATCTTAATTGAGGATATGTCATAATAGCAACAACACTATGAATTTTATTTGAATGATTTTACTCAATTAGTCTAAAAACAATTATTTGGGTCCATAAATCCCTCATTAACAAATAGACACAAAAACCTTTGATACATAATGTACAATGTCACAGATCAATATTTTCCAGAGACACAAATGTTGATATTTCAAATGAAATTACTAAATAAGTACATAACCATTCATTAAATTGTGAGATAAGATTTTGTGACTTAATCATGAGAAAAAAATAAGGCATCTTACCATGCCAACAATCAGAGACGATTCCTCTGGAGCAACTTGAGGTTAAAAGTCAGGCGGTGCTTTAAATACTGTAAATAAGTACATACTGCAGTCAAATGTCAACTAGATATTTGAGGAAGAGAAATGTTTACGATAGTGGAAAGTGTCTTTTTTGTTCTTTTTTTATTGTTCAGTCAAGGTGACAGTGAACAGGAAAGGTGGAACTTAACAATTAAAGGGATAGTTCACCCAAAAATTATTAATGTCATCAGTTACTCACCCTCATGTCGTTTCAAACCCGTAAGACTTTTGTTCATATTCAGAACACAAATGAAGATCTTTTTAATGAAATCTGAGAGCTTTTTGTCCCTCTGTTGACAGCTATACCGTTCAAACCGACTAAAACCGACTAAACCGTTCAATTTATATGGATTAGTTTTACAATCTCTTTATGAAGTTTTTAAAGCATCAAAGAGGTAGTTGTGTAGACTCTCTCAGATTTCTTTAAAAAGATCTTCATTTGTGTTCAGAAGATGAACGAAAGACTTTTGGAACGACATGAGGGTGAGTAAGTGATGACAGAAATTTTATTTTTGGGTGAACTATCCCTTTAAATTATTCCCTAAGGACATGACAAGGTGATGTCATCTGACTCTAAAAAAGAGGACCCTTTTACCGTAGAAAACAGTTATTTTAATTTTAGATTAGTCTTCATTAGTTCATTCCTAACGAAATGATCACTATGTTAAAACACTGACTTCCACATTTAAGGGAGTGTTGTGGGGAGCTTTAATGGGGTTTTATTACCATGCCTTACAGATTTATAATTCCACAGGGACTTATCAGAGAAAGAGTTGCTGTGGCCAGTGGCGGGGTGATCATTTAAGTTAATAAATCAGGCACAAAGCAAGTCATCTATATGGTGACAAAGAAGAAAGACATGTTCTAATTATTCTCAACAAAATCAAGTATTTCTTTAACTCAGGGGTTTAATAGACCCAGACTCTCAGCCATCCGAGGGATACACTACTAAAAGGTAAATTTAACACTTAAATTATATACATTAAATAACATTATGTGTCAAATACAAGATCATTTGTTTTATATTTGGAAATTTCATTACAGTCTTTGAAGAAAAATCTCTTATTTTTTTGCCTATTTATCTTCTCATCAGACCCACTGCAGTTCCTTCATGGACCCCTAGAGGTCTACAGAATCCTGAAATCCAGAATCCCGAAATTGGAAAACCTTGACTTTAATTCATAAGAACATACGATGAATATTTACAATATTGTGTTCATTAGTGTTTCTGTCAAGTGAAAAGTACAATATAATTATAAAACATTTAACTGATGATACATATGATTATGTCCTTTCACTGGTGAATGCAGAATAATTATTAAGATGTATCAATAATAATAATAATTAGAATAAAAAGTTCTATTCATCGCCTTGTTTTGTGTATACATTTAAAGGTGTAGAAGAGTTTGCAGAGGAGGCGATTGTTTTACATAGGCTAACAATTTCATAATCATCTTTAAACATTGATTTATTTATTGAGACAGCTTCTCGGATAATAATAAAGAAAGGCCTGGTTTCACAGACGGGGCTTAGATTAAGCCAGGATTAGTGTTTAGATCAATTAGGGCATTTAAGTAGGTTTTATAAACGTGCCTTAGAAAAAACACTACTGTTGTCCATCTTGCGACGAAACAATGGCAGTGACATATTTTAAGATATGTCAGAGCAAGTTGCTTTCAGTTAAGAAAAATCAAACATGCATTTTAGTCTGGAACTAGGCTGTGAACCCGGGGGGAAATCTTTCAACTCTAATGTCATACTCACTCAAGAAGACTTGTGCTTTGTTGAGTGTTTACCCAGAAATCCTCGCCACCGGATGCGGTCCTTTACTGTAAAGCGGAAGTCATAACATAAACGGCTGCGGAGTTCAGTCTGGAAAGCAAAGTGTCTAATTTCACGATTTGAAAATAACCGGTGGAAGGTGAGTGCATTTTAAGTTCAAATCTGTAATATAAGACTGTCCTTTACAAGTGTATTAATTACCTCGAGGCTGCGGTGGTGACTAGTGTAAATGCTTTGCCTCTGCATGGATGCTAACTGGCTAGCCACCCAAGAAAAACACTCAGACTTGAAGCGTTGTTTTTTTTATGAATAATTCTATTTTTGTGCGTTCTGGTAACTAACTTTAATAATAACATAATCCAGTTAGTGCACAGTCGCCTGGTATTGTATAGTGCGTAGGTTTGTTGATATTAGAGGCAGAAGGAAGGGCGCTGGCGGCTAAAGCGCGAGTGAGATTAGCTCTTTGTCACCAGGCAACCAAAAAATTAAAGTTAGACTGCGACTGTAAACAAACAACCGTTTGATTTTATAGACATCATAATCAAATGTATTTCTGCATTTACTGCGGGACATTGCGTTTAATGTGCCGGGATAAGTGTTGAACCTTAATTTAGAGTAACTAAACCTATTTGGTGATGTTTAATCGCTTGTAAATAAGTTATGTAATGTACTGCATGGTAAACTGCTCAGCTCAATTTTTAACAAGTCAAAACAAGTGCATCAACGCGGCAACATGAAATTCAATAACTCGATCTGGAGCGGAGAGTTGGCATCATCTCGGCTGTCTTGAATTTTACAACCCAGCGGGGTGTAGGGAATGTCCTGGGATCCTGTTTCCCTGTCATAATTTTTATGACTTGGCCCTTTTTTTCTATTCTGGTGTGGTAAGATGCGGCGATCTAAGCGGATGCGGTCTCCGGATGGCTGGATCGCGGAGTACAGCTGGGAGGAGAGAGTGGAGGTGCGCAAGAGACCGAAGCGCAGCTCGCCCAGCGGGGAACGAGACCGGCAGCCCGGGCGAACACATCACTATAAAACATACGAGAGGTAAGACTGACTCATTCACTGTAAAGATATGCATTAACATGCGCTGTGTATTTTCATTTTCTTTCAGTTAGAATGGACTTTATTTGATAGGTTTGTTGTTGACTCGTACTGCATGTCTGCAGTGCCTTACAAGATGTAACGTTAGCATGTTCTTGGATTCAAAGACAAACTGTCAGGGTGACAAGTGCTGTAATCAGGCCTGTCAGAGGCTCCTCATCTGTGCTCGTAATTCAGAAAATCCTGATGCTGTCAAATCCTTCTGTAATTAGGACTGCAAGTGGGACTTTTTACTAAATTTATGCTGTGAGATTATGAAGTTTTCAATGTCTGTCCATAGTCTGTAAATCTGTAAGTCAAAACAACTACAATAACCCAGAAATATGGGAGGGTGATCTTCCCAAAATTTCATATCACCATCTGAATCGCGATCTTCCCAATTTTGAGATGTATAATCGAGAAGATCCAGCCTGGAACAAGCCTATGCACTTATCTAAAAATTCACGATTCTTAAATCATAAATCTTAAAACTAAAGTTATTCACTCAAGAGCAGTGAGTCTTTGTCTTTTGTTTAACATTAATGACACCGACAGCAGAAGGTATTTGCTTTAAGACCGAATCCATGTATCTAATATAATGACACGCATCCGATTTCTTTTCCAACTGTTTATTCACTGAAGACATAACTGACTGTCTTCATATAAATACTGTAAATAATGTAAATGTATTTTGACATATTTTTGTGTATATTTGACCATTTAGTCGACCATTTTTACCTCTTATACTGGCTCATCCGTGTTCTGCTCCTTCTCGCAGCGCGCACAAAGCACATGGGATCAGTCTCTTTCACAATTTAATGCGCTTTTAATAACTCTTTTTAAAATAAAGCATGTCCTGCAGTAGAATGCATTTTACGACTGTCACGTTACACGATTTTACTGATTTAGATGTTAAGTTTTTAAGGAGAGGCGAAAGCACACCGCTTTAAAGGGAAGAAACTGCATGCGGCACAATGATAATTTTATCTTGATTATCACGTTTTCATAATCGTTGGAAGACAAAATCAAAACCTGAACTTAAATTTGATTCATCGCATAGCCCTACTGCTGTTGAATTGTTTTTCGATTGCATCAACATGCATTAAAGACAAGTAAGAGACACATGATATAATTTGGCCAGTCAGGACAGCCATCTAGTAGGCAGTCATTGCAGTATTTTAACATTATTACGAGGACATAAAAGATCACAATCTCTACGATTTGCTTGAAAAGTAGATCGTGGATGTCTTAAAGATCGTTCACGATATAAAATCGTCAGATCGCCCACCCCTACCCAGAAATATGTTTTTTTTTTGTAGATGTTTTTTTATACGGTGAGACGTTAAAAGCCATTTCATTAGCTTTCTTTTGACCCACCCTGGCAATTTGAAGTGCAAACTGAGAGCTTGTAAAGGCTTGTTAACTACAGGAATGATAACTAGCACCACACCAGTGACGCATTCTGTAACGTTCTCTAAGTGTTATGTCGTCCAACACTTTAAAGTTGGCATGAAATGCATGTTAAATGCATTTTATATAGGCTATCTTACTGTGAACGAATGCGTTTGTTAAATTCTTCAAAATGTCATAACTGGATCTTCTGGTGAAAATGACTCCTGGTAACTTCTGGTGACGTATCCTGGACTTCTCTAATCATTTAGTCCGCTTAAACCATGCCTCTGCAAGTTTGCGTTCATCTGTGGTAAAATCCAGTCAACAACCAATGCATTGAACCAAGTGCCTGCGTTACATATTTGTTTGTTTTTTGGTAAGCCCTTTCACTCAGATATACATCAAAATACAGAAGAATATAATTGTCGCTACTTTACTGTCGCTACATATCAAGATTATGCTTGAGCTTCCGTTTACCACAACTGATGTGTGAGTCGATGAATGTTTCTATGTGAAAAAAAGCCTAAATTCGATGTTCATCATATAAAGCATCAAAAGGATATTCATCAAAAACATCTTAATTTGTGCTCCGAAGATTTACGGGTCTGGAACGACATGAGGGTGAGCAATTAATGACAATTTTAATTTTTGGGTGAACTAACCCCCTAAAATTTCACTGGTCAGTAAAGCTTCAAGTTGTCACAGAACGTTCTACTACTCTACTATAGGCTGACAGCTGTGACTTGGATCACAAGTTGTTTAAATCAAACACAACACTCAGGCATCCTCCTAACAGATTTACTGCTTCAACATTGACAGGTTAAAGCATCGCTTTCACTCATAACTGCTCTCTCAGAGTTAGTTTCTGTGGCTCTTTCTAAGTATAGCTTGTTCTTGAACTCCACTCTTTCGAGAAGACACTTGATGCTTTCAGCACCCTGCAGATCATGATTCAGCATTCCTTATCCCCTGCTGAAAGGATTGATAAATTGCAGCAAAGTGAAAGCCACTTATAAATTTAGCTGTCAGAATCTCATTGTCATTAGAAGGAGAAGCTGTGTCGTCTTCCTCACTGATTTTTGTTTTTTTTAGGTGTCACATTAGCTCCAAGAGGCTGGAGTGCCGAGAGCGCAGGGCCAGAGAGGCCAGTCCGGAGCATGGCGATAATAAGGGTCATATAGACCCGGTCAGCGAGACGGAGAGGGAGAAAGACGGCAAGCATTACAGCCAGTCATCCGCACGCAGCGGGCGCAGTCGACGCAGCAACAGAGAGCACCAACGTTCACGCCACCCCAGTCCCTTCTCAAACTCGGTAAACCATTTGTCATTATTTTTACTTAGCTGATGCATTTGTTAATGTTTCTAAAATCCAGATTTACCATAGTAACCATCCGCTGTATACTTGCAGTAAGGTGGTCAAGGAATCAGTTGATTTTCACTTGATCTACACTCATTGGTTGCAGAAATGGCTATTTGTTGATTGATTGAGGGTCATGAACAGAATTAGCTGCACTTCAAAGAAAGTTGTTTCTTGTCTGAAAATGTGTTGCCATGTCTTTCTTCTGTAACACACACTATGGTGGCCCTGTGCCGTTGCTTGGCGATGAATTTGAATTTGCTGCTGCCGCCATGGCCTGGCGTGGGGGTCCGAATCACTCCCTCTCCTTCATCAACCCCCCCCTCGCTGAATGAATGAATGATGCGTACGGCCTGATTCTGACTGGTGTTTGATGGTGGTGATGATGTACCCCAGAGAAGTCATCGCAGGAAAAGAACCAAGAGTATTGAGGATGATGAGGAGGGTCACCTGGTCTATCACAATGGAGACATGCTAAGAGCAAGATGTATAGAACACAAACCTTTCTCTATATAACTGTCTGTTCTGTGTCTATTAGTGGGACAATTCAGCCTACACTTGGGGGTTATAAGGGGACCTTTGAAGACTTCTAATATTAACCACTTAGAATTTAACTTTCATGTGTGAAACTTTAATTTGGCACAGACTTTTATACTCAATGAATATGATTTAATGAGCTTGTTAAAGGGTTAGTTCACCCAAAAATGAAAATTCTGTCATTAATTACTCACCCTCATGTTGTTCCAAACTTGTAAGACTTTCTTTAATCTTCGGAACACAAATGAAGATCTTTTTGAAGAAATCTGAGAGCTTTTTGTTCCTCTGTTGACAGCTACGCAACTACAACTTTGACACCTCAAAAAGTTCATAAAGAGATCATAAAACGAATCCATATGAATTCAGCGGTTTAGTCTAAATTTTCTGAAGAGACTTAATTTGTGTTCCGAAGATGAATGAAAGTCTTGCGGGTTTGGAATGACAACGGGCTAGTTAATGATAGAATTTTCATTTTTGGGTGAACTATGCCTTTAAGTACCTGTTAGTACTGTAAAATCTATGCTTTTGTATGTAGCATCCTCCAATCACAAAGCCTTACTTATGATTACTTCTTTACCCTGTTTATAGATGAGATTGTAGGGACTCTGGGCGAAGGAGCCTTTGGAAAAGTGGTGCAGTGCCTCGATCACTCAAAGTAAGCCAGATTCTGTGACTTCTTTGTCATACATGCCATAAACATAAGTTTACATGCACCAAAATAATGTCAAGTATGTAAATATTAAAATATATAAAAAAAATACCTTGAATGCACACGTTTACCAGAGTCTTTTTATAATAATATCTTTTACATATGCAAAATTTTAAAAAGTAAAACTTGTTTATTTACGTTTTAAAAACCAGCCAGTGGAGGAGACTGAACATTAACTAAATATTTGCTTAAAAAGCTCTTCTGACTGGGGCTGTTTGATTAATCGAAATTGTAAAAAAGTCATGATGTGAGCATGCACAGTTTCTGCTATGGTTCTGCTGGGATCTTTGTTTGGAACTATTTTTGCTGCTGAAAGAACAAATCAGTCAATATCGGGTCTAAAATGTAAGTGATGTTAATATTAACTACTTTTTAATTGAACCGTTAAATGAAATCAGTGTCCCATTTTCAATCATGATGGTATTCAGGAAAACAGCACTCTTGGTTGTGTTATGTTGCTTAACTGTGTCATATGCTATAAATATAAAAACTCACAGTGTAAATCAGTTTCTTTGTGTGTGATGCACTCATTTGTTTCGATTTCTCTTCAAGGCTGCGCGAGCCTCAACAGTGCATCCTTGTTACTGTCAGTACATTATACATTTACATATTAATATCTATTATCAATCGCCACAAACTACTTTTACCTTGATTCTACAAAAGACACAAGCGCATTAAAGACGTTCATCTAGCGCTTTTACATAGAAAAACAATGGCATAGTAATATGATAATACAGGCATTTGCAAACTGCACAACATATGCAGTTTAATTTATTCAAAGATATGGCTGCAGCAAATATCATCAGTAAAGCCGGCTTCCAAAAAATGATTCAGACATGTATGCCTGTAAGGATATAGAGCCTAGTTTTAAAATCAAAATCGCGATGTTGGTCAAAATTTGTGATAGTAATTTTTGTCCATATCGCACAGCCCTACTTCTGACATATAAATCAGCTTTCCTTTTAGGTATGTCATCGAGACAAAAACGTTAATTATACTAAGTGGCTTTCTCCAGCTCTGAATGTATTGGCCGGAGATCTGTGCATGCGTGGATGTTTGTTCGAAATGCACATGTAAACACAAATGCAAAGTATAGGCTTCATATAAAGAGAACTTTCAGAATTTGAAATCAGATTGGAGTAATGCATGTAAGCATACCTGGTGTGATTTCGTTTGCAGAGGTAGTGCACGAGTGGCGTTGAAGATCATCAAAAATATTGAGCGCTACCGTGAGGCAGCCATGTCAGAAGTTGATGTGCTTGAGCGGATAAATTCGCTTGATGGTGAAAAAAGATTGTGAGTATTTGACTTCAAGGTAGAAATACTTTGCTTCATCTGAAAACTTTTGTCTTTTTCCAATGTAATAAAGTACCTCTGTGTTTTTGCAGTGCTTGTGTCCGGATGCTAGACTGGTTCGATCACCATGGCCACGTCTGCATAGTGTTTGAGCTGCTGGGACTGAGCACATATGACTTCCTGAAGGAGAATGGATTCATGCCCTTCTCACTGAACCAGATCAGACTCATGGCAGATCAGATCTTTAGAGCCGTGCACTGTGAGTATACATGTATGCATAACTGATACAGATCCTTGTTAAGCACCATTTCATAGGAGTGATAAACCACTAAATCTATTTCATAATAGTGATAAATCACTTTATTATTCCCCTTGTTTCCATCAGTTCTGCATCGAAATAAGTTGACGCACACTGACCTTAAGCCTGAAAACATTCTCTTTGTGGACTCCAACTATGACATTAAATATAACTTTAAGATGGTGAGTAAAAGTACATGAAATGTCAGTACAGTTTGGGGTCAGTAACATTTGTATATGTTTTTGAAAGAAATTTGCTGATGATACAAATGTTTGTTGTGGGGACAATCTGCAACAGATGATGGAAGTGGTAACAATCGAAATGAATAAATTAAAACTTTGGTTTGATTCAAATAAGTTATCACTCAACTTGAAGAACTAAATTTATGGTATTTGGGAATCGTAACATAAATACAGATGTTAGACTAGTAACTGATAACCAAATAATTGAAAGAGTTTATGAATGTAAATTTTTGGGTGTTGTACTTGACCATAAATTGTGCTGGAAGCCCCACATCAAAAATTTGTGCATGAAGATGGCCAGGATTATTGGTATATTGAGTAAAACCAGAAACATATTGAACAAAAGTACATTACATACTATGTACTGCACACTTATTTTGCCATATATGTTATACTGTGTGGAAGTTTGGGGAAATACCTATAAAAGTAATTTACAAAATATTTGCACACTACAAAAAAGAGCAATCAGGATAATAAATCATACTGGGTATTATGAGCACACTAATCTTTTGTTTTTTAATTCAAATTTGTTAAAATTTATGGACATTGTTACATTTAAAACTGCTCAATTTATGTTTATAGTCAAAGAAAATAATTTACCAGGTAACATAAGTGCAATGTTTAATGAAAGAGATGGGGGATATCATCTAAGAGGATATTGTATGTTCAAACAACCTCTTGTGCGAACTGCTATTAAAAACATGTGTATATCAGTTTGTGGGGTAACCATATGGAATGGACTGGATAATTACATCAAACAGAGCCATAATATCATTTGGTTCAAAAATAGATTAAAGAAATCATTATTAGACCAATATAGATAAACATAGATTGAAACACAGGACTAAATCTGCAATGTGAAAGTATTGTGGTTAAGGTATTGTTGTGAGTTACGTAAGATCTGAGAAAAATGTATGCTGTAACTGCGTATTTATTTGCTTTGTAATATTATTATTTTTGTTAAATAGGGGCAGGTTTAAATAAGCTAATTGCTTCTGCCTGCTCCTTCTCAAACGAATTTTTTTTTTTTTTGGTGGTTTTATTTTGTGGTTTTAACTATTGTTTTGTTTATTGTGCATCTATGTTGATTGTTTGAGATAAATAATAAAGAAAGAAAGAAAGAAAGAAATTAATACCTTAATTCAGCAAGGATCTATTAAATTGCTGAAAAGTGTCAGTTAATGCATTTACAATGTTACAAAAGATTTTTTATTTCAAATAAATGCTGTTCTTTTGAAGTAGGGCTGTGACGTGGCAGTTTTTTACCGCGATGGTAATGGGCCAACCACCGGCGGTGACGAGGTGGTTGGAGGGTGTATATATACAGGTCCTTCTAAAAAATTAGCATATTGTGATAAAGTTCATTATTTTCCATAATGTAATGATAAAAATTAAACTTTCATATATTTTAGATTCATTGCACACCAACTGAAATATTTCAGGTCTTTTATTGTTTTAATACTGATGATTTTGGCATACAGCTCATGGAAACCCAAAATTCCTATCTCAAAAAATTTGCATATTTCAGCCGACCAATAAAAGAAGTGTTTTTAATACAAAAAAAGTCAACCTTCAAATAATTATGTTCAGTTATGCACTCAATACTTGGTCGGGAATCCTTTTGCAGAAATGACTGCTTCAATGCGGCGTGGCATGGAGGCAATCAGCCTGTGGCACTGCTGAGGTGTTATGGAGGCCCAGGATGCTTCGATAGCGGCCTTAAGCTCATCCAGAGTGTTTGGTCTTGCGTCTCTCAACTTTCTCTTCACAATATCCCACAGATTCTCTATGGGGTTCAGGTCAGGAGAGTTAGCAGGCCAATTGAGCACAGTAATACCATGGTCAGTAAACCATTTACCAGTGGTTTTGGCACTGTGAGCAGGTGCCAGGTCGTGCTGAAAAATGAAATCTTCATCTCCATAAAGCTTTTCAGCAGATGGAAGCATGAAGTGCTCCAAAATCTCCTGATAGCTAGCTGCATTGACCCTACCCTTGATAAAACACAGTGGACCAACACCAGCAGCTGACATGGCACCCCAGACCATCACTGACTGTGGGTACTTGACACTGGACTTCAGGCGTTTTGGCATTTCCTTCTCCCCAGTCTTCCTCCAGACTCTGGCACCTTGATTTCCGAATGACATGCAAAATTTGCTTTCATCCGAAAAAAGTACTTTGGACCACTGAGCAACAGTCCAGTGCTGCTTCTCTGTAGCCCAGGTCAGGCGCTTCTGCCGCTGTTTCTGGTTCAAAAGTGGCTTGACCTGGGGAATGCGGCACCTGTAGCCCATTTCCTGCACACGCCTGTGCACGGTGGCTCTGGATGTTTCTACTCCAGACTCAGTCCACTGCTTCCGCAGGTCCCCCAAGGTCTGGAATCGGTCCTTCTCCACAATCTTCCTCAGGGTCCGGTCACCTCTTCTCGTTGTGCAGCGTTTTTTGCCACACTTTTTCCTTCCCACAGACTTCCCACTGAGGTGCCTTGATGCAGCACTCTGGGAACAGCCTATTTGTTCAGAAATTTCTTTCTTTGTCTTACCCTCTTGCTTGAGGGTGTCAATGATGGCCTTCTGGACAGCAGTCAGGTCGGCAATCTTACCCATGATTGCGGTTTTGAGTAATGAAACAGGCTGGGAGTTTTTAAAAGCCTCAGGAATCTTTTGCAGGTGTTTAGAGTTAATTAGTTGATTCAGATGATTAGGTTAATAGCTCGTTTAGAGAACCTTTTCATGATATGCAAATTTTTTGAGATAGGAATTTTGGGTTTTCATGAGCTGGATGCCAAAATCATCAGTATTAAAACAATAAAAGACCTGAAATATTTCAGTTGGTGTGCAATGAATCTAAAATATATGAAAGTTTAATTTTTATCATTACATTATGGAAAATAATTAACTTTATCACAATATGCTAATTTTTTGAGAAGGACCTGTATAACACACCCCAACCACCCATACATATATACATATATACATATATGTATATATATAATCAATTAAATACATTTTGAAATAAAATAATAGGCTAATAATAAACGAGGCACAAACATCCATTTCGTAATAAACGTGCGTTTATTTGAGCACTTCCGTCAATGAAACATCTAAAGCATTCAAATAAATATCAGTAAATAATATTAACTTAAATAATATAATAAAGTTAAATATTTCCACACAAAGACGCGTGATTTAGCCTACCGCTCTGTGCTTTAAAAGGGATCTGGGATGTGGGACACGAGTAGGAAAGAGACCATCTCTTTTCTAATATCTTTTTATCTTTTTAATTTTATCTTCCACAAGGACTAGGCATTTAAGATATGTTTGATTTTGCACTGCCAGAGAAAGCGAAACTAAATCACCCACGTGTGTGAAGCGCGGATTATAAATGATCTCTACGCGCATTACCAAATACAAGAACAAACGTGCAAGTAAATAGGTAGGCTATCTTTCCTACAGTGTTTTTCTACTTTACCACAGTAAAGAATGCGAATATGGCCTACTTAAAAGCGAACCAAAGAAAGAAACATTTATAATCCCCTGTGAAAATGAGACGTGAGTGAAGATTTGGGAAAAGAAACTAGAGATTTCATGTCCAGTGGAATAACTAATGGAATATTGTTAAATTCGCTGATAATTGGGCGACCAGATCGCAAAACAGAATACAAAGCCGACAAAGCTTAAATATATGGGCTCACGCACAACTCTCTCACTCGTCATGAATCCAAACTTTTCCATGACTGCGATGTAACATTTAATTGCTAACCTATTATTGCTTTTGTGAACGGAGCTTTGTGCTTCACACCTGTCATAATATTCATGTCAAACAGCATTCACATACAAAAAAAATAAAGTCAGCCACCGCGGTGGCGCTTTACGACCGCAGTGGTGCGGTTGTCAAGTTTACCGGCACAGCCCTATTTTGAAGGTTATATATATTAAAGAATCTTGAAAAAAAATGTATCACGTTTTCTCAAGAATATTAAGCAGCACAACTGTTTTCAACATTGATAATAGTAAGAAATGAGTATCAATTAGCATATCAGAATCATGTGACACTGAAGAAGGAATAAATTAAAAATACAATTTATATGTAATGTGAATGTATTAAAACATATAAATTAAATTATTGTTTTACTGTATTTTGTCAGTTTTTTTCTGTTTTTTTTTTTATCAAATAAATGCAGTTTTAGGGGGCGTTAGAGACTTCTTCAAAAAAATTACAAATTCTTACCAACCCTGAACTTTAGAACAGTAGTGTTATGTCTGTTAGAAGACAAGTGTTGATTTATCGTGAGGAGAGGATGCTGACTGTAATGTTCGTTATGTTACAGAAGCGAGATGAAAGGACCTTGAAGAGGTTGGATGTGAAAGTGGTGGACTTTGGCAATGCTACCTATGACCATGAGCATCACACCTCTCTGGTGTCAACACGACACTACAGAGCTCCGGAAGTTATTTTGGGTGAACTAATTGTACTATTCTATCCACCAGTTTTACAAACAAGGCTTAACGCCTAGTCCCAGGCTAAAATGCATTTTTGAGCTGTTTTAACTGAAAGCAACTTGCACTGACATATCTTAAAATATGTCACTGCCATTGTTTTGTCTCAAGATGCACACCAGTAGTGTTTTTTTTCTAAGGCATGTTTATAAAACCTATCATGTTTATAAAAGGCCTAATCCTGGCTTAATCCTAAACCCTGTCTGTGAAACCAGGCCTTTATGTTGTTGGTTAATTCATTAAAATGTGGGCATGATTTTGTAAATTGCAAAATGTTGATCTCTGCTGGCAGAACTGGGCTGGAACCAGGCATGTGACGTGTGGAGTTTGGGCTGTATCCTGATTGAGTTCTATCTGGGATTAACATTATTTCAGGTATGATATTTTGCATACAAACGTTACCAAATGCCTCGTAGGATGATTTTAAATGCAGCGTACTTATAGAAACTTGCTCTTTTCAGACTCATGACAGTAAGGAGCATCTGGCCATGATGGAGAAGGTTCTAGGCCCCATACCTACACACCTACTCCAGAAAACCAGGTGCATGAGACTACCTTGCGTTGCTTAATCCTTATTGCAAGTTTATCATTTATGATTTATGCTATCTCTCTTTGACTCATGCATGACTGCGCTTCATTTTCAGGAAGCGGCGTTATGTGCATCATGACAAACTGGACTGGGATGAGCACAGCTCAGCAGGGAGATACGTGAGGAAACACTGTAAACCTCTAAAGGTAAAGATCATTGTAAACTGACCTACTAAACTACTAAATTCTCAAATCCCAAAATCTTTATTATATTATTCTAGGGCTGCCCCATAATAGTCGACTAGATGAGGCTTAGTCTATCAATTATAGTAGTCGGTTAGTCGTAGAAGAAACAAATTCCATGGGAAGTGGTGAAGTCATTCAGTCCATGAGGGACAGATGGTTAAAGGCCCCCTGAAATCAAAATGTTAGTTTTTTAGCTTTTATTATGAATATGTTAGCCTTAAGGTTATGAATAAGCTGGTGTGTTCCAAAACAATGAAAAATGGATCACAGATTTTTATGATGTCACTGCGGACTTCAGCTTCTCATCACATCTTCTGTCCATTCAAATGCTCTCTAGAATCTAAAGCGTCCTGCCTCCTATACTATAAATACCACATGGCCAAAGCAACCGTTTACACGTCACGGAGCAATATGGGTTCCGTTTTCCAACTACATTGGTTAAGAAAGAAATGGCCAGAATTTATTCACACCTCTACTATTGAATCCAACATATCATCAGCGCTCGAATTCGCTTCCATGGTGCCGTCAAGTACGACTTGCAGTCTATGAGGTAAACTAAACCTATTGGCTATTTAAAGGAGCCATTCAATATGTCCCGCATTAGCTTCCTGTTTCAGTGGAAATTTAACAGCGGGTCCTTGTGGTAATTACAGTATATCGGGCAGGAAATCCAAACGTTCACGTATCATCCATCGACCTCAAATATGGGTTATCATTTGAAACATGCAAGTAGTAGCAACTTTACATAACTCAAACGTTAACCTAGATGAATGTGCTTTTATTAGGCGCATATCCAAGTTTTTTCCTGATAACAGCGGAAACAACTTAAAATACTCCGATTTTGTTCATACAGATAAGACTATCATTCGGAACTGGGTCTACTTTTTTTGTGTAAACTCACAATAACAAAACTTTGTGCTTTTGTAAAATAAAGAAAACAAACAGGAACTGAAACTCAGCGTATTAGTCGACTAGAAAAATCTTTAGTCGGGGCAGCCCTACTGCTATGCTATAATGACTCCTTTTTTTAATACTGTAAGCCATTTTGTATTTTTTGTGTGTGTTGTTTTTGATCGTTTTGTTCTATATATAAACACAAGTACAAAGTGTTAGAGGTTTTTGGAATGAAAACGCTGCACGTTTTTCTCTGAATTGATGGTTGTTTTCTGTTGATAAATTCCAGTGGTATTTAATTACCCCCCCCAGTAATTGCTCTGCATGTTTAACACTTAAAGTCTTGTGGACTACTACTTTTGAAGATGCATTGATGCCAGTATGTAACTGAGACATACTGCTGTTTGGGTTGCCTAGATGAAAATAATATAGTTGAATCTTTGCTCCGTACACAGCAATACATGTCCTCTAAATCCCCGGAGCATGAGCTGCTTTTTGACTTGCTGCAGAAGATGATGGAGTACGATTCATCCAAACGAATCACCCTGGAGCAGGCCATCGGACATCCCTTTTTCAATCTGTTAAGAAAAGAGAGAAAGTGACTCGAAGGCGACATGCGCATGAACATTTCTGCTCCCAGGGAGACTGCTGCTGACTGTATCAGTCTGCTTTAAGACTGCCTGCTTCATTACCTCTGTCCGTATTTATTGTCAGTTTGAATATAGGGGCCAAATTCCTCTGTACTTTTGACAAATTAAACTTGAATGATTTGAATGCACACCATTGTTGTCTATTCATTTTGTCATTCTTATTGATAATAGGGGACTGACCTTCAGAGCAATTACAGTGTATTGGAGTGCATTAGATATTTTTATTATTAAAATTCATCCATCACTAGGCAACATGAAAACGGACCGGTAATATAATGTCTTTCCTGCAGATGGCACCAGAAGCTCTTCTAGTTCTGCAGTCTTTTTGTTAATGTTTACTGCAATGTTGGACAACATATGGACATCATGTGGGGAAAATCTTGAGATTTCGCAATATGTAAAGCAAATTATCTTGGCTGCAACTCTAATATGTGTTCTTTATTACAGACGGATAAAAACAATACTTTGTGCAATAAACCACTACTAATTTGAAATTTACAGGGTCATGTATTGTATGCACAAAAAAGGTTCTTGCTGTTTTTCTTTGACTCTTGCGTTCCATAGACTGAGTTTTGGACTACGCATCATAAGTACATTTCATCCTTATCGGCAGTTTCCTTTTGAAGTACGTTTTGCTCAAGCCAAATTGTATTTTGTCCATATTGAGGGTAACATCTTTTGGACCTCTAGTGGTTGAAGCATAAACTTACAAGTTACTTGAGGAAGAAGATTGGTTTAGTGCCTACTTAAGCTTTCATAACATCACAAACAAATAAATAACAGAAAAAAGTAAGATGGATAGCCTATCTGAAAAATCTACGTCAAATATTTGGTTATAAATTTACCGTATGTTGGAGGATGACGATGTAAATATAAAGAAAATTGTTGTCGGAATTACTTTAAGGACGACGTAAATACTAAAGGTTTTTGATATACTTGCTCATTAATAAAAAAGAAAATTATGTAACATTCCATAAAAAATAAGAATAGTCGATTTTAATTCCATGGTGACTTGTTTTTAAACAGTATAGTTTTTGTTTATTTGTGTTTGTTTATATTTGTGATGTGTGGTAATAATAAAGTGATACATATTTATAGTTCTTATACTTCTTCAACGCGCAACCTGACTTGTAGCCTAATCTCTCTGTTGTGGTTACTGAAACGTTTGGAAACTCGGTTGAATCATATACTTGCATAGTAAAAGAACAGAAAGCCTACTCTCAAAACCGTCAATCTTTTGTTTTGACTTTTGACCTTTGGGTAGGTTCGGGGAGGGGAGAAGACACTTGCGCGCACACACAATTCGCACAACTGTCGTTTACATTGATTTGTTCACGGTAGTTGAGCAGCGAGAAAAGGGCTGACTAGAGAGAGACACTTCAGAGGGAAACAACTTAACCTGCGCTCGAGACGGAGAGAAGCGCGCGACCATCAGCTCGTCTCGCGCAGCAGACTTTCAGTAGTAGCCTACACGCTCTCTTTTAGTGTGCGTCACATCGTCGCGTCTCCTGTCAGCCGCAGCAACGCTGAAGCCACAATCTCCACTTTACTGAAATAAAGAGCTACTCGTGTTTCACGAATTTAAAAAGGATTCACGAACAAGGATACTATTTTGTCAGATAACCATAATGCCAAAAATGGTTTCAACTGGGAATTCAAAAGATGTGTCAAAGACATCAAGCGGCAATGGACATCACACATCACAGATATTTTATTGCTTAACAATCCTCTTATGTTTTTTGCTGTCGGCGTCTTCGGTGGCAGTTTGTCTGTTTATGAACGTCAAAACTTCTCATCTTGAGCGTAAAATTGAGCTTCTGGAGATGGAGAGACTGTCTGTGATTCAACCTGTGCACGCGACTCTTTGGGATGCCATAGAGAAACTTGTGCAAGAGGTGAGGTTTTTGAAAAAGCCTACTTTTATGAACATTGAATGAAAATGAGGCAATTTATCAGGCTTTCAATTTGTTTTTATATTGTGTTATGTATTTAGAATAGCTGTTCATGCTATACACTTACGTATTGATTTTTTTCAGGTGTTTTCCCCATAGTTTGAATTACGCGTTGCTTTGTTCTAAGATTAAATAAAATCAGTGAATATAACTAAACATGTCCTGGCAGAAAATTTTCAATAGCCTGTACACTGTAAAAAAAAATATTGTTGGTTTAACTTTAAGTAAGTTAGTAAGTAACCTGGTTGCCTTTATTTTAAGTTCATTGAAATAAAAAAATGAGTTAATACAATGAAGGACATTGGTTTAATCAACAGAAACTCAAAATATTATGTTATCTGAACCACATAAATGATCTTATCTCATCTTAAGTTGATTTGATAAAAAAAATGGATAAATCATGAACATAATTTTTACAGTGTACTTTTTCTGTTTTTCTATGCATTTCACCCCCATACAGTGTTATTTTAAATGACTGATGTGTAAATGTATGTATATTATATACATCTGTTTTCTCAGAGACTCAAAGAGGGGGTGTCGAAAATCCGCACAGCTCGAGAAGCAGCGCAAGAGTGCTTGTGTCCTCCAGGTTTGTTCTTCTGCATGTGCCAGAGATACTTTTAAGTTTTGTTTATCTTTCTTTCTCTAAAACTACTGAGCCATCTTCACTCTATTTCTATCTCAAAATCTGAACAATGCCTTTAATTGGTTCAATAAATGATGCAGCAGGTGACTTCCTGCTAGCATGTTGATAAGAGTGTTCAGCTCAGTAGGGACTTGTCAAGTCAAATATATTTATATAGCGCTTTTCACAATACAGATTGTATCAAAGCTGCTTCACAGTATCAATCAAAACAACTTAACAATGTTTGTTTATTACTGGAAAAAAGACATCCAAATTTGGTAGAGCTGATCAATGGTATGATTGGTTAATTAATTTGAATATCCCCAACTGAGCAAGCCAAAGGCAACAGTGGCAAGGAACCGAAAAACTCCATCCAGTGACCTAATGGTGTCCTAACACCCCATCAGATGACCCAATGGAGAAAAAAAAAACCTTGGGAGAACCCAGGCTCAGTCGGGGGCCAGTTCTCCTCTGGCGTTTATGAACTAGAGGCCAAATTTACAGTAACTGTAAGATAAAAAATTGATATGAATGCCTGGCTAAATAGATGCGTCTTCAGTCTAGTTTTAAACTGGGAGAGCGAGTCTGAGCTACGAACAATATCAGGAAGGCTATTCCTGAGCTTCGGAGCTAAATGTGAAAATGCTCTGCCTCCTTTGGTGGATCTGGATATCCTAGGAATGACCAGAAGCCTTGAATTTAGTGATCTTAAAGAGCGCGATGTATTGTAAGGCGATAGAAGATCCGTTAAATAGACTGGAGCTAAACCATTTAGAGCTTTATAAGTCAAAAGCAATATCTTGTATTTAATACGGAACTTTATAGGTAACCAATGAAGTGATGATAAAATCGGTGTTATATGATCATAATTTTCTTGATCTAGTAAGAACTCTAGCGGCTGCATTTTGGACTAACTGTAGCTTGTTTATTGAAGATGCAGGACAACCAGCTAATAAAGCATTACAGTAATCTAGTCTCGAGGTCATGAATGCATGAACTAACTTTTCTGCATCAGAGACTGATAGCATATTACGTAGCTTAGCAATGTTTCTAAGGTGGAAAAAGGCAGTTTTTGTAACATATGAAATATGCTTTTCAAAAGACAGGTTGCAGTGTAGTGTAACACCCAGGTCTTTTACTGTAGCGGATAAAGTAACAGGGCATCCTACTATGTTAAAGTCGTGCTGTGAAAGGTTTTGTGGTCGGTTTTTAGAACCGATAAGTATTACCTCTGTCTTGTCTGGATTTAATAAAAGAAAATTACGCGTCATCCAATCTTTTATATCTTTAACACAATCTGTCAATTTGGATAATTTAGCATATTCATCTGGCCGTGATGAAATATATATTTGAGTGTCATCAGCATAACAATGGAAACTAATTCCATGTTTCCTTAGAATATTACCAAGTGGCAGCATATATATTGAGAATAATAAAGGACCTAACACAGATCCCTGCGGCACTCCATAGTTTGCCGAAGTTATAATCGATTTTTCTCCATTTAAGTAGACGAAATGGTAGCGGTCAGATAAGTATGACCTGAACCAGCTTAATGCTTGTCCTTGAACACCAGTGTAATTTTGTAGTCGATCTAAGAGTATTGTGTGATCTATAGTATCGAACGCAGCACTAAGATCAAGTAAAATTAGTACTGAGATACAGCCTTGGTCCGAAGCTAAAAGTAAATCATTTGTGATTCTAACAAGCGCAGTTTCAGTGCTATGATGTGGCCTGAATCCAGACTGAAACTTTTCATAGATGTCGTTTTCTTGCAAGAAAGAGCCGAGTTGAGCGGACACAACTTTTTCTAATATTTTTGACATAAATGGAAGATTCGAAATGGGTCTGTAATTTGCTAGATTATTTGGATCTAATTGTGGTTTCTTAATAAGAGGTTTTATAACTGCCAGCTTGAACGTTCTTGGAACATGACCTAAAGATAAAGATGAGTTAATAATATTGAGAAGAGGCTCTTCCACTATAGGTAACACTTCTTTCAGTAGTTCAGTTGGTATAGGATCTAATAAACATGTTGTTGTTGTACCTTTTCTCACCTGGGCTGCCCCCCCCCCCCCCCCCCCCCCCCCCCACACATTGTTGTTTTAGATGAAGTGATAAGTTTATTTAACTCTTTTTGTTCTATGGTTGTAAAGCATTGTAATTGTTCTTGCGGGGTGATAGTTGCGGCCGAATTATAAGGCGCAAGCAAAGATCGAACGTTTACGATTTTGATTCTGATGCTTTCAATTTTCTCGTTGAAGAAGTTCATGAAATCATTACTACTAAACTGTAACGAGGTATTTTGTTCAGACGACGTCTGTTTATTTGTTAGTCTAGCCACGGTATTAAATAAAAACCTTGGATTATTTCGGTTGTTTTCTATTAATTTGCTGAAGTGCTCAGCCCTGGCCGTTTTAAGTGCCTTTTTATAAAGTGACATACTGTCTTTCCACGCGATTCTAAAGACCTCTAAATTAGTTTTTTTCCATTTACGCTCTAAATTACGGGTTTCTCTCTTTAAAACATACGTAGTATTATTGTACCATGGTGCTATACTTTTTTCTCTGACCTTTTTTAATCTAATGGGTGCAACGATATCCAATTTTCTAGAGAGAATGGTGCTCATAGTGCTAGTTAGTTCGTCTAATTCATCTGTTTGTTTGGGTTCAGGCAGCAGCTGAGACAGATCAGATAAGCTATTTGAGAAATGATCTATGGTGGATGGACGAATTGTTCTACCTGGTCGATAACGTGGCGCAGCATGACATATTACAGCAGTGTGTAATATGCAAGTTACCAAGTAGTGGTCAGTGACATCATCACTTTGTGGAATGATATCTATATCGGTTGGATCGGTTCCATATGATATAATTAAATCGAGTGTATGATTAAGACGATGAGTTGGTCCGGTGACGTTTTGCTTGACCCCGAAGGAGTTTAATAAATCTGTAAACGCAGCCCCTAACGCATCATTTAAATTATCTACGTGTATGTTAAAATCTCCAACAATTAATGCTTTATCGACGTTGACCAAAAGATCTGATAGAAAGTCAGCAAACTCTTTTAGGAAATTGGCGTAAGGCCCTGGAGGTCTATATACGGTAGCCAATGCTAGAGATAATAGGGATTTTTTTCTTACATCTAAGAGCGTAACATTTAGCACAAGCACTTCAAACAAATTAAAATTATGACCAGTTTTCTGAGTAACATTAAGGATATCTCTGTAGATTGTTGCAACACCGCCGCCACGACCGATCAGACGGGGCTCATGCTTATAACAGTATCCTGGCAGAGTAGACTCATTTAGACCGAAATAATCATTTGGTTTAGGCCAGGTTTCAGTAAAGCACAGAACATCGAAATTATTATCTGTGACCATTTCATTTACAATAACCGCCTTAGGTGTGAGCGATCTAATGTTTAGAAGACCTAGCTTTAGAAATTGTTTTTGTTCACTAATAATGAGATTTTTTGTTTTAATAACAATTAGATTTTTTCTAGATCCCGCTGTAGATTTATTATTTGATCTTAGTAAACGAGGAATAGACACAGTTTCTATGCAATGTTCTACACTAGTATTAATATCAAATAAATTGGTGCAGTAGAGACTGTGATTTGTATTTTTGGTTTCTAGTCAAATGGTATTTAACATCTTGGAGATGTTATCCGACAGAAGATCTGCCGCGAATAATCACCGCGAATAATCTACTGAACTTTTCATGCCCTCGTCGGTACGTAAGGAAGCGGTCCAGACACAATAATCGATGTTTCAGGCGATGTGCTGCGTACCGTATCGATAAGGCTCCTGAAGTCTTTCTTCAGAATCTCCGTCTGTCGCAGCCTAATGTCGTTAGCTCCCGCGTGCAGCACAACAGCTCCGACGTGCTCGTCACCGTTCAAGATCTCAGTTACCCGTGCAGTGATATCGAGAACACGAGCACCAGGAAAGCAGTGACTGTGGACCTTACTTTTACCTAACGTAGCGTGGACGTGTCGGACGGTGGAATCGCCGATGATCACAGCATCGCGTTCCGTTTCGCGAAGAGGGGAGAAGCAGTTCTGAGTGGAGATCTCGAAAACCGGGAGGGGCGAAAAGATTCTTGTCCTGGCACGTGGCTTCCGCGGAACCACCCAGGCTTCGTGGTGGTGTGTTGGAGCTGGAGTGAATGAAATCATGGCTGATCGTGACCTGGACGCTCGGGACCAATGCTGAGAAACGCACGGAGTAGACGAGGTCAGCGTCAGCGGATTACTAACGTTAATCACTGATCCGTGTGCATCAGCGCGTGATGTTTCAAGAGCTAAACGCCGGTCTCTCAGCTCAGCTTGTCTCTCTAGAAGGTCACGGATCTGCTTTTCTACAGCTTCTAATTCAGACTGCACCGCGAGCAATTCAGATCTGTTCTCATCTGCACCAAAAGGTAGACAACATACACCTGACATATTCGCCATTTTAACAGATGGACAGTAAGTAAGTAATGATGCAACCAGTGATGCTATTAATATTTATACTAATTTATGACTCAAGTCTTGGGTAAATGTCTTTTTAGTGGTATGGGTGTAATGTAGACGCACGATAGACGGGAAAACAAACAAACTCACAGCAGGCAACGAGGCTGACAAAAGCAGTCGATCGCAGGGCGAACAGCAGTGAAGCGGTGTCTCGCTCTACGACCAACAACCAATGTTCAAACCGTATTTGCGCAAACAAACAAACGCAAACAAACAAACTCACAGCGGGCAACGAGGCTGACAAAAGCTGTCGATCGCAGGGCGAACAGCAGTGAAGCGGTGTCTCGCTCTACGACCAACAACCAATGTTCAAACCGTATTTGCACAAACAAACGCAAACAAACAAACTCACAGCAGGCAACGAGGCTGACAAAAGCAGTCGATCGCTGGGCGAACAGCAGTGAAGCGGTGTCTCGCTCTACGACCAACAACCAATGTTCAAACCGTATTTGCGCAAACAAACAAACGCAAACAAACAAACTCACAGCGGGCAACGAGGCTGACAAAAGCAGTCGATCGCAGGGCGAACATCAGTGAAGCGGTGTCTCGCTCTACGACCAACAACCAATGTTCAAACCGTATTTGCGGTTCCAGCCGTATAATGGCTTGAGACGCGTCTGGCCAACAGTCCGAGTTGTAATTATGAGTTAAATGAAGGTTCAGAACAGAATAAAGAGAGAAATACGGAAAAACAGAAGGAAATACGAAGCTAATACGAGGCTTAGACAGCCACGACGCAAACAAACTCACGTGACTTGTCTTATACATTTGTCTTCAGTTGTACTTTATCCCACCAAAACCTTTTGTATATATTTCTGTATTTGGTGGGTATTTTGAAAGAATTGTTTCAATCAAGCTTTTGGAATGATGGAATTAGCCACTGTTTCATCTAACCATTGCTATCTACACTTAAAAATTCAAACTTAAGTTGAATTGCTGCTGTAAAGTTAAATGGTGCCAAAGTTATAACCTGCAGTATGAATTGAATTACTGATCAAGAAAATCAAGTTCAAACTCTGAAAACTCATATAATTGAGACGGAGTGACAGACATTGTGACAGGTTAAATAGATGGATGCAGAGATGTTGTAATGATGAAAAAAAAAATTTACAGCGTGGATAAGTGACAGTGTTCTGACTTTTCGGTGTGACCACAGGCAGAACCACAGCTTATACTTCATGCTGAATTAAATAACTCACATGTGGAAGTTATAAAGATGAGAGTGGCGCTCCTCTGTCCACAGAGGCCAGTGGATGCCACAGATTTATTGTGTATGCTCAGCTATGAGACATTGAAATTCATTACCAGCTATCGGTGCAAAGTAGGGGATAGACAGAGGATACTTAACCTTGCATGAATTTGTTGCTCTGTTTTCATGTTTTAGTCATTGGAGATTTGACTGTTGTCTGAAAGAAAATGACAGGTTTACATCAGCACTGTTAAAGAGACGTACGCTCCCAGGCGATTGTGGAATTATGCATGGAGAAATTCACTAGCCTATGAAGATTTCATGGTAGCGGTGCCTACCAAAAGAGGGCCTCCCATATACCCTCTGATGTTGTTGCTAAAATGTGGGTGTAATTTAACTTTTAGCCCTGTCCCAATGGACACTAAAGTTTTATTTAAGCTCGACTTAACTTCGACTCAACAAAGCTCTTTTTATTTTTTTTATTTCTATTCTTTTCCCAAGGACTGGTTTCATATCTATTCATATAACCTTATCATGCACTCTGTTCTCTTTCCGTGCTTAAAACTTTGCCATGAGCAAAGAGCATATTAGAAATTCAGTTTATCCCTGATATTGAAATATCAAAGAACACAAAAGCCTTAAGAATAGAAGGAAGAACAGGAAAGACATCATGTAAGATCAGTGAACACTGATAACTTTAAAAAGGACCTTATCTCATATCTTCAATTGTCTGTAACAGATTTGTTTTAGTTTCTATGTACGGTGTTGGGGAAAGTTAGTTTTACAAGCAGTGTGTTGTATTGCATTACTCCCTAAAAAAGTAACTAATTATGCGTTACCTTTTCTCACCTGGGCTGCCCCCCCCCCCCCCACACACACACAAAGTGAAATGAATAAGCCTCAGGCTGAACGAAATGCAAATTCACGTCTGTACAATAGAGACCTTTTAAATAGAAACCTTTTACAAACAAACCTTTTAAACAAATTCAGGAGAAGAAAGTTCCAACACTCTTTCTTCAACAATAAAAACAAAAAAAGAAACACAAATGTGATGTTTAACTAAAGTCTTGTTAAACTAACATGCTTATTAGTATGGTTGAATTGGGTCATCGAAGGTCAGCAGCAAAGACATTTGTTAATAAAGTGAGATTAAATACATAAAGAATATCTGTACATATTTACAGATCTACATCACTTATATGTGGTGTGCCACAAGGCTCTATCCTGGCCCCAACACTTTTTTCGCTTTATATGCTCCCGTTAGGATATATTTTTAGGAGGTACGACATTGCATTGCATAAATCATGGCTGGCTTCTAATTTTTTATATCTTAATGAAAATAAGACTGAGGTTGTAGTGTTCGGCCCCAGAGGAACCAGGGGCGCAGCAGAGTTAAATTTCGGCCCACTTTCAATATATGTTAAAGAACGTGTTAAAAACTTGGGTGTTTATATTGATAGCTCCCTGAAGCTGAATACACAGATAAATCATGTGGTAAAGACACGTTTCTTTCATTTGAGAAACTTGGCTAAGATGAAATCATGTCGGACGTATAAGAGCCTTGAAATTCCAATTCATGCTCTTATATTGTCAAGACTTGATTATTGTAACTTTTTATATAAGGGTACTAGTCAAGCATCCATTCTACGGATGCAAAAGTTTCAAAACGTGGCAGCGAGATTATTATTGAATATTAAAAAACGTGAACACATCACTCCATCTTTGATCTCTCTACATTGGCTCTCTGTAAAATATAGGATTGATTTTAAACTTATTTTATTGATGTATAAATCACTCCATGACCTTACACCAACTTATTTATCAGCTCTGTTAATGGAGTATCAGTCAGGAAGAACTTTGAGATCATCAACTCAAAAGTTGCTGAAAATTCCAAGGACCAAGTTAAGCCAGAAAGGGGATTGTGCTTTTGCAGTAGTAGGGCCAAGACTTTGGAATAGCTTACCATTATATGTTAGGGATGCTGACTCAGTACATGTTTTTAAAGTACAACTTAAGACATATTTGTTTGCCATGGCCTATTCGTCCTTTTAATGGAATTTTTTTAAATAATTTTATTTTGTTTTATTCTATTATTATTGTAGTATTTGTTTCTACTTTTCCGTGATGATGTAAAGCACATTGGTCAACTTGGGTTGTTTTAATAGTGCTATATAAATAAAGGTGACATTGATATTATTTAATTAGTGCAAGTTTGCATAATATTCCTAGTTTGCATTTCATTGTTTTGATTCATATTGAGGAATACTGAATCTATTTTTGCTCATGTGATGAGTAAACTACAGTAAGCATCATGTTCACACAACGCCTCTGCACTTACTCTCAATTTCACTCAATATGAGGACAGGAGAGGTGTCAGTCTATAAATGGAAAAACATAGTAACTTGCGTTTCTTTTTTGAAAATGTAGCTCAGAAAGTTTGTTGTAAATTTAAAAGCAATGCATTACATTATTAGTTACTTGAAAATTAAACGATTACATAACTCGCGTTACTTGTAATGCGCTACCTATAACATTGCCTATGGCAGACAGATGTTTTAAGATATCTTTGGAGGAACAATCTCTCCATGTTAAGTTTTGTGTATGTAACCCCTCCGGCTCTACTCGCACTGCTCTGAGCGGGATTCGAAACGGCATGGGAGGCCCACAGCATCTAGTGTCAGTTGCTAGTGTGCCTCTTGAAGCCAGAGGAGTGAGGTTTACTCTCACAGCTCTTACTAGCTGGCCTCTGACACATGTAGATCCCAATAACATTATTCATCAGACACTTGATACTTCTGTGTTGTTCTTTTAAGCGGTGCTTGGTAAGGCAACCATCACTAGTGTTAAACCCAAGAGATGTTCTATTACTTTTCAAAGCAATCATTATCAGGTGTATGATTTACACCTGGAGAATGATGTAACATAAAAAAGTCCATATACCTACACTAAAGGAGCTGCAACTAGGAACCAGAATCATAGTGTTTTTTTTTTTTAATGTGGGCCATCACTATCAACCATGTATCAATGTGCTCACTCAGATCACCTTAGCCAATCCATAGCAATGTTCTGAAACAATCCAGTACACCTGCACATTGAGGTATTCAGCTTTGTACAGACAAACACCACTCACTTTTTCTTTAGCGTAAATGTAAAATATCTGTTTATTATAAAAAAATATAGTTTGTCCCTCAGTGACTTTTTAAATCACATTATGTAATGATATTAATATAAAAATACTGATGTTTAATAGTTTTGATTTGATTATGAAAATCTTATAATAACCAGTTTACACCAAAATAGTGAAGTCAATTCTATTAAATAAAATTCAGCCTGTTTTTATTATGCTCATGGGAGCTTTTATTGGCTCACAAACTATAGTTGATGGCACTTGTTTAACGTTAATGTTATTAAGGATGTCTATAAATTATAGGCCCACTGTTAGTATAACATGGACATTCAATCATGTTATTTACTGTGATATAATATAATTCTCTTTAGTTGAATGCTATTTGTTATTATTCATGGTTGGGGACCAAATATGCATAAAGAATACAATTGAAGTGGCCAGGAAGTAAGTCTTGTTTCTTATAGGTTTTCTACAGTGAATAGACCTTTTGTCTTTCTCACTTATGTTGCACTTCCTGTCTCCAATTAAAGACTAAAGGTGCTTTTGGTGAATCGAAAGGTTTTCTTGAGCTGAATGGTAAACCTGAGTCATCCATCTGTGCAATTTGCTGTTCCTTCCTTTGCCTTTAATGGGCTTCCTTTCATGGCAAACATCAGAAAAAACACTTGAACTATAGACACAAAAGGACTACCTGTGGACCATAATGAGCTCAACAAAGCAATTAATTGACTCAGGCCTTGTCAAAGCTGAATCCACTCAGACTTTCCTCTCAACCTGAAATGACGACACTGGTCACTCAGAGCTCAAGATGAATGAGATATTGAAACAACTAGCCGCTCAGACACTTCCCAAAGACAGTTGAATTCATTCTAGCTAGTGTAAAAAGTGATCAGTTGACTTACTTTTTTAAGTTAAGGAGACCCATTGCCTTAAAATTATTAAGTAAATAAACTTCATGCGTAATTGAAAAAATTAAGTTTTTGCGAACTCGATAAATCTATAACTTATTTTTTTCAGTTACGCATGAAGTTTATTTACTTAATTATTTTAAGGCCACAGGTTTCCTCACCCTTTTTTAAGTTGTCAACTGAACAGTGTTGCTACCAGTAAGTCACAAACTGTAAGAGAATACATCAGTATGGTCTTTAGCAATGTTAAAACATTTTAACAATAAATTATGATGTCTAGATACTTCTAGATACTTTTGGTTTAAAAATATACTGAAATTTAACATACATTTCTGTGGTCAACAGGTGAAAGCATTCATTCAAAGTATTCAATATGAATTTTCTTCATATTTCCTGTGAACGTTTGTGACCTTGTCATAATTATCATTACTGTTTTTTTGTCCTATTGTCTTAAGGCCCTATTCTCCCCTACTCTACTGCCCTATACTCTATATATTGTGACACAGCCACATCACCAGAATGCAGATGTTTGCATTCATTGTCTCTATAGATACCACATTCTTAACTGATTTCAATAATACATCTACGTTTTTTTTTTTTTCTTTTCACAATTAAGCCTGAAGCTATACTGGCCAGTGCTCTGAAAAACCACTATTATTGTTGCTACAGACAAATACATAATTTTAAAGCCAAAATCCGAGCATGACTGTGAAAAGCTACAGCAGGAACGATCTGAATGTTTCACATAACTGCGTGACTGTATACTCTGAACCTGAGGGCAATGTAGATCCTAACCCGTCATGGGTCCGGACACCTAGTCTCCTCTCCCAGGTTGGGAGGTTGTTCTGGAAACAGTGCGACGTGCTTGGATAAACGTGCCTCTTAAGAATGTAATCCGCCCTTGTTTTATTGGCCTACCCATTGAGATGGCTGTAAGCTTTAATGCTTCCTCCAAAAGCTGTCTAGGGCTGTAAGGGTTTCGCTGTGGGTGAGATGGAGGGGTACAGATTATCTGTTGGCCTCTGTGTTGGTTTTGAACTTTTTCATGTCTGATCTACGTTAAGCTTTCCCCTCTGTGCGTAAGTGTAGTCATATGCCATACCTTCACGTTGATTTAAGTAGGCATGAAGCGAGGTAACGTGAAAATCTAGCCCTTTCGGTGCACCCTGGGTGCTTATGTGTTTCTTCACACCGTGTTAGAAGGTTACTTTGCTGAGAAAACGAGGAGATTCTCTGGAAAATTAATAAATATTTCTCGCCAGAACCAACTGGCCAACTTTAGCAATTGAATCTCCAGCACACATATTGCATTGCTTTGTCAAGCTGACTCCAAAATAATAATGCAGAAACTATTTTGGACAGTTCGCCCACAAATGAAAATTCTGTCATAATTTACCCAAACTCATGTGGTTCTGAAATCTTCCTTCCTTCTGTGGAACATAAAAGAAGCTATTTTGAAAAATCTATTTTTTTTTTTGTCCATATAATGGAAATCAATAGTAGCCAAATAGTTTGATAACCATATTCTTCAAAATATATTATTTAATGTTTCACAGAAGAAAGTAAGTCGTACAGGTTTGAAACGACACGAGGGTGGGTAAATGATGAACTATTCTTTAAGTGCAGCCTACGAGCACATATGTGGCACAAACTTTTCTTATTACTTTTAATTTACGTGAAGTTTGTAGCTGCTTGGTTTTGCGAAATAGGTAGTCAGAATGTATCTCCATCAGGATCTAGCTAAATAAAAAGAAAATAAAGGCAATAGCGGTATGGGTTCTCGGCTTATTAAAAGCATCTGTCTGTAGTTTGTGGGAGGGCATTTTGCCATACTCTCGACATCACTGTAAAAACTCCCTCCCTGTTTGGCTGCAATATTTCCCAGTTTCATTTGAATGAAATGTGAGGCCATGTACCCACTGAAAATAGAGAGGAGATATGGAAGCAATTATGGCATGTTAGGTCTGATTTTAAGAAAAAATAGGTGATTTGTTGATCATATGGAAGACTCTCGCTTTTTCTCCCTGTCATCTCACACCTCACAAGATTTTATACATTTGGAGAACATTTATACCTCCTTGCTCAATCCATGATTTTAAAAATCTCCAATTACAGTAAAATAAAACCCGGGTGCTTTTGTAACTATTTGAAAGCACATTCAATGTTTTTCCTCTTTATCCAAAGTAATCAACCTTATCTTTTCTTGTTTAATCTCAAAGATGATGCCGATTTAGAAATGATAAGAGTGCCGTTCTCTTTGTGGTGCAGTCCTGAATTTCATGGGTTGAGAGTTTTTACTTATCAGATCTTGGCTCAGCTGTTTGTTTGTTTGTTTCGGTCTGCATGCACAGAAGAGTTGGCAGGGCTGTTGCTGTTTTAATTCGTCTCCTAATTTGTTAAACAAGTGTTAAAATGCTCGTTAAGCACTTGCAGTTGGCAGAACAGAGCCAATTCTCAGGCTCTCTGAAATATAAGTAAGCCAGTAATTCAGTGTTCTCATAACAGCTTACTGGATTCTGTCATCATTAATTTATCTTCATGTCAATCCGTGTCATATACAATCGTTTTTATCTGAGTTGTGATTGTGAGAGTGAAGTCTGTTTTGAATATGATTAAAAAGTGTTGTCAGATTCATGAACAAATTGCCTCTTATGATCCAGTTCTTTTAGTGAATCAAAAGCAGTGTAGTCCTATTCACAAAATAAATAACTCTTTTGAGCTGGTTCTTTAAAAATAAATGGAAAGATTATTCATTTTAAATTTGAAACACTGCCATGTATATTTTACAGCATTAGCAGAGAGAGAATTATTTTCATATAGATCATTATATAAGCAAACTGGACAATGAAATTTAATGATTCTGAATCAAATCAGAGCTTGTGAATCAGAAGACACAGAGAGACAGAAGAGGGAATTTATCTTTATTTACTCTAGTCTGTCCATTGAACCATTCTTTATTATCTCATTCAGATATCCCATTTCCTCCTAGTTATTCTTGATCTTTCAATGGGGTCCTGTCGCCGGTTTAGTCACACATGCCGCACATCATGCTGTCTGTTTGCATAATTGTGTGTACTAAAGCAGCCTGGGCCTTGTCATAGCGTCGTCAGGCCTAATCTTAATTGCAAATCTCCCAAATGCCTCCAGCGAGCCAGAGAATTTATTTTCTCCTCTGTTGTATCCCCCATCTGTGTGGCAGCGTGCCATGTCTTTTCACATTTTAAACTTTTCCCCTAACTGTACTTTTGTGTTGCATGGTCCACGGCAGAAACTTGGAGCTGTGGAGCCTTGTTTCCTAGACTTGGATTTTGAACAGGGTTGCACTTTTTTCAGTGCCATGGGGAGATCTTGCCATTTTCCTGAAACGTTTTTTACTGTCAAGCTGTGAGGTTTGTTTTTCATCGTTTTCACCTCGGGGTTTTCTGGAAACTGGTCTTGAGGGATTAAAAAAAGGAAAAAGAATCGGACTATTTAGTTCAGATGTTGCTTAATTTAATGTAAAACCTTGAAAAGACAGTAATGGTTCCTCATCATTCCCAGTTATCAATCAAGCAACTTTATCGATTTGACCATAGCTTTGTTACAGTCATTTACCATCAAAATTACGAACATTTTTACGCTGTATGAGCTATAGTACTAGCCTTAGCAAGTACAAAGCTTATGGTTTTCAACCAGGGAGCCTCAGCAAACATCTAAGGGTCGCAGGAAAATGATTACAAATGTAAACTAAGGGTTTTTACATTTGTAAAAACACGACAATGATGTAGCAAAAAAAGGAAAACCTTTTCCTTTGTCATTTTGAAAAGTTTCTCGTACAGAGGACAACGTTGTCAAAACGGTCCCCGTTCACATTGATCTGCAAGCACGACTAAAAATGCTGTATTATTCATGCCAAGCCAGTAGTTAGCGATGTCACTATGTAAAGAAACACTACGCTCCTATAGACTGAACACGTAATATGTGTAAATACGAATAAATCAATTTATTCTAGATTAATGTTTTTTTTTTTTTTTTATCAACACTTGAATGTGGGTAAGTTTAATAAAAAAGCAACATTTTGAGCAAAAAGCTGAGAAAAACGTGTTTCTGTCAAAGACTACATCCAGATCAGATTCTGAAAGATGATCAAAAAACAGATGGAGTAGATCACGTCTATCAACACCTCTAAGGCTTTCACAGCCCTAGCTTGTCCTGGGTCGACATTTAATTCAGTAACATTAGGTTTTGATTTATATGCTGTTTAATGTTGATGGTCGTGTTGTTTTACACATACATCTGCCTACATATGCTATCGCTTGTTTCTGCTTCATCTTCGCAAGTGTTTTGATCAGGAGATTCAGTACTCTTTCAGAAGATGTATAATAGCGCCCCCTACCGTATAATAGTGAAAACACAGAAAGGCGGAAATTTCCGTCAATGTCGGGGAAATAGTTTAACTTGACTAAAATGCTAAAAAGTACAAAATCAAGATGTGAACTGAATATTCCTTTTATTATTTTCCCCACAACAACTTAATTTATTAAAAAAAAACAGTTCTTGACATTTCTGTAATAACAAACAGAATTGAGGTTAATTAACTTGGGATATTGACAATCTGTAAATAAAAATGTTTGAAAACAAGCAGCTTTGCCAATAATTACAACAGAAATACCATGGGGGGCCTTTGAGTCAAAAAGGTTTAGCAAGCTGTTGTAGAGTTTGAATGAAATAGGCAGCTTCATAACACTTCATGTGGACCTCCAGTGACTCTCCATGCTCTCTCAGTTCTGTGCACTGCTGTAGGCTACTGATTCAGTCTGAGACGTCTGATAAACAAGCATCACCGAGGCCTTAGTGCATCTGCATTCAGTTATCTGAAGAGAAAGAATTCAAATCCGTGTGAAGACTATTTTGCAGACTAAGTCTGAGTTGCGTGCAGTTGTTGGATTTGGGATGATGGTAATCTCCTAATTGTGTGTGTTATTGTAGCCTGTTTTGATTGACTGAGAGATAAGATGCTTTGCCTTTCTTCAACCAGACTCTGTTGAAGAGCAATTCAACAGATGTCATTTATATTTTTACTTTTCTTCACTGGAGAAAAAAAAACAACAACTCTATTTTATAAGTGTACTGTGCTGACCTGTTGAAATTTATGATAAATTCTCCTAGGATAAACAGACTCTTGTTGTGAAAGTTTTTCCTATATTTTCTATTAAGCGTATACAGCTTGTTTATATGTGTGTTTTGGCTCTGGCAGTGTTTGTGTTTTTTGAGTCTGAGTGAATGTGTAGGCCTCTAGCTCTTGGTGGTGGGGGTTGTATACTGAACGTCTGGCATCCCTCTGATACTCTAAGTCAGACTTTGTCTGCTGCTAGTGAGCTTCAGCTGTGTCAAATAAATATGATCCTGTTTTGGACTGCAACTGTTGAATACACATAGTTGTAAAGTACATTTCAAACATTATATTAGACAAATAACGTGTTTAAGTGTTATTAAAATGCATTGTGGCATATCAAGATAAATTAATAGAAATTCGGTAACACTTTAGTTTAGGGTCCAACTCTCACTATTAACTAGTTGTTTATTAGCATGCATATTACTAAAATATTGGCTGTTTATTAGTACTTATAAAGCACATATTAATGCGTTATTTTGTATGACCATATTCTACATCTCTAATCCTACCCAATACCTAAACTTAACAACTACCTTACTAACTATTTATAAGCAGTAATAAGGAGTTTATTGAGGCAAAAGTCGTAGTTAATAATTAGTTAATAGTGAGCATTGGACCCTAATCCAAAGTGTGACCAAAAATCCAATAAGCAGTACTGTTTAAATATTTAAGGTTTACATTTTCTTTTTTTAAATGAAAATGGAAAAAGTCTCTTATTATGCTCACCGGGGCTGTATTAATTGGATCAAAAATACAGTCAAAACGGCAATATTGTGGATTGTTACAATTTAAAATCACTGTTTTCTATTTTAACATCTTTTAAAATGTAAATTATTCCTGTGATCAAAGCTGAATTTTCAGCATCATTACTCCAGTCTTCAGTGTCACATGATCCTTCAGAAATCATTCTAATATGCTGATTTGCTGCTCAAGAAACATTTCATATATTATTTATGTTAAAAACAGTTGTGCTGCTTAAAATTTTTGTGGAAACTGTGTTCATTTGTCATAATTTTCATCTGGAATCTTTGATTAGAAAGTTCAAAATAACAGCATCAATTTGAAATATAATTTTTTGATCGATTTAATGCACCCTTGCTAAATAAAAGTATTTCTTTAAAAACAACCAACAACACAAACAAACAAAACAATAGTGTGTATATATATATATATATATATATATATATATATATATATATATATATATATATATATATATATATATATTGCACATTTCCTAGGCAAGGAGTAATTTGAAAGACTGGCTATAAAAAATGTCTGTATTACCTCGGTTAAACTTGGCATTGATTATTCTTTTTTTATTCTTTCTTTTTTTTCACCACACTTCTATATGAGAGACACAATTTGGATCCGACATTGTGCTTTCTGTTTGATCTCTTGGTATTGATTGTGTTTAGAGATTCACATGCAGAATGTACTTGTTAAGGGTGTCTCTTCAGGTAGTGTTGTGCATGTGCTTTTTTTGTGTCTATGTAGACATTTTGGTGACTCACATCACAGACCATCATATCCCTCTCATTCTTCACAGAGAAAAACAAACTTCCGGACGTCCCCCTAGCGTTCATGCCGTGGTGAGAATGTTAGTATGTGTTAGAGAACAGAGGTGGGTCTGTTTCCCCACCTACTTAGAAAATGTAAGTGCTGGTCATTGTTTTACTCGAACATTGTTTGTTTATGCTGTTCTATAGTGGAACAACAAGGCAGGTTACGGAAAATTAAATGAGCTGGAATAAATACCCTCTATTTGTTTTTCCCTTTCTTGCACATCTCTTGTTGAACGCTCTAAATGTTGAGTCTGGTTTACAGAGGAACATCCCGTCCCTGAGAGGTCATTGAAGTGTTGGGCTGGATTAGAGGTTTGCCTAAACAATTTGAGTCTGGTTTTGTGTTTTGGCTTGGAATGAGTACTTTAAGTGAGTAATGGAAATCAACAGATTAAGTATAACAATGTGAAGGGAGTAATGTTTACTACAACGTGTTAAACCAGGACAGCTCGTGTTAGTGAGACCTTCGACTGTTATCTAGACCGACGGCTCCCCTGTCAACTTGGACACAGACCACACAAAGTCAACTAAAGGTGAGACCAAACTAAAAAATGTGATGTCATCTAAACAACATGCATCATTGGGGTGCAATTGCGTTCTTTCTGCTCTCAGAATAGACATTTTATTTTATTTTATTATTATATGATACTTTTTAAATTAGAAATTCATTCAATTAAATTATATTATTTTGTACATTATTACATTGTTATCCAGATCTTAACAAATAAACAATGTAACAATATTAACAGTTTTGCAACCTAAAATGTAAAATGATGATAAAGATGTGATAAATAAATTACAAAAAGAATGTGCTGTATGCTGGTTAAAGAATAATGCTTTATCTACAATGTGCGTAACATGCAAACATTGTATCTTTCTGTAAATAAATATTTCAAATAGTCTTGGTCTGCTGCTTTTCTTTGCTCAGCAGGCTCAGATATCATGCTGCTTATTGACAGGCCATAGAGGAATGGTTATGAAAATACTGTGTTGTTTTTATCTTTATGTGTGCCCCGGTTTCATTGAGCTTTCAGGTGTTTCTGCTTTGCACATTTTGACATCAATTCTTGCCATTCACTCAGTAGCACATCTGTTCCTGTCAGCATGCACACAATCACACATTACTCACCAGACAATCTAGACAGTGACTCATCTGCAACTATACACACAATCTGTCTGTTTACAGTTAATCCACTTCCCAGGAAATGATTCCTACTGAACCTTCTTTCACTTTTGATTATTCTGTCTCCTCCACTTAGTAATACAGCGCATCTAACTCAGTTTGGCTTGGATTTCTATTAATGTTCATCCAAGACCAGGAGCATTTAATTTAGCCATCTGCTAATGTGATTATAGTCATTCCAGTGAATCTTCATTGAGTTTACTGAGCCTTGTTTTATATCACTACTGTGGACGCTAAAGTTCTGTTAACCGTATCTGATCTGCATCACTTATATCATGGAACTCTGAAGTTCATGGCATTGAAAAGTTGTAAAAATTGAACAATGTCACACAAAAAGAGTTCCATTATACTGAATATCAGCAGGAATGTAATTCAGCAGTAAGTTGCGAGAGGTTTTGAAAATGGAGATGTTTAGTAGTAATAATAATAATAAATACGTTAAAAAGTAAAGATTACCTAACGTTACAAAGGTAAAATTCAGCCAAATGTTTAATGGTTTTGTAGGGATGCTATTTATCCCAGTGCCTCGGGTCATAGACATTCTAAAATGGATGACTTATTAATGATTATTTTAGTGCCTTTGCAATGTAAGCATCACAACAAAGTATGTAAATACATTTATATGGCAAGTACTTTTCTCAGGCTTAACAGTCTGAAAAAGGTTAAAGACCCCTGGTTCAGACGTAAGAGATTTTGAGTTTACATATCCTCAGTGTTTGCTTGGTGCATGAGAACCGAGCGAAGCCCCATAAGTGTTGCTCCGCTGTCTTTTTATTATTACTTCTTGTTTTTAAGAGACCGTTAAGATAACCAACCTCTGTGAAATGTTTGAAGGCTTGTATTAACTATTAATCTAAACAGATACTTAGCACCCGGCTTTCCCAGAGCCTCAAAGATCACGGGCAGTGCAGGTCTACACCAGTAGCACAGCACTTCTGATGAAATATGGTCCAGACTTCAGACCTGTGTTTCTCATTACCACGCATGGAGATTTAAACTTTCTGGAGTGGCATCTTCCCTCCTTCGCTACTAATGGAAAGAGTGTGAGATCTGTGCACAGCAGAGATACAGGAGGAAACTCAGGAGACTGACAGGGCTTCTGGCCTACATATGTTATTGTCGTTACTCTGTTCAGTTAATGAGGAGAGACTGGGAGTACAGGTAGTAAAAGTAAACCCAGTAGAACCGAATCCTTCCTGTGCATTTATTGTTGGACAGTTAACATCAGGTACAGCTGGACACTCTCTGTTCGCAGATCTGGCCCACCTTTGAAGATCAGGTCAGGGATTTTGACACTCATTGATCCGTTGTCAATGTGTTTCTTTTTACAATACACACCTGCTCTGAACCCCATACAAGATAGACTGACATCACTTGAATGTTTTAAAGATGTAATTCAGCTCAAACTATCTGAGATTTGTAACTTTTTGAGTCTGCCTCATATTAAGTTATTTGACATGTTATTTTGGTTTTAGAGTAAATGCCATATTTAAAGGAAATTTTGACCAGGAAACATTTAAAGTACACAAAAAAGTGGGCATTGCACAACAGAACCAGTTCATACCAGATTCTAGAACGGAGTGGTCTCTATATTACAGGTAGTTGACATCAGCTAAAAAGAAAATTGATTTCAGGTAGAACAAGTTATTATGCTATGTTTATGAAAGATTGTTTTTGTTTTTTTAAAGAAACATGTACAGATGTATCATCCACAAAACGATCAGGAACATGTATTAAGAAAGAAAATAGGGTCAGTTTTGACTTTAAGAAAGTACAGAAGGACTGGGTGTTGTTAGATTTCCCAAATTGATTCAATTACTCACAAACTCTTGATTTGATTTGGTTACTTTTTTTATTCAGTTTGGCTACGTTCACACTGCCAGTTTTTGGGATTGACAACCGCATTTACTTAAAGGTGTGAGTCTCAAAATAATGCCGTTCAAACAGCAACTTGTAGTAGTATCTTGAATTCTGTCTGTATAAATCTGCAATGGGAGTCAATCCCATATTCTCTTACCAGTAACCATATCAGCAGTGACCAAAGTATATCAAAGATGGCAACGTCCCTAAAACTGAAAACGGAAAATTGATCAAAAGTGACATAGAATCCTATGTTTTCAACATTGAAAATGACAAGAAATGTTTCTTGAGCAGCAAATCATCATATTAGAATTATTTCTGAAGGATCATGTGACACTGAAGACTGGAGTAATGATGCTGAAAATTCAGCTTTGACCACAGGAATAAATTACATTTTAAAAACAGATGTAGGCAGAAGTGATGTCCGGAGTGGATGTTTGTTTTAGGTTTCGGTTCAACCATCGAAACACTAAACTTGGTTAAGGTTTTTATCTGAAAAAAATATTTTGCAAAAAAGGAGCTACAGGTTTTATTTTACTATGCAAAAAAACAAAAAAAAACAACAAGCTCACATGAAAAAGCATAAATTGACTACAACATAATCAGTTATTAATATTTTGTTGGTTATCTCTTGTTTTTGCATCTCTTCAGAATTTCTTAAATGACAACCTTGCCAAAAATTGTCCACTCCATTTGGCATGTTTCATTGCGTTATCACAAATAAAATATTTACTCCAAGCACAACTTCACAAATGTAACAAAATGTGTAAAACATTTTTATAGTATTTGAAAAAAAGGTAAGCATGTCAATTTTCCTAGGCCAGACATTACTTTTGGCCACTACTGCATATTCAAATAGAAATAAACGCATTTAAAATTGTATTAATATTTCACAGTATTTGAATCGTAGTGTATTCAAATTAGAGTGAAATGTATTGAAGTGTTTTATTAAAATATTCTGTCACTCAGGCTATGTTTACACGGAAACAATCTGAAGAGAAAACACAAAAGTGGCGTTGCGTTATCACTTTTTATTCTGCGTTTAGACGAGCGTTATCGGGGGGAAATCCGCGTGCATATGGTGACGCAAAAGTGTGTGAAGTTCGATGTAGTATGCACTCCAGGCGGCTAGGTGGCAATGTGAAGCACTGCGACACAACAACACCAATATCTGAGAATATTTTGTACAACTGCTGAAAAGACTCTTGTACGTTTGCGCATGCCTGTGACATAAACGAGTACGCGACGAGAGCCACAGTGAGCAGATTTGCGTTTTTACCGTTTAGATGGGAACGCGACGGTGGATCGTTTTTAAGATTTCCACTCTGGAGGGTGGTTTCACTTTTTTTGCGTTTTTAAGCCCCCAAAACGCCGTCGCCGTGTAAACGAAAGGCACATCCGATAAAATATTTTTACGTTTTCACCCGGAATCGTTCTCGTGTAAACAGGGCCTGAATGTCATGATAACTTGAAGATGTTGATTTAGTTCAGTTCACTGATTTGACAGATTCAGTGGGTTCATTCAGTGAAAGTTTGACAATTTGTACTGATTCATGAAGAGGACCGACGCATACTAGTCATTTGTTCATGAATCAGACTACACTGGTGGCACTTTGTTATTGCATGCAGCAAATGAAGACAATTCAATATTAGCAAGACTAATACTGCTGCTTTACACATCTAAACAGGAACTCAGTGTTTCGTAAGTCATTGCAACATAGATTTAAAAAAAACATCAGTGTTTTGCTGGAGTTTTTGCACGTGTCTACTATAGGTTTCATGGTAAAGAATTTAATTCCAGTTAAAGAGCAAAAGCGGCTGTAAGCTGAGCCCAGAAATGCACGATGGGTTAAAAACGCAGTGTAGAAGAGAAGAATTGTCACCCTGTGAGTGATGGCTTAGATGAATGGTCTGGTTACGCCACCCCGCTGATAGAGGCCGGTCTGGTGTCAGCACCTCTGATGTGAGGAGTATGTCAAACTGATGTGGAAAAGGACCTAGTATTTTTGATAGATGCAGGGACAGTCCAAGCTTATGGAACATTGCTGCAGACAGGACACTTAAATTAGCTTTGAATGCGTAGTAGTCAAACACGGCCTGGTAACATCTACGAAATCTGTCATTTGTGTGAATGTGATTAAGACCAAGCAGTGACAGCTGTGTGAAAGCACTCACATGTTTCAGCCTCAGTTTTTGAGGTTTAGCAGACTTTCACATCATTATGCTGCCAGTTAGAGGCAGTGACAGCTGGTTTGGTTGGAGTTTGATTGACTTCTGTTCAGCTGATCCTCTGTCAAGACTGTAAGGGTGAATGGAGGGTCACTATAGCCTCGTTCAGACTTTCAGTCCAAATCTGATATTTGTGCATATCCGATTGGAATTGGATCATATTTAGCAAGTGGGAACTGCCAAAAAAAATCACATGATTTGCTGAAATCAAAAGTTCTGTTTTGAGCTACAGTCATATGTGGTTTGAAATCCTATTCAAATCGCATTTATGGAAATCAGTTTCAGTCTGACCGCTCTGATCGGATTTCGCAAGGTTTATGTCTTTTTCTCACGCCATGTAAAAAATGTAAATGTCAGACGTTGTTATAGTACACATGCTGAAAGTTGCTGCTGACACAAAGTTGTGTTGTTGAGCCGGTTGAGCAGAAAATTACAATACAATGGAGAAATGTTTTGAGAACGGCGGAGATGACAGCACAGAATAAAGCCACGCATACCAGCTTCCTATGTTTCTGCTGCTGCCTCAGAAGACGTAGGCTAGTCCAACGCTGTGGCTAATATATTGTCATTATGTAAATAAGACAACATCTGTATTGCAAACCCCTCCACGTTGCTGCTGTTGTTGTTTTTGGCATATGCCTACCAACATAAACATCATTGCCATAGAAACCAATCCAGATAGTCCGGAAAACCAAAGTGACACGGGACACACAAAGCGGATCTGAACAGTTGCAATACACAACATATTATTTAGATCAGAGAGATCGGATACACAAATAGTCAAGTCAAGTCACCTTTATTTATATAGCGCCTTTTACAATACAGATTGTTTCAAAGCAGCTTTACAGTAATAACAGGAAAACATTTTGATTCTAGAAGAAAATAGCATCATAGTCCAGCTTAAGTAAATTCAGTGATGGTTCGTTTTTGTTGTAAAAAAGTTATTAATTTAGTTTTAGATATATATATATATATATGTCAGTTTTGCTATGTATGTCATCGTCCAGCTCATTTGAGATTTGGACTGACAGTGTGATCATTGCCTATGAGAAGGTTTGGTGATTTTTATAAAAGCTAGTGATCTTGGGATATCCTCATGCGCTTCACATGCCTAGCATGATTTACTCAAGAACGACATGTTCCTAACTTCCTAGATCAACATTTTATCAACTAATCATATTTTAGCAGTAGAGTTAGAGGATTGAGCAACTTTCTTTTTATTTCTATTTTTTACAAAGGTTAGAGCTATTTTTGTTTGATAGGAATCCGGGGTGGGCCGTTGACTGTTCAGTTTAACATTAATATCTGTAATGAATGTGTTTTATAGCGAATGAGTGTAGAAACAGGGGGACAGTCTATGCTGACCGTCTGATATTTCTGCTGACAGTCCAACCGCTTATTTTCTTTTGTACATGAACATGTATGTCTTTTATACTTAAGAAGGGAATCCTTTGCAGCAGGATCATCTTATTTAAGGGTCCTTGGCATAATAAAGTTGGAAATCCCCTAAGTGAGACTGTCAGCACACTAAAAACCCTCTACAGAAAGTTGTCTCTAATTTCATCCACTTTAAAGCACCGCCGCTACAACCATCAAAGCACCACTTTTGTAACAAATCATCTGCCTTCAAAAATCGATTTCAAGACAATTATTGTCAGACTTCAAATCGTTCTTCAAATGTTCCTGTTATTATGCATAATCCATAGGTCACCATTTTTTGTAAGGACTATGCTGGTTCAGGCCAATCAACAGTTATTAGCGCATATTTTTTTTTGGTGAATGCATGTCCGATATCCTGGAGCTGCATTTAGCGTCTATGGGCCTGTTCACTTGTGGTCACTTCATGCGTTTTTACTGATCAGATAGCTATTTTTATGTTAAATCCCTTCCATTTACACTTGACCACATAAATGTGTCTCTGTAAAACAAATATAAATCTGTTCTTTAATGGATTGTGTGTTGAGCCTTCAGGATGCGACGGTGAACTTTTAGATTATTTCGTGGCAGTTTGCACGTCAGCTTGCTGAGGAGATAGGCTGCTCCTCTGTGGCAGGTCATATCTGTGGCGATGTATGTTGCAGTAGCACTGTCATATGTGGCTATCGGGAGCTGGTAGCCTATAACACGCTCTCACATGTTTATTTACTTATTTTTTTTACTATTTTGGGGGGAGTAAAATGTACATATGTGGCTTCAACAACCAGATTCATTTACACTTGGCTAGTTTCAACTGGAATGCGTCTCAACCACCTCCTGAAGTGGTTTGAGTGATTTAAATCAGCCTCAAATGCGTTTCGGAGAGCATTTACATCCGGTCTCGTCTGACGTGATGACATGTTTTCTAGCACGAAGGCGGGACAACCTGTCACTCACATGAGCTCGACCAATAGCAAACCACAGCCATCCAATTAATTCCCAATGGACAAAATCAAGTCCCTCCCTACATTTTTCTTGTTCAAGAAGCTATTTCACTTGAATATAAGTCACAATAGGGAAGAAAAGACTCGGAACCTGCCATTTCATGCTGACTTTAAGGCTGCTTAGTTGGAGTTAATGTGTGTAAATCAATCCGATCTTATAATGTGGCTATTTCGTATGGATTCGGAATACGGAAATGTAAGCCGATTGTATGAATGCATGGGATATTACAATATCATATGAAATAGCTAACAATTCTCAAAAATGTAAAATAGTTACGCGTTGGCACAGAAGAGGGATTGTCGGAAGGGAGTAAATGGCCCTGACCTTTCCCGAAGAAGTGAAGACTGAGGAGGAATGTGGCCCTCCACCTGCATGACGAAAGACAAACCTACCAACCGCAGTATGTCTGGAATGTGGGCCATTTGCTGCTTTGGACAGCTGCAACTGGCCAGCTCTGGAATAAAGTCCTGGCATGGCCAATAGATCAACGCCCTGCCCAGCGTGCTGTTTATTCACTGCAGGAGTGCAGCACAGCACCTGCTGCACCATCACTCCATTGCTAGGGGCGACCCATTAAAGTATCTCTCTCTCTCTCTTACACATTCTCACTCTAAATCTCCAAGCAAAACAAATGACCCTAACTGCACAAATAAAAATAATTGGAGAGTTTTAATCACTCTAAATGTCCCAAAATACCTTCAAACATGATGATGTCATTAAGTCATTTTAAGAAGCTATTTGTTTCTCATTTCCCGATAGTAAATGTAATTCATGATATTTCCCCCCAAAGTGCACATGTTTTAAATGAGAAACACCTGTTATCCATGAGGCAGCATTAGTGAACTGTTTTTGAATGCATTTTGGTAGCATTGAATATGAATTTAGTGCTAATTTTGCTTGTTCTATTTAAGAGTGAAAATCAGATCATCATTTTATGAATCTGACCAGATCTTTTGCCCATCTGTTGTGCTCTGGAGAGCAGAGTGTGCACTGGCCTCGGAAGATGTAACCTTTCTAGAACGTCAGTTTTCAGTGCATAACGTTCTTAGGGCCACGTTTAATTCACTTCTTGCGTAATTCTCTCTTTGAGGCTTTGTGGCACTTAGGTCTTGAAGTCTTTGTGAATCGTTTTTCTTTTTACCGCAGTGCTTGCTGGATAATACTGACACATAAATAGTGATGCCGTGCAGCTGGGACATAGACTGATGCCTTTTTTCTGGTTGAAAAATGATAAAAGACAGAACTTTTCATTTTCATGGTTTTAAGCCAAACTCAAATATGTCATTTATTTAACTGACCCTTCGCTAAGCCCCGCCCTCCTTAGTTACTGTTGCTACGCCTGTCAAGCTTTCGCGTCTAGCACGTCTATTACAGTGTGTATGCACCGGTATCAGACATTCCCAATGAGATAATTAGTAATTTTTGGCGAACATGTGAAATATCTGAGAGAGCAAGACAAAAGGAACTGCAGTATGCATTCGAGGGATATATCCACGACATAATATGCAACCGATTAGAGAATAATTTCATAAAAATTGAAGCTAAAGTCTATAGTCGTAGCAGCCGCCGTCTCATACGCTGACCATTCAAATGGGAAACACACAAATTGAGGAGCAGCTATGTTCGTGCACAGCAGGGTAAGTGAAATGTGAAACTAATCTAATAATTATAAATCAAACAGTTTATCCATAAATCTTGTGGAATAACACTAACACCGAGAGAGCAGCGATCGGATTGGGTTAAAGTTACTCAGTCAGGGCCAACAGTAGGCCGTCGATTAACAAAATGCTAAAATATATTTTAAAGTATGTCAGTGAGCCTCCGTCTTGTCTTTAAACGTCTTATTTTACGTTAAAACGTGCATTATGAACAAAGAACCGTAATTATTTCCAACTTCCAAGCAATAGGTGTTTTTGTTAATCCTGTGGACATGTAGTTGTGAATGGGGTCTCCCACACTGCTGATCCACGCACATCATTTCTCACCTTGGCCTTTAGATTTTCGGGAAGGAAAAAAATTCCACTCCCCCGTCCAAACTTTTCGGATACCGGGTATCAGATTTGCACAATCCATACGCACAACACTTTGGCATGTTTCCCTCGCTCGAAAGCTTGCCAGACCTCCCGCGCCTAGTTACGGTTGCTAAGACACGATTGGCCAGTGGCGGTTTTCGGGCGTGGCTTAGCGAAGGGTCAATTACATTTAAAAAATATTATGAATTTCTGTATGACATAGGCCTATATAATTAATGCATTAAAACTGATCATTGTTCATGTTAGCTCAGCTCCATGAAATAATATTAACAATATTAACTCTTGATTTTAATAATGTAGTAGTAAAAGTTGGAATGAACTAAAATGAATAATTATTTAGAATTTTAATTTTTTTCATTGTTAGGTTATGTTAACTAATGTTACCTACATGTTAACTATATATTTGTTGGCTATATATACTGTATATACATACAGTACTGGTCAAAAGTTTGGAAACATTACTATTTTTAATATTAATTTTAATATTTTTAAACAAAAGTCTTTTATGCTCATAAAGTTCGCATTTATTTGATAAAAAATGTAAAAGTAATATTATGAAATATTATTAAATTTTATTTATTTCTGTGATGCAAAGCTGAATTTTCAGCATCATTACTCCAGTCTTCAGTGTCACATGATCCTTCAGCAATCATTCCGATATAATGATTTGACACAGTTAATTATCAATGTTGGAAACAGTTGTGCTGTTTAATTTTTTTTTTTTGGAACCTGTGATACTTTTTTCAGGATTCATTGAAGAATAAAAGTTTAAAAAGAACAGCATTTATTCAAAATATGATTTTTTTTAACAATATAAATCTTTACTATCACTTTGTATCAATTTAACACATCCTTGCTGAGTAAAAGTGTTAATATTCTTTTTTTTAAAAAGAAAGAAAAAGATTACTGACCCCAAACTTTTGAACTGTAGTGTATGTTGTTACAAAATAGTTCTATTTTAAATAAATGCTGTTATTTATTTATTTATTTTTACTTTTTATTCATCAAAGAATCCTGAAAAAAGTTTCTCAGGTTATAAAAAAAAATTAAGCAGCACAACTGATTCCAACATTGATAATAAATCAGCATATTAGAATGATTTCTGAAGGATCATGTGACACCGAAAACTGGAAAATTCAGCTTTGCATTACAGAAATAAATGATATTTTAATGTATATTAAAATAGAACACTATTATTTGAAATTGTAATAATATTTTACAATATTACACTTTTTTTATCATATAAATGCATAAGAGACTTCTTTCAAAAACGTTTCCAAACTTTTAAAGTTATAAACTTTAAAGTAGTATTTATTATTATGGGAAAAAACTGAGGTAAACTATAATTTCTTTTCTACAGAATTCCTAGATTTAAAGTGCCTAAGTTAGGTTTAGCTGAATTGTTTTTAGTGGCATCAGGGGCACTTTGTGGGTCAAGGTTTGGCTCCTGTCCTGCCTCAGACAGGGCACTGAACCCTCTGACCCCAGCCTTCCTACAGCCTGGGGAACAGAGAGAAGTCCAGCATGCCCAGTTAAACCAAAGCATTTAGCAGCACTCTCTTTGAATCATTACCTCTGATGATTACTCCACAAAGACTTTAAGGTCCATGTCCACTGAGTTTACATTTGTTTATAAACAACACGTGTCCAGTATCCGTCTTTGGTTGCAAACAATCTAAATAAGACAGTTGTGGTGTGGAATAAAACACAATTTCATTACTGATTGGGCTTTTCGGCAGCTGCACACTCTTGCTAGCGCTCATTAATTAGCGCTCATTCATTGTGATTACAGAGGGGAATGAGGCTGGTGGATTCGGGCTGGGAAGTACAGCACAATTATGGGAAGCATTTCCTCTTTGTCTAATGGGTCTCTAATAGCTGTGGATTAGCGTAGTTTTGGAACTGGTAAAACGGCAGTGGTTTTCAAACACAGCCCCCAAAGGGACATCTGACTGGGCACTCAGGGCTCGGCCTAAACCAAAGAGGCGGTCGGGAGGTTACCTCAAGATCTACTGCAGATGATTGGCCTTTCTTGAGAGGGCGGGATGGGCTTAGGATTTGGAAAGCAGTGGCTCAGGATTTATGGTGCATGCATATGCACTGACCTTTACTGTAATGGATTTTCACTCTGTGTTTAGGACGCATTAGAAAGCAACAGACACAACAAATCCTGCCGGAGAGCTTCAGTCTTCGTTATCCTGCATGCGTCTGTCCCTCATTATAGACATCCACACCCGCAGCAGCCACAGCCCAAATGTTTTCTTAGTTAAGAGAACGCAGGCAGAATAAACATTAACACATTGGCTTTCTGCCCATCAGAGGATTGAGAGAAAGTAAGAAAACAAATAACTATGGCCATATGCGCCCTTCCCGCACATATCCACCATAAACCCTCACTGAGAAGGTTAAACGTTTAACTGAGCAATGGTAGCCAACATACCCCTAAGATATTGATGGTGTGTGTACACAAGGCACAATCCATAAATAAACAACCAAAACACATACTTTATGAAAAAGCAGGAAATTTCTTTCTGACTAAACTGGAGTGGTTGGATAGTGTCCATGATAAAGAAGAAAGACCTTATTCAAACCACTTTGAAATTTTGTTGGTTTCATATGGTTTTGATAAACTTTTATACCATTTTCAAGAAAAGTTTTAATATAATAACTAAAATGTAATATAATATATAATATAAAAAGTAATAAAGGTGAAGTCATCATAACATTCATAACATTTTATATAGGAATATGTAACACCTCAAAGATATACAGGTCCTTCTAAAAAAATTAGCATATTGTGATAAAGTTCATTATTTTCCATAATGTAATGAAAAAAATTTAACTTTCATATATTTTAGATTCATTGCACACCAACTGAAATATTTCAGGTCTTTTATTGTTTTAATACGGATGATTTTGGCATACAGCTCATGAAAACCCCAAATTCCTATCTCAAATAATTAGCATATCATGAAAAGGTTCTCTAAACGAGTTATTAACATAATCATCTGAATCAACTAATTAACTCTAAACATCTGCAAAAGATTCCTGAGGCTTTTAAAAACTCCCAGCCTGTTTCATTACTCAAAACCGCAATCATGGGTAAGACTGCCGACCTGACTGCTGTCCAGAAGGCCATCATTGACACCCTCAAGCAAGAGGGTAAGACACAGAAAGAAATTTCTGAACAAATAGGCTGTTCCCAGAGTGCTGTATCAAGGCACCTCAGTGGGAAGGAAAAAGTGTGGCAAAAAACGCTGCACAACGAGAAGAGGTGACCGGACCCTGAGGAAGATTGTGGAGAAGGACCGATTCCAGACCTTGGGGGACCTGCGGAAGCAGTGGACTGAGTCAGGAGTAGAAACATCCAGAGCCACCGTGCACAGGCGTGTGCAGGAAATGGGCTACAGGTGCCGCATTCCCCAGGTCAAGCCACTTTTGAACCAGAAACAGCGGCAGAAGCGCCTGACCTGGGCTACAGAGAAGCAGCACTGGACTGTTGCTCAGTGGTCCAAAGTACTTTTTTCGGATGAAAGCAAATTTTGCATGTCATTCGGAAATCAAGTTGCCAGAGTCTGGAGGAAGACTGGGGAGAAGGAAATGCCAAAATGCCTGAATTTTGGGTTTTCATGAGCTGTATGCCAAAATCATCAGTATTAAAACAATAAAAGACCTGAAATATTTCAGTTGGTGTGCAATGAATCTAAAATATATGAAAGTTTAATTTTTATCATTACATTATGGAAAATAGTGAACTTTATCACAATATGCAAATTTTTTTAGAAGGACCTGTATGTATATATATTCATAGATGCCACCTACGTCACTAGAAATAGAACGCCGCCATATTGACGACCGATCTCGCCCGGTATGGCCGCCCAAACTGCCCATTTGAATGAGAGAGAAAGACAGAGATACATGGATAAAATTTTTATTTTAGGCTCCGATCCTTATTTGTTACCCCCAGTTTTCTTTTGTCCTTTATTATCTGCCCCAGACTTGCCCCAATTTGCCTTCCATGATATACTGTATATATATACGTATATATATTTATCTTGTGCATAACCCCTCCCCATACAGTGGGGATCGCTCGAAGGCTTTCAAGAGTACAGACGTGTATCAATATGCTGTTGCTGGATGGGTAAAAGACGTAAAAGTGCGGCACCTGGCCACCAAGGATTTATATTTAATCATGGGAAATGTTGGTATTATAAAAAAAATTTAAATGTATGATTTTGGTGGTAGTTTGCTCTGACTAGGTAGCCAGTTGTTAGCTAGCTAAGTGGCTCAGCTGGTAGCTTGCCAGCTGTTAGCCACGGCTCACGGCTAACGTTAGCTGTCATTAATCTGGATTAGGCCTGTCGCGATAGTCAATAAATCAATTAATCGAGCTCGATAATTTTTCCGGCCGCGATAATTTCCATTTGCATGCTTTGTTTTCCTCGTCTCTCTCTCTATACCAACAAGACTGGATGACAACTCTGTTTAAGACATAACCGACATATTTTACGTGAATACTCTCCAAAATGGACATTTAAACATAATACTGTGTGTATTTGTCCATTCAGACACGAAACAGAGCTCAATTCATTACTCGCGCGCTGTGTAGGGCTATGGCTGCACACTTCGGGTCGGGTGTGTGCGCACAGAAAGATGAGACATGATACAATATGAGACATTTCTTCTATCCTTTTCTTTTGGTAGAGAATAAAATACCAGTTCGGGGTTCCTCTTTCGGCTGTTGTTGCAGCTAACTGCACAACATATTGCAGGCATTACTGAGACCGTCGGTCGTCAAGATGGCGGCGCAAAGCTACAGTGACGTCATGTGAACCGAACGCATATATGCACAGTCCTTGCTCAAGAGTTTACACCTTGCAGAATCTGCACAATGTTAATTATTTTAACAAAATAAGTTTATTTAGTGCTGTCCGGAATAAGATATTTTACATAAATGTTTACATATAGTCCACAGGACAAAAATATAGCTGAATTTATAAAATGACCCCGTTCAAAAGTTTACATATTGATTCTCAATATGTGTCATTACCTGAATGATCCACAACTGTTTTTCTGTTTTGTGATGGTTGATCTTGAGTACCTTGTTTGTCCTGAGCAGTTAAACTGCCCAATGTTCTTCAGAAAAATCCTCCAATTCCTGCAAAAGTTCAGTTTTCCAGCATATTTTGCATATTTGAACTCTTTACAGCAGTGACTGTATGATTTTGAGATCCATCTTTTCACACTGAGGACAATCAAGGGACTCGAACACAACTATTAAAAAAGATTAAAACATTCACTGATGCTGCAGAAGGAAACATGATGCATTAAGAGCTGGGGGGTGAAAACTTTTAAACACTTTTACTTTTCTTATTTTGGTTAACAGAAGATACTTAAAAGTCATCACTCTATGTTTTAGTCATCACTCTATTATTTACTTATGCAAAAAATAATTGTAATACAGAATTGAAAAACGTGCTCATAAAAATGTGTATTCAAGTCATGTATTTTTGAATCAATTAAAATGAGCATTGCATCATTGACCCTATAACAAGCGTAGTATGAATTAGATTTGACTTGCCTCCTTATTCCTGCATGGATGCTCAGTGGAGCATGTGTTTTTAATTTATTCTCTTACAGGTCAGCAGTGTATCTTTCCTCAGGGCGAATCAGGTAGGATTTGAGTGTGTTTTGCATTGTGTGATCTTAGCTCTACTGTATGATTGGATTAAAGAACATTTTGCACATTGCATCTCAGAATCAGTGTGGTGCATCACTCATTCACAAACATGAAGAAACCGTTAGAAAGAGTGTGAAGGATGACAAGACAATCTAAAGAGAGAAATGCAGAGAGACAGGCAGGAATGCCCCTCGCTGTGTCTGCGATGCTGAATTGTCCATACTCTAAAGGTGAAGTCTATGGTGTCCATTCATATATCCCTGGATATGGCAGCGTCAGTCCAGATGGATGTGGTTAGATGTCTGTAAAACTTCTGACCTTTCGCTTTTCTTGACGGGTCACAGAAGGGGGAAAGGGTGAAATGAGGTGTTGTCATCTGAGGAGTAATTTGAAAAATGATTACACCTTTTGTAGTGTGCTTTTAATTTTACCCCATTTTTAAATTCTAAACAAAATTCATTTGTAAATTCTTGGTATTTTTTAATTAGCTCTGCATTCAAAGCTACACTGAAGAGGTTTCATTTGCGAACAAATTGTCCGAAGCTACATAATTAATCTTTTCAGCTTTAAACCCACTAGGAGGCCAGACTTATATCTGCGTTTGACGTGGCAAATAGAGATGTCCGAGATTAGAAGTTGGAGGGCAGGGGGTCCTGTGGATGCTAACTCTTATCCTCCATCTCTGTCTTTCCTCTGGAAGCCATGTGGTACGAATCAGTGCGAGAGGAAACAAAGCGGTATGATGCACCAGGGGTCCTTGTCTGTAATAATTCAAAACTTATAAAAGATCATGGGCAAGGCATTGATTGCTTGGGAAAGACTGGAGGAGGGTCCATTAGCATGGTTTGGATCTTCTTTGAAGCTCAGCAAATTGTTTTTAGTTTTAGACTTGAGGGTAAATATCAAAGCATAAAGAGGATTGCTTTCTACCCTTCAAAAACAAAAGTCATTTTTGACCGCAACTTTAACTGTGAAAATATTTACCAGCAGATGAGCAGAGATTTGTCAGCAGAGAGGTTTAAGCCCAGGCTCATTGGAAAAACGTACCTGTGGCAACATTTTTGCAAAACGCATGAATTTGTTGCGTCGTCCACGTTCTGCGACAATTTCAAAGTGATATGTCCAGTGAATGGCGTTAAAAGCATGTTTCGTTTTTTCCGGAACAGATGAACGTGAATATGGCAACGTTTTAATACATTGGTGTTTGTACGAACCACCACAAGTTGAAATGCTTGGTGAGTGGCGCTAAAAGCTTAATGCGTTTTAAAATAACATAGATCTACTCTAAACCCTAAACCTACCCGATAGTTTTAACAAAAGCAAGTTTGACACAAAAAATTAAATTGTAACCATGTCATTTTAGCTTGTTTTTGAGCTCTTTTATCGTGACTCGTCTTTCACGGAATTCGTACTCGAGCTCCCTGCTTCACAAGTATACAGTGCTGTACCAGCTGAGCTACCGAGCAAGCTTAGTACGTCAGAAAAGCCGAACATATGGAGCAAAACTCCAAAATGTATTCGTTTACAAATCATGCACTATGGTAAAAAGTGTTTTGAGGTCATAACATAACATTATGTCTTTATTAATCCATAATCTGCCCCTGTAATCATAATGGTGAAATATGAAATATTTTCAATATGAAAACGATTAAAAGTGCTTGCTGTTTTACTGCCACTAGTGTTCATTTCTGTTGGAAACGGCAGTGATATATGTATTGGTATGTATTTTGCATATTGCAATAATTTTGCCACAGGTATGTTTTTCCAGTTAGCCTGTGTTGCGCTTTCAAATAAGGATTTAACCAGTCAGGTCTGACCCTATACATTAGTTTCAAATGAAACATAAATTCCTTCACACCATCCCATATTTATTTTAATTTAGCCTATAGTTTGGTTTGAATTTATTTTTATATCTTTCAGATGCTAAACAATTCATACTGGTCAATTTATTAACAATTTAAACATTTCACAGATCAAAAAAGTAGATTCAAACTACTTTTGGTGCCTTTTTTAATACTCTTAAATATAGTTTATTTTCTTGAGCGAATATTATGCTAACAAAGGCTGAATTTATTTAATCAAAAATACAGTTAAAAAACTATTACAATTTAAAATATCTGTTTTCTACTTTAATATATATATTTTTAAATGTTATTTATTCCTGTAAAAGCAAAGCTGAATTTTCAGTATCATTACTCCAATCTTCAGTGTCTCATGATCCTTCAGAAATCATTCTAATATGCTGATTTGCTGCTCAAGAAACATTTTTTATTATTATCAATGTTGAAAACAGTTGTGCTGCTTAATATTTTTGTGAAACCTGTCACTTTTGGTTAATGTAATGCATCCTTGAAGAATAAACGGGATAACTTTTAAAAAAAAACTATTGACTGTGGCTGAAACAAAATTGCAAGTTACTTCTGAAGAAAATTGTTTAGTGGCATTTGTGGCACAGAACCTTTAATTGTTTTTATAGGCAGAAACATGGACAGCTTCCCTAGTTGTGATAAAAAATTACCTATTACAGAATGTTAATAATCAGAAAATCAGTCGGTACGTATTTGTGTCTCTACATTCACAACACACTAAATGTTCCGTGGAGAATGTTGTCATAGTCAGCGCAAACATGTCGTTCTGATCATATTTCATTTGCTGTTAGGACAACAATTTGGCAGGGATGTTACAACATGGCCTTGATCTCATTCTAATCTCATTCTGAGTCAGTCAACACTTTTATTTAGGAGATGGCTTCTTGGCTCGCGCTGCTAAACAAGGGCATACCTAAAATGAGCAGTGCTCCAGCTGTGAAAGTTCCTCTTGAAATGATGCCACTGCACACTGTGGGAAAGTATCTGCTGAGAAGAGGTCTATTCCAACACCGTGAAACACCAGAGGCTTTTACTATCTTCCATTAGCATCAGCTAGTGCTGCTGATTTGACAGCAGATGATAAAATCATTTTTATCAGGCATTAATCGGTACTTGACATTGCACATTGTTGTGGGATGTCCTAAATGTGTTTTCCCCCCCAACAACAGTTTGTCGTTACTTCCTCCATAACTCATTTTAGCATAATAATTTTTTTTTGTAAATTGCCACGTCATGTTTTTTCAAGGATGAACATGTGTTTTTGCTGTTCAGTGTTTTGTTTTATGAATCAGAAATCAGTCACTGTGGATTTTAGCTGTCTAGTGACACTGTCTAGCTAAATGATGCACTCACACATCCACAGCTGATATTTTCCCATCGGAAATGCAGTATAATGTGTAAAAATGAGTATATATACATAACGTTTTCATGGACATAGCAACCATCTACATATAGTGTTCATCCAACTGCGGAGTCAGTAAGATTTTTATAAGTAATTAATAGTTTTATTCAGCAAAAATGCATTCAAATTATCAAAAGTGACAGTAAAGACAAAAAAAATCTATTTTGAATAAATGCTGTTCTTTTGAACTTTGTTTTCATCGAAGAATCCTAAAACATTTTCCATTTTTTCCTCAAAAATATTAAGCAGCACAACTGTTTTCAACATAATAATAAGAAGAAATGTTTCTTGAGCAGCAAATCAGCATATTAGAATGATTTCTGAAGGATCATGTGACACTGAAGACTGGAGTAATGATGCTGAAAATTCAGCTTTGCCATCATAAAATAAATTTCATTTTAACATATATTAAAATAGGAAAAAGTTCATTTAAATTGTAATAATATTTCACAGTATTACTGTTTTTACTATATTTCTCTTTAAATAAATGCAGCCTTGGTTAGCAGAAGAGACTTTTTTCAAAACCTTTGAACGGTAGTGTGCATACTACAGTTTTTCTCTTACACACAAACACATGCACACATTTTGACTAATACATACACATGAAGGTCATCCTAGTTAGAAACATTTATTTGAGGAAAATCTCCATAAAGCCTGTATTAACACAGCATTTGACACTTGACCATTGTTGATAATCTACGTCTAAACAGTGCTTAGGTTATCTAACGGCTCATAAGAGATGACAAATGATACACCAAACAGAGTGGAGAAGAGTGTGTTGTGTGTGGCTGAGACACACTGGAAAGGAATCTCACACTGAACATCCAGATGATTATGCATGAACTACATCGACTGTGGTTTGTTTGATGGCTCTGAAGAAGCTTAGTAGTTTGACCCTAAAGTTTACAAATGCTCCACCACAATTTGGAAACAGTTTGGTTTAGATTAACCTGGCTGTGCTTTAGCCAGATTTTACATGGGATATTAAGTGGATATTAAGCGAAGCCAGTACCAGAATCAGTAACAAAAAATGTTAGGGATACTACAATATAAAAATTTTGTCCAATACCAGTAAGCTGATAATTATTTTCATGTTATGTCTGATAAAATGTCTGATATTAAAATTCAACAATTTTGTCTAATTAAATCCAAAATAAAACACTACAATTAAAAAAAAAAAAAAAAATGGTATTTTTTTTATATATATTGTTTTAAATGATAGAATTGACATACTTGCTGGGAGCAAATAAAATTTTTTGGATAGATTTTAAATTAATTTATTTTTCTTAATTTATTTCCCAGAATAAGTATTCTGTTCTCCATTTAATTTTTCTTGAAATATATGCATTCTGAATCCACCTTCCATTCCTTTGAAAGATACTTTTTTTTTCACAGTACACAGTTATTACGCATAACCATTACTTGGTTAAGGTACAGTAGGCCGGTATGCATTTAATCTCATAGGTCACACACTGAACTAGAAGTGGCGTAATGCATCGAAGACAACTCACAGGTATCGCACACTGAGCACATAATCCTGTACTTGTGTGCTCAAGTTCAGGATGGCAGTCCAAAAGTTCAATTCAAGACAGAACAAAACGGCATTGATGAGTTTGAAGTTCAGTGTGTATGAAAGAATGCTGCAGTAGCGCAAACGGAAATATATTAGAAAGGCAGAAGTATAGGCAATATCCTTACATGTGGTGCTAAAGACAAAAGACATGATTATGTATTTTAGAACAGAAGCTCATTCTTCCCAGCTTACGCTCATTAAGGGCGAGAAGGTGGAGTGTGAGGAAAGTTATTAATATCTGTAAATAGGGAACGGCAACGGCATTCTGGCGTTCTATTGTGCATGCGCGACTTTAACTGCTACTTCATGACGTTCTACTGTAACCGTCTACTACAGGAGATCAGCTGATTTGCCGTTGTCGCTACTACGTGAAAGATTAAGAAAGTTAATGTTATGTTTATGGTATGTGGCATTGTAATTGTTTATGTATATCATTAAATGCCCAAAGCAACCCTCTCCTGCTTTTTAAAATCACTTTCTTTCTTTATTTGTATTTTGTCAAATGAGTAAATGATCCCCTGTGCCGTACTCTTCACTGTTGCTTAGTGATTTTTGCATTCTTTAACTACGGCAGTTAACCGTTTACTTCCGGCTGCTGTTGCCGTTCCACCAGAGGCTGTTGCTTAAAGTCCCTATTAAGAGCTCAATCTGAAACCACTTCTTGATTCCGGATCTCTCAGTTTTGCCTTCTGGTTTTCCCTATAGACTACCAAAGATGAAGAATAACTGATACAAATAGTAATTTGTTCCTTCATCAGATAGTTAAAAACTCTTAAAGGAAATTTTTAGAGTATATTCTATGTATTTATTGTGTGTATTTAAATTTTTTAATTTTTATAATTGTGTCAAAGGGCTGGTTGTATAAACATACAAGAAGATGAAGATGAAGATAAAGGCAGTAGGTAATATTTAATAAATCCAACGGGTAATCCAAACAAACAGAGCAACATATAACACATCCTCAATAGATGACACCGGACACTGAACTGAAACAGAACTGAGCATATATACAGGTGATAATGATGGTGATTAATGAGTGCACAGCTGAACAGAATTAGTGTCCGTGACTACAAATGAATGATTAAGTTAGCTGCGTTTACACTTGGCATTAACATGCGACCTGTATCCAGATGTTGTCCACATACACATTGAAAAGACAAGTTTAAATGCGCTTCTGATCGGAATGTTATCCGATCAGCGTGTCCATGTTCGGAGGTAGTCGAGGACGCATTGTGATCGGATCTCAGTGTAATGTAAACGCATCGTGTCTGCATTCACAGGTGGACTTCACACAAAACCCCCCCACTGCCATTATTCCCCCTCCGCTCTCCAGGAATTGCTGCACGTAGCTGTGTGGTTTTGCGTTACAGTGGAGTGCTAAGTTCATCGCAAATATACTGAAATGTTTGCCTTCGCACCCGAAAGTTGCAGAACCATTCATTTTCTGTAAAGAATGCACATTTTTCCCACCACGGCTGGCAACGTTCTCGGACCCATACGTTTCTCTGTACCGTTTCCATTACGACATCTATCCACATTATTAGTTCTTGCAGGCTGCAGCCTCTTCATCCTCCTCATTTTGTGAGATTTGTAAAATGTGAAAACTGTTTTTAAAAGAAAACCTACCACTTCAGGTGCACCATAGCCATCCTTTTTTTCATTTCTTTTTTTTTCAGCGGGAATGCGAGATCCGATCTGTTAACCAGATACAGAAGCCACTTGATGTGGACAGGTGTAAATGCACCGTGTCCTGATTGGCTTATGATCCGATCTGCTTGATCGGATCACGGTGATCGCATGTTAATGCCAAGTGTAAACGCAGCCTAAGACCAAACACAACAAGTCCAAACTAACGTGATTGTGACAGAACGCCTTTAACGGTCTTTATTAACCCCCTGGAGTCGTATGGATTACTTTTATGATGGATGGATGCGCTTTTTGGAACTTAAAAATCTCAGGCTCTATTCACTGCCATTATAAAGCTAGGAAGAGCCAGGATATTTTTTAGTGTAACTCCGATTGTATTTGGCTGAAAAAAGAAAGTCATATACACCTTGGATGGTTTGAGGGTGATCAAATTATGGGATCATTTTCATTTATTCATTTTAATTTTGGCGTAATGCTGCAACTGCATTCGATTTCATCTACTCGGCCTGTAGGCCACATGGAATGACCAGGCGGGCTGTAATGTTCGCCTGCAGGCTGTATGTTTTGCACCCCTGGACTACAACATAATGTTGTGCCTTGTTTTGCGCATGACTTTTATAGGAAATGCTGATGGCATGCTTTTGGACTTTACGTTGTATATAAAGACATTAAACTTTGGTCTTGTGAAACTGAGAACGTCCTGCACTCCATCTCTTCACAGTTTCCCAATGCACAGAAGTGTTCTCTGCTGTGATGTAAACGGAGAAAGGAGAGCAAGAAAGACAGATTAGAACAGTGCAAAAACACATCAGAGGTCACAAACTAGGGCCAAGCACTATGTAATCCTTTAAATTTATAGCTATGTCCTGTTGTATTTGGTGTAAAAGTCTGTTTTAATGGGAAAGAAGGCAGCATAAACATAATCAGATGTCAGCTCCGACAATCCTCATGGTTTACGTGATAAGACACATTATGTGAGAAAACAGGTGACCTGGGGAGCCTGTGTCAGCCGAGCTGAGTGATGTGGAAAGCTTCATTTATACACTGTCATGTCCATTTTTCATATAGTGTGTTTTTCCGTCTGGAAAGCTGTGACACAGCTCCTCTCCAGGACTCCCAGGGACTGAGCACGAGTTAATCTCCCAGGGATTCTCTGCAATTTCCTCCACGGACCCCGTGGCATCAGTCCTGGCTGCTTTCTCTGTCAACATTGACTCGGTCCAGTGGGAAATCAAGAAATCCAAAATAAAAAAGACAATCCTTTATTACATGTCCAACCCAGTAAGCGAGGCTCTCCCTTCTTCCCGGCATGTCGAGGATGAGAGATGTTATTTGGCATGCCTCCTGACCCAATGAGTGATAAGGGTTACTTTTTCCCATTAGATCTCATTCCAGTGAAGATGGGATTTACACGGCCATTACTTAAAACAGCTCATGTGTTATTGCTGTAGGAAAATACACAAGCTGTTTTTTAGATGAATTGATCTCCTGAGGTGCAGCCGTTGAATGAGGAGGCGATGCTTACAGTTATTGGTCCACCGCCATCCATCAAGAGGGGAGAACTTTGTTTTCCTGACTTCTGACTCCTCTTCCCCTTTTGTGACTCAGTGCAGTGCAGTTGAGAGCAAACACAGACTTCCTATGGTCTCTCAACCGAACTGGAACTGCGAAACATGGGTCATAACACGAGCATGAATTACGGCACACCTATTTAAAGAAGCCTTGATCATTTGAATAAGTGAGGAGTATTTAGGAGACTCTTTCATCCTCTGCGAAATAATACAGAAAGAAAATAGTGATCATTTTTAATTGGCCTAGCAACTCACTAAATCAATACAGATTTTCCAATTCGACTCTCTCAGGACAGTAAGATTTGATTGTGTTCCATTTTGATTTGATTCGATTCAATTTATTAACGTACAATTCAGTTATAATGCCCATTTGGTGGCACTTTATAAATATTGCAGGCAAAAAAGGTCTATTGTCAAATAAGGTCTAGCACAGCTCACACAGAAATCACATTTAAACAGTATCTGTAGGTATCTGTTTCTCAACGTGACAAATCAGATTCATCAACTTGAACACATTGCAAAATCTTTCTCCCTTACGTCAAATTCCAGATTGTCTGTACTTTTATTGAAATGACTGGTTTTCACACATAAACATTTGCCGGACAGTGATAAATGTGACCTCACCGTAACTTATCTTTGAGTAGTCATTAAAAGAACCGACTCATAAAAGTCATTATGCCTCATTGATCACTTTGTATGTTTTTGATTCACTCAAAAAGAACAGTCTTGTAAGAGTCATTTGTGCATGAATTGGAACATACGTTTGTATTTTATGTATGTTTTTGCTTAAAAGGTCGTTGAAGGCATAACCAAATTAGGCCAAATATTTAATAAACAAGGGTAAATGATTTGTAGAATCATATGGTCTGGTCTGTTTTGGTATTTATTTTTTTGAGCTATTCATTTTTATTATTGGATTTTTAGGGACCATGTACAATATTTTAGTCTGTATAGTAATTTGAGCTTTCTAATTTGGTTGTTGTGGCTGATTTATTTATTATTAGAATTTGGTGTTTGTTTGATTTTCCTGTTTGTAATTCACCCTTCGCATGGAGTTTGATTGACAGGTGATCGGACCAATCATAATCCGCCATCCGCCGAATGCGCCATTTTGTCCGACAAAGCAGTCAGGAGAGTTAATAGATTAACTTCAGTGGATTTCAACTTGAAAAACTGTGTGCACTGACGTCTTTCCACGGTTGAAACAACATTCCTTCTGATGTTCATTCGTGTTTATTTGATGCGATAAATTAACTAAAAGGAAGAGATGATCAGTTCACGAGCAGCTTTAACTGAGGCGCTACAGCGATCTGTCACAACACATTAAAGAGCCACAAAACGGTATTTATTGTTTTAATTTCTTTGAAAAATTACCAAATTTGAAAGTTGAGACCTTATTTCATATCAAAATTAACCTTCTCTGTCCTGTCTGTCAGCACGTTGTCAGTTTCTTCTTTGCTCCGCGATGTATTTTTCACGGTGTTGTGAACTTTATTCTTCTTCAGTGTAGAAAAACTCAGAAGCGAAGACCAGGAGACTTGGGGTTGTCTTTTAAGCAGAGTTCTTTATTGCTGTTTCATCGCTGTAGTCACCAAGTCTGAAATCTTACCCAAGTCTAACTCAATAGCTAAAAACACAGTGTTTATATTTTTAAAGGGGGAGGAGTTACATAGAGGTGAACAAAGCATGTAAATGTAGTACAGAAGTCAGCCCGTTACCGGTCCTAATCCAATCATCATAACAGTGTCATGTATAGATGGTAATCCAATCAGCCTGATTGTATCACCTATACCTTCACATTATCATAGAGATTAATGGCCAGGCAGTGCATAAAGACAAAAGGTGATAGTCTCAGTGCTCTGATCAATTTAACTTACAATAGAGAGAGCAGGACAGACAGGAACAGGCAGGTCTGTGACATCAGATGAGAAGTAACAAAACGGTTAATGTCCTATGCCTCAAAATGGTAACTTTCTCAGTTAAAATACTGTTGAACCTAAATTAAAGCATTTTAGTAAATTTGTAAAACTACATTTGCCCCTTTGAGAGTTCTAATAACTCTCACATTATATACAAATTTAAACACTTAAAAGTTCATTCTTATAACTTGTGATCGTTACAGGCACATGCTTCTGTGTTGCTGTTTCTGCAATTGCATGCTGACACAGAAACAAACATGCAATTTTAGGGTCCGTGACGTTCTTACGGGTAATAGTCTTTTCTGGTAGGAACTGTGATTTTCTCGTGAGACGCGTGATTCATATGTTGAATGAAACACTTGATAATGTGGACGCATAGATAGTACGCCAGTAGAACAAACAACATAATTGCTATTTCCTTTATCCATAGCCAGGGTTTACCAATCAAGTTTCCGAACCATGAAAAATTATATTCAGTCGTCTGGTGTAATTTTGCTGAAAGATCAAGAATGTCTTGTTGGATTTTGTTCAAGTTCTCTGTTGGATCCATTAAAACCAGTCCACCACCTCAGGTCCGATGATGGTGCAGGCTCTCCCTTGCGTTGCTAGAATGTAATCCAAGGCCACTCTGTTCTGTAAGATCATTATCTTGTGCGAAGCGAGAGTGTCCGTCATGTTACTGGTACGACAATCTTGATCATGTTGATGGATGACTGTTTCATATGTGAGTCTCTGCGTTGTGTATTTTTTTTTCTTTCGTGATAGTTGTTTCGGCAGTGGGTCTAGTCGTTTTCTTGAGGTTTTCTTGTGGCTTCATACGCAGATGACGAGGTCGGTGCGTATGGGTCCCGGACAGCCATCATCAAGTGGTATCTGCACAGAGTAAGAAAGAAAACAAAAGACAGGAGAGCAGTATTTGTTCAATCACTAAGATTCTGAACTTTTTCTGAGCAGTATTTGTTCAAAACACTAGGGTTGTAAACTTTTCCTGAGTCTGCTATTGTTGTTTCTTCTTTCCCTATTTCTTAATTCCTTTGACACCTAAGGAACCGTAAGGTAATGATGGGAGTCTTCACCCCAGGGTTAACCCCCGACGCCTGTTGCATTCGGTTCTTCCCAGGGCTCCTCACTGGTTCCGTGTCCTAACCTATCCCTATAGGTGGGGGAACAACTTTACAGTGTGTACAATGAGTCCAGGTTTTTCTTCCCTGACACAATACTGCAGCTGCTGTAATTAACATCACTTAATGTGGTCCATGCCACATAGGAATTACTTTCAATTACTTGAGCTGAACCGTCAACAAACAACTCAAATTCTGAATTCTCTATGGGAGTTTCTTTTACTTCACTCGTAGGTGTATATCTAAGCGTAACACAATCGTGAGTCATTTCTCCTTCATCCTCTAAAAAATTCTCAGTCATTGCAGACATCATACATGAGGATGGGTTTGTGACTGGTGAGAGTTGCTAACCAATTTCCCCAACGGGAGGAGGTTACAGAAGTGACTTTTGTTTCATTCATCAGTGTGGACACTGCATGAAGGCATTTTACATTTACAGTCTGACCTAACACCATTACTGATGAAGGGCCAGTGCTGTAGCATAACATTTAAGGCTGTGAGTTTACTTAACCAGTGTTCCCCAAAGGAACCGTCACTTTCCTTTTGTTCTATTAAACAAAAATCAGTCTTTCATCTTTGTTGTAAGTTACTGGGGAAATTAAGCACTCACAGCCCAAATGGTTAACACATCAACAAGCTGCCCAACAAGTTTACTGACGAGGGGACTGGCTGCTTCAGAGTAGCAAGCAGACTGAGTAGGAGCTGAGCAACATGGTTAACTTGTTTAAAGTTATTTTTGTTTTTCCTACACTCTTTTCCCCAATGTCCATGTTTACCACAATAATAACAACTACTGCCCTCTCTCTTAGGACATTTGCGTTTCTGTTGATTCTCTGTGTTGACCTTAAAGGATGCCGCTGCAATTTTTACTCTTGCCTTGACATCAGAGTCTCTTTCCCATGCAGCTAACCTCTCCAAGTTGTTTTGCAGGGTGCTAGTGGACCATGTGAAGTCTAAGAAAGGCAATGCTTTTCTATGTTCTGACAACAGACCATCAAACCATGTGCGAACTAGGGGACCATTATCATCTAGCACCTTCTCTGAAGTTTCAGCTATCCCACTGTATGCTGCTGCTGACTGACAAAATCTTTGAGTGTACTCACTAACATTCTCATCTTTCTTCTGTACACAACTAGTGATCTTTGACCAGTCCATGTTTGGTCCAACAATGTTATTCAATGCTTTCAGAACTCCCTCTCTCAGTTTATCTTTTCTGGCATGTTGTAGTTCAGAAGTAACAGCAGACTTAAAACTGCTGAATTCAGATTCAGTTAGAATTTGTGACATCAGCTGTGTGACTTCTGCCAACGACATGTCGTAAAGACGCATTTTACTGATCAATGCCCTTTTAAATTCAGAAAAATCTGTGCGTACTGAAGGTAAGTTTTGGGATATTTTTTCTATATCCTTAGGTCTTCGCGCTTTGTCAACAGTTTGGTTTTGGACAAAGTACTTTACGGCACTTTCTGTTCCCTCGATTCCCTGCATTCTTTTGCTAGCACCACACACATTGACTGAATTTACAGACTTATCAGTTACTGATTGGATGGCTACATCTGTTTCAAAGAAAGCTTTTAAATCAGGATAAATCTCATCTGACTGTTGGTCTTCTGAGTCAGATTTGGTTGAGGCCTTGTTATGGCCCACCTTTTTCGTGAGACAGGAAACTCGAGTGAACAATTGTTTGTTCTGTTCTTTTAACTTAGCAATACACCTAGCTTGTTCTTCTGCATTGGGTAAGCTAAATTCTTTCTGGCAGCAGATAATCCCTTTTATGTTTCTCTTCCTGATACATGCACCCAACACCTTCTTCCATTCTTCAATAGACCATACTTTTTCTGGGTGAATACCAAATTTCTTTCTCAAATCCAATCTGACTGACTCAGTCACTATGGAGTCCATCTGCTCCCCTAACAATGACTTGAACTCATTGTCTGTCCATAAAGGAGTAGCAAGACCACCTTTTTCAGTTGTGGGGATTAGTCTAGCATTCCTTCTAAACATTGTTGTGAGTTTTCTTTGTTGCCCACACAAACAAACACTAAAACTTCTCTGATCAAACAGAGGGTACACTCAAAACTGATCAACTATCGTTAACCTTCCTTCAAATTACTAGCACTTTATGTTAATCTTTCCTGCTTACAAGAACAGAAGATAAACAATTGTTCTCTGCTGAAAACAGAGGATAAACCATTTCTTTTCTGACAAAGCAACGAATAACTAGTTATGAATACTCATCATAATGTATTCAACCTTCCCTGGCAATCAGAGGAGAAACCACTTTGCTAACACACTTTTAACAGTTGTTAAATTTTCCTGATTAAACAGAGGATGAACCTTCTTCTCAAGCAAAGTAGAGGACAAACTACTGTTAACAGTTTAAACTGTTCCTTCCCTGGTTAAACAGAGGATAAATCTTCTCTGACTACACAGAGGATAAACAAATATTAACATGTAATGCTAATCTTCCCTGCCTAAAACAGAGGATAAACTCATCTCTAAAAGAAAACTTTAGAGGATAACACCAGTTAACCAAACTCTACAGCTGTCTGTTAACCCTCTGGGGTCCAGAAACGCGCCGGCACGTTTTGCTGTTTTTTTTCCACATAGCAGCAACATAGACTTAAAATACTTCGTCATTTTTGGTCATATAAATAAAATCAATACATGATTATAAACTATAGAGGGTCTTCTTTTTTTGTGTACACTCACATTAACATCAAAACCGTGTGCTTTTGTAAAATGAAGAAAATAAACAGGGTGTGCTTTCTGTCTCTCCGTCTCCGTTAACTTTTTTTCTGGAGCACGTCTCTAAACTTAAACAAAGCTCAGCGAATACTATTCACACAAGCATGAGCAATATATCTTTATGATCATTTAAGTTTGTACTATTAAAATATCTAATTCAAAACTAAAATAAATATTCTCTGTTTATGTAATCTATAAAAAAGAGAGAGGTGTCAGCCGATCTCATTATCTTTCTCTCAGCTCATTATTCTGCTAATGTGACACGCCCACGGAGAGCGCGCGGTATTCAAACGCAAATGATCTAAGACAAGCCATTCAAACATGCCAACGCCCACCAGCTGGTTTATAAAACACATCATGTTTGATAAAAACTTGTACTTTACCTCGTCTTGCTACCTGTGAGGAGTAATACTATCTAATAACCCTGGAAAATGTACCAGAAGTGCTGGTAGTTTCATTTCGAGGAGCAACGGATCCAGCTGATGTAGTAAGTTATTTATTCTTAAGTGCTTTGTTCTAATCGCGATATTGGATAGTGTCTGTAAACCGCAAAAAGACTGTTTAAATATGAATTGCGTGTCTGTGTGTAGGCTAAATGATGAATGAACAGCACAGGCGCGCGCGCTTTGTTTACTTTCAGTTATACAGCGCGTGTCTGTGCCGTTCATTCACTCTCGCATCTACATTAGTAAACGTTATTTTTACATGAACACATCCAAACTATATTGCTATAGCCTACCAAGATGAGTAAAAATAGACTAAATTATATGTTGAAATAAAATGTCTGTATAAGCAACAAACTGCAAATTAACATGAATATGCTAATATATCATACACAATATGTTATAGACTAAATATGAATGTTTAGGCAAGATTTTGTGATTAGTTTTGGATAGATTATAAAGTTTTGACTAAAAAAAAGACTACTGTCACATTAAATAGTTAAGCTTTTGTTCACCAATTTCTGCTCATATGTTAAATATACTATAGTATGATGTTTTGTCAAAAATAAAGTAGGTATATTGAATTATCAACTTAGATGTTATTATAGTGTTTGTTCCAATATTCAAACTAATCCTTAGCTTACCTTACCTAATCCTTACCTTTTTTAATACATATGATCAAATGTATACTTTTTACAAAGAAAGAGTACACTTTAAATATTGTTAAAATTGTAATTGTTGTTGTAATTGTAACCTATTTGTAATTGGTTACAATTTCTAATTGTAAAATATGTATATATAGATAATTTATTTTGTCCTTGCATTCTTTGGGACCCTGTGACACTCCTGTGTGAAAGCCAGGATAATTAATATGCAGCTCATTATGTATGTGGCACATTATCCGGCCTTTGTCTTCTCAGATGTGAACACGCCTCCACGCATATTGCCTTTCCAAACAAAAGGTGTCATATAAAATTTAAATCAATGTATTGTTTTGTGTAAATGATTAGGCAGGATGATTTTCAGATAATTTTGAAGCAAAAACTCTAGGCAACAACGCCCATTAGTCAAAAGTCTTGTGGACACATATTTAGTATGTGTTTTGTGGCCTTATTTCAGACACTTTAAGTTTTAGTTTTTTCAATAACCATGCATAAACAATATTCTCTCAAAAATACAAACATGTACATACATCTTGCTCACATATTATGGTAGCCCTGTTGGTGCTATATAGAGTGAATTTCCACCTTTGTCATTAACATGTTTATAAATAACTGAAAAAAGCACAAATGTCAGAGCATGTCAGAACACCTCCAGGACCCAGAAAACACCTTGGACCCCAGAGGGTTAACCTTTCTCTGGCGGCGCAGAGGAATGACAAATTTGTACTGGTCTTCAGCGGTTCTTTGAATAGAGTGAAACTCACCAAATCGTTCGTTGTACGGAAAGGTTCCGTCTGGAAACTCAGTCAGCTTTGAGATCTTTGTTGAGCTTGAAGTTTCAAGATTCAGTCTGGAACTGGAAATGTTGAGCTTGAGTTTTTCAAGATTCCATCTGGAACTCAGTCAGAAAGTTCATTCTTCGTTGAGATCTTTTGTTGATTCAATCTGGATTCTGGTGAGTAGCTCTATCCGGGTCTCGGCACCATGTGTTGTGAACTTTATTCTTCTTCAGTGTAGAAAAACTCAGAAGCGAAGACCAGGAGACTTGGGGTTGTCTTTTAAGCAGAGTTCTTTATTGCTGTTTCATCGCTGTAGTCACCAAGTCTGAAATCTTACCCAAGTCTAACTCAGTAGCTAAAAACACAGTGTTTATATCTTTAAAGGGTGAGGAGTTACATAGAGGTGAACAAAGCATGTAAATGTAGTACAGAAGTCAGCCCGTTACCGGTCCTAATCCAATCAGCATAACAGTGTCATGTATAGATGGTAATCCAATCAGCCTGATTGTATCACCTATACCTTCACATTATCATAGAGCTTAATGGCCAGGCAGTGCATAAAGACAAAAGGTGATAGTCTCAGTGCTCTGATCAATTTAACTTACAATAGAGAGAGCAGGACAGACAGGAACAGGCAGGTCTGTGACATCAGATGAGAAGTAACAAAACGGTTAATGTCCTATGCCACAAAATGGTAACTTTCTCAGTTAAAATACTGTTGAACCTAAATTAAAACATTTTAATAAATTTGTAACACTACAACGGCTTGAGAGCGGCATGGCTTGTCGGACATAGCAGCAACAGTAACTAAAGGGGGCGGTTCTTTGCGAACGGTCAATTGTTATGTGTTGTGTGAGCTACTGGATGCTTGAATTTCCCAAAAGGGATGAAGTATTCATCAATCACAGGAGTTACAGTTCTAGAGAAATTTGCTGAGCTTTCAGCAGTTGTGGACTCCATGTGGTGTCTGTTCATGACTCACTTCTTTGTATCCATAACCATCTCTGAGTTTAAACCATTCACCACACTGTCTGTTTGATATCAGACTCATTGTATGGTCTCTTTCTCTTACTTAGAGTGACTTGTACTAACCCTCAGGCTTTTTTAGAAACATTGACCTTTTCAGAATGCAACATGAAAAATAGTAGTGAAGAATGCATCTATTATTGCCTGGCCAAACTCTTCATAGCTTCCCTCCCTTACTGCAGTCAACCCCAAATGATGAACACTTGAAGATAAATATATGCTGTTAGTCACAAAGACTTATTATTTTCAACCGTTTTTCTACCAGTGAGTCGCCTTGTCAGGATTCATCACGGACCACAGGCACCACAAGAGTCATCTCTTCTAATAGTCTGACCATGTGCTTATGTAATAATGATATGCTGTAAAGAAAAACGGGCCCTGCTTTCTGTTATGATAAGCAATCTGGGGAACAGACCATTTTAGTTGTGATCTCCAATTCAATGGGCTCTGAGAAACCAAAGAAATCTATTTTTAATCTTGAATTCCCCACTTCAGAATGTGCTGATTTTTCGCCCCTTGTTTGATATCCCGCTGGAGCCCAGCACTGACTGGCTGACTGGGGAATGTGTGTGAAGCTGCACTTTCTGCTAATGCTCATTGTTGAGCCTGCAGAGCCTCATGTGTGGCCGGCCGGCCGGCGGGGTGGTGAGTGAAGCCAGCGGTGGGATTGTTTTGGGTGGAGGTACAACTAGAGAGCAGAGGTCAGCCATGAATGACCCTGACGAAGACCAGTGCAGCTGAACGTTTTGCTACTAAATTCTGGCCGTATAAATCACCTGCACTTGCTGGACACTTAACGTCACTGAAGATGGCAGACCTGGGTCTCACCTCTGAGCTGACTGGTTACAAGCTGGTTAAGAAAGTTATGAGGAAGGAAACTTACCGACTGATTCTGAGATTTAGTGAAGGTTGATATTTGTGACTTGTTATGACACAAATTTCTGCATTATGAGTAAAACCAGGGAGTTTAAATATTAAAATTCTGGCTGATGCTAATAATTATTATGGACAATAATGATAAATGTTAGATAGTATAATTATATAATATAGAATATTCTAAGTTAATTTAAGCATCACAATATTATAATGTACACCATCAATCAAAAGTTTGGGGTGAGTTTTTTTTTTTTTAATTAATACTTTTATTCAGCAAGGATCTTTTTGATCAAAAGTGTCAGTAAAGACTTTTACATTGTTTCAAAAAAATCAGTTTCAAATAAATGCTGTTCTTTTAAACTTTCTATTCATCAAAGCATGTATAAAATGTATCTCGGTTTCCACAAAAATAGTCACAATTGTTATTCAGCACAACTGCAGAGTAACTGTTTTCAATAAGAAAAGTTTCTTGATTTCTGAAGGATCATGTGACACTCAAGACTGGAATAATGATGCTGAAAATTTAGCTTTGACATCACAGGAAATATTACATTTAAAATATATTAAAATAGAAAATAGTTATAATTCATGCACATATATAAGACCCAACAGATGTGGGTACTACTTTGAGTGATTCGCTATGGCTTGTTAGTGGAGCACCAGTGATCTTTTTGCTCTCCCAAAGAGCATCTCTGTCATTCAACCTCTCAGATCTCAGGTCAGGAGGTACAGAGGTCATGACCCTGCCTGGAATGGGTGCTGGGAGAAGGTCTTTGTGTCAGCAGAGGTGAGAGGATATCAGGGCCGATGACTGACAGACGTATCCAGGGCCTTTCAGCTCTGACGCATACAAACACAAACAGGAAGAGCTTGATGTGTATTTACTAGTGCTGGGCAACGATTAAAATTTTTAATCGCGATTAATCGCATGATTTTCTTGCGATTAATCGCATTGTAATGCGCAAAATTGAATAATGACTTCTAAAGTAGTGTATTGCACACTTTTGATTTAAATGTACTGCTATATACACAAAAGTGCAATAACTTTAAACAAATAAGGTGCTTTTATACCAGCAGTATTCCTTCACACAGTAATCTCAAATCTCAACTTAAACATTAATGTAATCAAATCAAATATTTAAACAAAGCTATTTGCCACTTCCAGGGCATTACCTTTTATCTAGTTAGTTAAAAGGAGTCCAGTTTTCTTGTTTTTTTTTTCTGAACAGGTATCAACAGGTATCTTTTATCAGGGAGCAGCAGAAACAGTCTATGTAGTAGTCAGAGGTCATGATCACTACTACAGATATAAGTTGACCAACGTTACTTATAGTAGCTTAGGTTTGGTCATGCCATGGTTTCCCACGTAAGATTACATTAAACAGAGTAAAAAAACAATTTATACTTTATACTCACGCCGTAGCTGTGTAGTGCGCGTACACTTCGGCGTACCCTGACGTGCACCTCTCCAAAAATGTAACGTCAATTCTACGCGTACCGCAAGCGCTGTGATTGCTAGAACCGCTCCCCGGGTTTCACATGCTCCCTCTGCATGTGTAATTGCGCGTCAACGCGGACAACGACGCAGATATATAAATGAAAACCACGCGTAGTCTATAGCGTATAGTCTTCAGCGTAAGTCCGACGCAGAAGTATAAATCAGCCAAGAGTGAGGTGACGTGGTCGAGCACAAGGTGCAGCGACAAGCGGGTGCGTTCCTGTGAAACTGTTGCGGTCATACTCGCCTCACGCACGCGCCCGCGCCCGCTCGTTGCCGAAGTCGAATTGTCTATAACTTTTTATAAAGGACGCGCAGCACAAATCATTAGAAGAGAGACTGATCCTCGGCTCGCTGTTAGTGAGTTTCCAGAATCTAAATAGTTATTATCTATATGTTTTATAGGTACTATCCATAGAGCGCCTGTCATTCACTCGCGGAGTGCAAAAAAATCACATCAGAGCAATAAATCTGAATTGAGCACTAAGGCTCAGTGAAAATTAGATACTTGTATATAATTGTTTTTAATTCTCAAAGGAATCTCTGATGATTTCAGCTACACTGAGTCCTGTTTTTGACACAATCTGCTCTCAATTATTCTGCCCAGAGTTTAATAGACGCTTTAAAAACTCTCCCCTCTCAGCTTGTTAACATCTACCACAACATCCTTGGTTCACAAAAAAATGTGATGTTCATTTTCTGACTTTCATTACGCAATGTAAGATTATTCATATTTTATTGCATCTCTTTTTGCTTTAATCAAGTTTTTTTCAGTCTACTTTCTGACACTGTGTCCAAACTAGATGTGTTAAAATCTCTTCCATGTAATTAAACATTTTTGTCCAAAGCATCTTTAATGAACTACCTGACGTTTTGTTATTTTTTAGGTTTCTTTTTCTGCACAGCATTTTGCATTCAATGAAGATGATTGGTTACACTTCAGCATACTTGTAAAAAAAGTAGTTATTATTGAAATAATATACATTAAACAAATATCCTTACATGCAAACTGAATGTAATGTCTTCAGACACTTATTTGCATGTTAACTGAAATTTATAGTTTTATATAAATGCAGCTTGAACATTAGAGTGTATTTTTCAATGATACATGACACTTCTGTGTCATGAACTTAAATATATTCAATATTAGATATGTGTATGGATGAAGCTGCAATTCAGTACATTAACAATATATTGCCTTAAGTTCGATTAACACTCTACATTTCAAATTATAATTAAATGCTTTACTTAAAGAAAAAGCATTGAAAAGAAGTTATGTAACTAATTATGTAAAATGTACAAATAATATTGATGTAAAACTTTTAATTTGACAAAATGCACTTTTTTAAAGTGTACTTAAGTGTGGTAAGATAGTCATGTACTCATATATATATATATATATATATATATATATATATATATATATATATATATAATTCTGGAAGTCTTACATATATGTTATTGTTTTTTATAGTTCTGGAAGTCTTACAGTTATGACAGAGTCTATACATTTTTATAATACGATTTGAGAGGTTAAAATACAGTGAAACATTTCTGTTTCTCTAGTGTGTGTGTTTATCGTGTTTTATTTCTCACTCTCTCTTCGGTCAAGGTGAAGCGTGTCTTGTCTCTCCAGGTGTGCAAAAATGAATGTGTTTGCGTTTAGAGACCCATGAAGTCCAGACAGTGGAATCTGTATCATGTTTTTAAACATTTTCACGTTTCTAAAGCTGACCTGTCTGCTAAAGAAAGTGTGATGCAGACAGACAGCTATCATGACTTACTTGGTCAGACTGCAGTGGGCCGAGTGCAGTTGCTGTTGACACACAGTCGGATGGTAGGGCTGCAGCCGGTGCATTCATGTGGTTGACCTACTTGTAAAGTTTTCTTGGATTAAAGGTGGATAAAAGGGATATTAGAGCTGTTTTCGGATGATTTATTTACACAAGCTGGTGCTGGTTACTCAGTTACGATGCTCTTAGCAGTGTTATGTCAGTGTAGATTGGAATATATACAGTTCATTGGTGCTACGGCACATCTGCGCAGAGGTCCCATGGAGTTGTAAGGCCTTACCACTGCGAGCAGAGAAGAAATATAAACAGAGGCTTTTGCGCAAATGCTTACTTACTAAGGGGTTGCTTACTGGTCCAGGTGAAACGAGCCCAGCTCGAAATCTTCAATATTCTGTTTCCTGCACTGTGAAAAATGTCCTGTTAAATTTATAGTAAATAATGGCAACTGTGGTTGCCATAAAATCACTGTTAAAAATAAAGTGTTTCATTTTGTGTCAATTTTATGGGTTTTCACATTTAAGGTGGCTCATATTTTTACTTTTACTTAAAAAAAGATAATTTTAACAATAATTTACTGTGAAAGTATATGTCACAGGTGTAGCAGGGATGAGGAGAGGTGAGGATCTTTAGCAAACAGTCTTTATTCCATTAACACATAAACAAAGATAATCCAAACCAAGAGCCGATGGCAATAATCCAAACATGAGGAAAAAGGGAACAGGAGATGCAACAGCTTTACAACAGATGTAAAGACAATGACTTAAAACTACAGACTGAAACACAAGGGTAGAAATACACTGAGTAACAAAAGGGATCATGAGGAACAGGTGTGGGATATTAGTAACCATGGACACTAACAAGGGTAACTATAGAAACGGGAACTAAACACAGGAACGCCCCCCCTCCCCCCACCCCATTAAAGAGCCGATTTCAGATGTTCCCAAACTGACACAAGAGTTCAGGTGGTGGAGTGGAGGCAGAACAGGGCTAGGGATGGAGGCCTGACCCATGTGGTGATAGTGGGCCTAGAGACCAAGGCAGAGCCGGCAGTTCAGGTAGCCAAGATGGAGCCGGCAGGGCAGGAGACCAGGGCGGAGCCGGCAGAGCAAGTGTCCAGGGCGGAGCAGAAGACCCTCAAGGCGGAGCAGGTGGAGGCGAAGACCACCACGACGGAGCAGAAGACCACCACAGCAGAGCAGATGGGACAGAAGACATCGACAGCGGAGCAGGAGACCACCACAGCAGAGCAGATGGGACAGAAGACATCGACAGCGGAGCAGGAGACCACCAAGGCAGAGCAGATGAGACTGAAGACACTCACAAATTTTATAGATTTAAACTGTAAATGAAATAGTAATTAAAGGGGTGGTTTACTGCTTTTTTTCTTTGCATGACTGTGTTTATGGGGTGCAATATAACATGTGTTCGTGTTTTTTTTTTTTTAAAGCCTTATTTTTCATAAATTTCACCTTTGTTGTAAGCCGCTTTCTCCTCTGTCATTTGAACGACCTGTTGACTTCCTGATTCTATGAAACCACTCCCTCAGAAACAGGCAATGGGCTCAGATTGGTTCGTTGGGCCGGTGTGTTGCAATTGGCTAAACTGTGTAGCACACGTAGTCCGGAAACTTCACGCCCATTACCTTTACAGGCGAAAGCTGCATGTGCTCCGGTCAAATGTAAATAATGGTGTCAATACTGCGTATCAGCTTGAGCCAGAATCAGACCCAGAAAGCGGCAATGACGAGAGTCAAGCAGAACCTCCCCAAACACGGCTCTTCTTGAATCATTATTATTATTCTATTCTACTATTATTATATAAGAATTTCGCTGCTGCTTGTTAGCTTTTGAGATATGGTTTTCTCCTGATTAAATGTTTAATATAACTGAATAAATTACTGAGTAATATCGTTTTTTAAAGTTATTGTTTTGTCGATATAATGAACAACCGTTTATCTATTCACAAAACTTAGTTTACTCGGTGTATCGTTTTCTTTAGGTGTACATGTGGCAACTGTGTTAAAATGCCAACAGAACGTGAAAACATCTGATAACAGCAGCTGAAGTTTGCTGTTGCGATTACATATAATTTTTTTAACTTTATACACGTTTGTCTTATACACACAAAATAGCAAAGAACTAACTAGCTACAAACAGCGTTGGCATTGGTTTACGTTCTTGATCAAATCGAAAAATTACGTCATAAAGTATACATGGAAAATACATTTACAAAATTAGTACATAATTACAAATTCAGGTCCAAAATGTTTGTACGCGTTTGTCATAGACACACGAAATAGCATAACTAAGTGGCTACTAAAGCCAGCGCTGGCATTTGTTTACATCCTTGATAAAAACTAAAGCATTACGTCTAAAATTATACATGCAAATAAATTATTTTATAAAATTATTAAGTCTTACTTACTGGTTGTGGCCCAACAACTGCTGCCTCTGATTTTAAAGTTTGAACTGCTTCATGCTTTAGTAACAGTTTCTTGTTGAATCCGGCATTGAATTCGTGGAGATTCTGGAAGCTGTCTTCCGTAAAATGCGCAGCACAGAGAGCTAAATTACACGATTGTAATTTTCTGGAACATAATCAAACATAAATCGTAGCCATTGTTGACGAACTACAGCGTCCGTAGGAAGATCGAACACAGAAGACCTGACAGCTGGGTGAAAATAACACACTTTCGACGGCATGGCTAACGTTACTGCTCTCCCCTATAACTCTTCCTCTTCGATAAAGCTGCAGAAATATGGCCATACCCCCTTTTTTGCATATTCCGGAGGGAGGGTTGATTATGGGTTAGTTACGTATAAAACCCGGGAGTATCTCGTTGTAGTCCCATTCGAGTCGTTTTTGTAGGCATTAAACTTCCTGATTTTTAAAAGACGATATCTCTGCTTACGTTGAACTTTCAGTGCAGCAACTTTGCAGATACTGTTCATGCACCAACAGCAACATTACACACTATTTAAAATGAAAAAAGTGAAATCGCAATCAACCACCCCTTTAATACTTTTGTACAAATTTGAAAAAACAATTGTTAGGGTATTTTACACATTTTTAAATGCAATTAGTATAATACAATTTTAAACTATTTATAATTTTTTCACTGTAAAGTGCATGGTAAGGTTACTTAGAGTTAACAAATTTACAGTTTTTACAGTAGTATTTTTAAAAATGTCTTATCTGAAATCTGTATAGTTATGGTTTGGATCTCTCTGCCAATGAAAGTCAATGGTCTCGCTTTCTCCAGACAAACATTATTACTTATCATTTAGAAAGTAATAGCACGTCTCCTCAACAATCCACATGATTTGAGTATTCATTTTCATGTCCATAGGATGAGTTATTCAAATTTTTGTCGTTTGTTTCCCTAATGTTTTATTGAAGTATTTGGACCTCTTGACCTTAATTTTGTTCTGTATGAAAGCATCTCCTTGCATTACGCCTTTAAAGGGTCCTCTGGAGTATCTCCATAATCAGCCACAGATTTGAGCAGTTTCACATGGATCATAGCGGCATTCACATAGCTTCGCTCATAGGGATACAGCCATGGCTCTAGAGAGCTTTATCACAGAGAGAAAATTCCCACATGACCTGTGTGGTTGAACTGGCTTAGCATTTCACAGCTATTTTGTGAGAGGAGGAATGGATGCATGTTGTTTTCATTGTGATATTTCCATATTAAAGAGCCTCTCAGATGTAGCCCATCAAATGGATCTTCAAACACATGTTTTTCATCTTTTAGTCAGTCATTTCAACTGGATTTGAATAGTTCGACTGTCTTAATCCACACAAATCCCCATGTGAGTTGGTAAACTACTTAACTGACTGCATCATTATCGACCCCGTAAGCACAAAATGCTGTTCCTCGTTACACCAACGTTGACCTGTGGCTCAAACCCCTTGCTGATTTCCTCCATGCTTTGAGGCCCAGTGGACCAGGGTGATGACGGCTGTTAGCCAATGGCCAGGAGAAGATAGACACTTATCATAAACCTGTGGCCTCTCTAACTGAGGGAGTCAATCTGGGCCACCCTCGTGAGAATTGTCAAAATCAGGCGACTCGATGATCAGAGTTGGACTTACACTATTGTGACATACTGTTAATAGGGGTTGTTTTAAAGGAATGTTCTGGGTTACCACAGAAAGTATTTGACTTGTATATTTTATGGAAGCGATAAGATCAAAACATTCACCCCAGATCTCAGCGAGAATCAACACTTGACATCTATTCAAAGATGGTGGCGATTAACATGCATAGACCTTAGTTAGGTTAGATGCCATATGGAATTTAACTTGGATAAAAAAGAGGCTGTGAGGGATGGACTTTACAACCTTTACAATGGCATGTGCTGTATAAAGGTCCTAGATCACGTAATGTTCACAACTCAAAATTTTCAATACTGTTTTCTTGGTTATGTGAATTTTAAAGTAACATTCCATCTTGCAAACATTATGGGATTATTACTTTTCATTGTTCTCTGAATATTCAGAAACAAGTAGCAACATTCATTTAAAAATGTTAGACGAACGTCCAGCTAAAATTTTGGTTACACTTTATTGTAAGTTGTCAATGTTACAGTGTAATTACGCATTTAAGTACTAAGTAATAATAATTAACTACATGTTCTTACTATAGGATTAGGGTTAGGATGTGGTTAAGGGTTTGTTGCATGTAATTATGCACAATTTTTAGTAATTACTATAGTAACTACATGATACATGTAACAAGGACATTGTAAAAAAAAGTGTTACCAAATTCTTTCAGAAAAAAAAAAGTTTCATGAACGATGTACAGATAATATTTTTGTGCAAACATTTTTGGAACGTTATTAAAGACCAAATAACTTGAACTAATGAACAAATATTCTATTAACGTCATTGGAAGAATGTTTGTTCATAACTGATAGAACCTTGCCAGTATTTTAGGGAAGTTCTAAGAATGTTCACTGTTAGCTGGGACTCTAATTTCCACCTCCAACTTCATCTGGAGAATGCATAATAATATTTATATAGGTAACAGTATATAGCTGGGCCGTTCAACTGCAAAGTTTAGTTCTTTTACACACCTGACTGCAATTTTCAAGTAATCCTAAAGAATTTGATTAGTTGATATATAGGTGTGTTTGATTATGGCTGGAGCTAAACTCTACAGGACAGCAGCCTTCGAGGACTGGAGCTGAATATCCCGGAAATACAGTATATCCCTAAATTTGATATATACATTTTTTCTAATTTATCATAAAAAAAAACATTTATCATCAACATCCATCAAATCTCCAAACCGCTTATCCTCTCTAGGGTTGCAGGTATCATAAACTGTGATGAGTAATTCTCCTTCATTTCACCCAAACTAGATGTTAGTTTGCACAAAGAAGCTAAATGTGTTGTGCACTTACAATGGAAGTCTATAAAGAAAACGTACAACCATACAAAATTAGTTGAAAATGATTTTCTGTGGTAGTCAATAGCATGCCACTGATGCTAAGACAATATGTTGATCTTAACTTGTATTAAACCCACAATGTTGCTTTAAACAGTAATAGACTTCATTATTTTACATTTTATAATAAACATGTCTGCACATACCATCACCCAGCACCCACATTTTAGTGTATGTCTGGACTGTATTAAGTTAGATTTTTGTGCTACAGCGTGTCTGATTATAATTTGACTACTGGGAAATCTAATTGGTAGTCTTGTGTTATTTTGTTTTCACATTTTCTTTCTTTAGGGGCTACTTTCCTTTGTGCCCTGATGAGGGTAGAACTTCTGAACTGATTTTTTTACTTTAATGCAATTATAATTTTTTCAATTAATGCAAACGAAAATCAGTTTTTGTGTTTTTTTTTTTTTTTTTTGTCAGAAGGTTTGTTTTGTCAGGTCAATTGTAGAGTAACAAGGAGTAATGAGTTGTATTAATCACTTACAATGGCTATATGTTTCATTTGTAATATCTTCCTGAATTTATCATGTTGATATAGTAATTTTGGAAGCAATTCATTGTGCCACAATATACACAAGTTTCCCTTCTGATTAGCCTTACAGGGTCAATATGGTTAAAGTTAGGAGTAGTTTTGTGGTTAGGATTATATGTCAGCCTGACAGGCTCGATGTGGGGCACCTTTCAACAATGAGCACGTTACACTTTCAACAAACACAGTTTACTTAATAACTGTGACTAATCAATGTTTGTACTCTATGAAAAAGAAGCTTGTTTCACTTTTATTCTGGATGCTGTTTGTCCTCACCCTGCCTCTGTTGTTTTGGTCTCGGTTCTCTTAAGTTTTGCCAGAAAGGAGTCCTTTATTCTGGTGAAGTATGTTGTTTTTCCTGAAAGCTAACTTTAAATGCTTCAAATGTTTTGATTGTCAGAATATCTGTAGTTGAATCACAGATATTGTACAGTTGTGTAATATACCAAATCATTAGTCAGGCTATTTTTTATTTATTTGTTATGCTCACTATCTTAGTTCCAGCTCTTATCTCAGCCCTTACATCTCTGGATTTCTGAAATAATATCTTCTTGGGTGTGAAAACCACACTTAGAGCACTGACATAAATAAGACAGACTAAAAAAAAACTAAAAAAAACCTCCCTTTGTCAAGTCGCTATTAGCCATGCATCTTCACTTCATGGGAATTTCGTCTTAGCCCTCCTGCTGTGTTAATAAAATAGGTCCTCCGTTTGTGTTGGAGTCAAATTGACCCAAAATTTATATAATTATATATGTCCTATGATATATGTCAAAACAAAACCAAAACTGAACATAAACATTACTACTATTATTATTTATTTTTCCTGATGCTTTGGTGTTTTTTAATGTGCAGATTTTTGCATGGAAGCCAATAGATGTCAATTGGACCTCTAACATCATTGTTGGCACAAAAGTTGTGCATCCTTTCCATAACACATTTGAAACTTTGCATGACTCTTTTACATGTTCTTTGTTTGTTTGGACTTTTATTTTGTATTTCTAGTTTCCTTTTTCCTGTGTCTAGTTTTGTAGTCCCTTGTAGTCCTTTTGTTTAATTGGTTCCGCTTGATTGTATTCACAGGTATTTCTTGTTACTTGGGGTGTGTCTCAATCAGCTCCTTAGTTCAGTAGTCAGAGCACTGATCAGGAAGTCAGCCATTTTAAGGGCTGTCTCAATCGCAAAATCCTTCTAGTCCACTGAAACATTAGCTCCCTAAAACGTCCTTCAATGCACTGTGAAAACCAGGGAGCATCTATGCTCACTATGTTCACTTAAACTGAAGTTCTAAAGCGCAAAACATAAATCACTTGAGACAACCCACAACACATAATGACATTTGATAGATGTTTTTTAAAATACAAACCATTATTTAATTATATGTCAATAACATACATTGCTAGACAGGTAATGAAAATAATCTAGCTGACATTTATAATTGATTTACGGCTGAAATGTTGTACGTATATATAACAAGCAAAGTATGCATCATAATGGACGTTAAATAACATTGAAAATAATATAATAGAGTCCTGCTGTTGTTCATAAATACTAGAAGTGTTGTTGTACAATGAGGACGTTATCATGCCACTGGAAACAGTCATCAGTGTCCCGATATTTTGTGAGCCAGGCTCCTTACTGTGTTTACCATTGCCCGAATTTGTGTACAGTACATGATATACTGATTCATGACCTAGTAAGCTAAGGAGTTGATTGAGATGTACCCCTTGTTATCTTGTCTGTTTATGTAGCCCTTGTGTTTTCCATGTTGTTTATCAGGTCTTTCTATAGCTCTATGTTGGTGCACTTTAGTTCTTTTAGTTCTGTTTAGCCTTCTGGATTTGGATCCAACCCTCCCTCATCTCTCGCATCTTCTTCTGTGAGGAATATACCAAAATTCAATTCTGTCTGTTGAAAAAAGATGCATTGACATTTTTTGACGCCAAAAATTCTTTTGTGGGGTACAGGATATTGCTTTAAACGACTTATGGACTTTTTTTTATGAAACTTTTATGGTGCTTTTTCATCTGTTTTGAAACGCGATAGTCTCTGGTCACTATGAACTATTGTTGTGTGGCAAGAATAGAGTAACATGAGATTGGTTGAATGACAAAAATCACAGCCCCACACCTTTCCTTTTTTCTCATGCAATGCAAATACAAAATGTGAAATGATAACATTTGTTGCTAGCACTGCTTGAGACCCATACTGTATACACAATACCAGTCCCGTGGTCCTCCGATGTTTGTTCTCTTTGCACGGCTCTGTCATACCTACCGCAGATACTCGTATACCATACAGGTTGATAAATCATTTCACACACACACACACACACACACACACACACACACACACACACACACACACACACACACACACACACACACGACTACCACACTGAGCTCTCAGGGTGTATATTTTAGGCTCTGCAATTATGCAATTAAAAATAAACCAGATGGTAAGATTGATAGCACAGACTGGAGCATTAAGATCCTGTTAACATAACTCAAATGTGTGTAATTTCTGCTTCAGTGTGTGAATTACACATTTTGTTGGTCCATCTGGAGTCCAGAATAACTTCCCTTACAGGGGCCTCTTCATAACAACACTGTTTGCTAAAATATGTTGATGCCACAGCCATCAACAGTCAGTTCAAGGCCTGTTATGTGGTAAAAAGTTACAAAATCAGGCTGGATTCGTCCGCCTCACTGATCATCAATACACATGGAGCGTCTTCTTTTGATATGCGTGTGAATATCCCCCTTAAGTCAGATGAAGGAGTCGACTTTACAGCCCCTCATTTCTCCAGAGACCAACAGTTTGATTTGATCACATGATAGGTACAAACCCCATTGTCCCCCATCTGGAGCCACGGAGGAATGAAATCAATTATGTGCGCACAGATGAAAACATAATTCACAATTAAAGACAGTATTCTCAAGTATGTCTTTGAGGACACAATGGATGGCATTGTTCAGAAAGATAAACATACCTCTAAAACTTCATTATGTGGCTTCATTCATGCTTTGCTGGATGTCGGAGATCCAAATAAATCAGAAGATGGAGAAACCGCTCCAGCCTTTTATGGGGCGTTCAGTATTTGTTGTTGAATTATAAAGCCTGTCATTTCTTAGCGGGGTGTCTGAAGGAGACAGGAAGATCAGATGGCTGTCTTGGAATCTGTAGACAACTCATCCCAGATCTAGTTTGCATATGGTCAGACATATTTTTCCACTGCTGTATTAGTGTTTGTGTGCACACAGAGAAGAAAAGAGGTACTAGCTATTCCAAAGACAACATTGTTGTGGTATAGAGCAAATTTACTGTGTAGTACTACTGCTTTACAGAAAACATCACACTAGTTACTATATGTCGTCATTTTCTCCACAAGACGTGATGGTGCAGTTTGATGTGTCTTGGCAGCTTGTGTGAATCCTGATATGCTTCAGTCTTTTTATTTCAACTCTCTGCCTCAAAAAAACAAAGGCCTCTTCACAGTTTCTTACGTTATGTCAGTAGATTTGTATATTTTACATCCATCCTAATGACTTCAGATAAAGGGGTCATACAGTTGTCCTTGATTCCTTTTGGATAAAAGAGTTCAATGTACAATGAAAGCCATACTTTTTAGAACTCCTGAGTGAAAAATGTAAACATTTATTCAATCTGACATCAGAAAGATCACTAATTCGCCCCCTTTCATATAAATGGCAGCCGAACCTGATTTCACCAAAGTAAAACATGTTTCATGTGGAGCAAAATTCCAATTAACCAATTTGATTTGAGGGACAAGTTTACAGTTTATGTCAAGTTTAAGCTTACAACCAGGGATAGGTGCTTCAACATCAGTGTTATTCACTTATCATTTCCCTCTGATTTTAGGGATAGCTTATGGGTAGGGATAGGGTTAGGACTAAATTTTCAGACTGGAATGTTGAAAATAAATCTGCATTGTTAATCCTTATGATATTTTAATTAAAAAAATTGCAAAAATCTAACCTTTCATTGAAGTGAAATAATTGAAAGTGGGGGGAAAATCACATTATGAAATAAATGTTTTTCTCCAAAACACGTTGGGAACAATTATTTGCCCCCCTTTATTAAATACTTTTTGCAACCTCCTTTTTTCAAGATAACAGCTCTGGGTTTTCTCCTATAATACCTGATGAGTTTGGAGAACAACTGACAAGAGATCAGAGATCATTCCTCCACAGAATCTCTCCAGATCCTGCAGATTCACAGATTCATGTTGGCGCTTCTTCTCTTCAGTTCAGCCCACTCATTTTCTATAGGGTTCAGGCCAGGGACTGGGATGGCCATTGCAGATACTTGGTTTTGTGCACAGTGACCCATTTTTGTTTTGATTTTGATGTTTGTTTTTGGATCACTGTCCTGTTGGAAGATCCAAACATGGCCCGTTATAATATTTCTAGCAGAGGTTGTCAGGTTTCGATGTTTTATCTGTTGGCATTTGATCGAATCCATGATGACATGTATCTGAACAAGATGTCCAGGACCTCTGGCAGAAAATTAGGCCCACAGCATTAAAGATACAGCTGAGTATTTCATTTTACACATGGGGTACTTTTTATCCCTGTATGAACCAAACCCATATTAAGTGTTTGCTGCCAAAAAAGCTAATTTTTTTGTTTAATCTGACCATTGATCATATTTACCAAGGGGGCAAATAATTCTGACCAGCACTGTAGATGATAATCGGGAAAAGGTTATAGTACAAAAATTATATTATTTATTATATATATACAACAGTTACTTCAGGTCCTCAAAGCAGGAGTGCTGATGTCTCACCAGTATCAGCAGCACTGGGACTGTTCACCGTTTGTATCACTCTGCTTATCTCTGCACATTCTAGACAGGCAGCATTATTTTATATTGTAATACTATTTCACTATATTACTGTTTTAACTGTATTTTTGATCAAATGTATGCACAATTGGGAAGCTTGGTGAGCGACATCTTTCAAAAAAAAAATCTTACCGACCCAAAACCTTTTTTTTTCTGGCCTGAACTTCTCTTTAAATAATGATCTTTTTCTGTCCAGATTGAATCTGGAGTTCAATATCAATCTTAGAATTATTTTTAAGTATACAGATATGAAATGCCAGGAAAGATGCCAACACCCCATGCCTTTCTTAACCGAGTAACTCATACAGATCAAATTTTTCACTAATACTATAATGATGCACTTCCAAACTTAACTGTGCTCTATGGTGCCAAAGGAAACATGTTGCGGTATATGACCAAGCACAGGAGAAGAGAATCAGAGCACTTCTACAGAAAGTGGCTATTTTGCTGTTGACTAATAGAAGGGTGTGCTCACTTACTGTTTGAGCTGCTCTCGCATGGCTGAAGTGCTTGAACAAAATGTTCTTAAAACAGCCACTCAGAGATTAATCATAAACAGGGTCTTATTAAAAACAGAGCAACATAAATGATGTGCCTTGGTTTTAGGCTTAAGGCAGCATTTTATTTAGTCTTTTTTCAAGTAAAAATATCTCAATATCCTTAAATAAACATGTTATTTACAATACCGTAATAAATGGCATATATTACAATTTCATCTGAATAAATTAAAAAATTAAAATTTGAAATGCTACAAGTGAATTTAGACATAACATTAAAATGTAGTTTCTAAAAGGGATATATTTATTTAGAGTTTTGCTTAAGATTATGTTTAACTTATTATATAAATTATTAATTTGTTTTTAAATATTAAATTTAGGTGACTGTTAGATGACTTCAAAGCCAAAAACACCTTCAATTATTTATTTGAAATAATTATTATGTTTTTAAATAATTAATAATGTAATAATTTAGCTTAATGTAATAATTCTACAGAAGAAAAAAGAGTAATACAGGGTTAAATAATTATCTACTTCTGCGGACTTCTCTATTATTTAATGTGTTGCTCAAATGTTTGTCTTCTTTATAGCCTTTTGTCCTTGTGTTGCTTAATATCATCATTTTAAGAGTCTTTAAAGTGGTATAACAATAACAATCTTTCATTCCTAATGGAAGGGGAAGAATTATTGAGCTGTCAGCGGGTATTATTCTCAAAGTTATGAGAACTTGGGTTCTTTTGACCTCTTAAGGACAGTCTTTTAGAACACAAAACATATGCACACATCACATACGATATTTATGTGTGCACGTTCACTTCTCTGCATGTATCAAATACACAACAAGCCGTATACTATAACCTTCTTGTGTGCTGACTATCTACATGTGTCCACTTTAAACAGTCCACAAAAGGAGGAGTATTTACATTACATGTATTGTCTGAAGTCTCGATATTGTCTAGAACTCCAGGGGTGCTAAAGCAGAAGACCACAGAAACAGGATATCCAGCATTCATTTTCCTCTGTGGGCCAGGGATCTGTCTTCACCGACTCATTCTCCACCGTCTCTGCTCTTCTAAACAATGACACCCTCCCTGCTGAGATCTCCTGTGGGCAGCTTTCATATCAGCGTTAGCTGTGTCTGTTCAGCTGGGTGACAGAAATGTCTCAGACTCTGGGGCCGTCCAATGGGAGTGCTGTTTACAGCCTGTGAAAACACCAGGTCGCCACATCTGGAGCCATCTGGAACCTCCCAACCTGGAGATCTCCCCCAGTCTGTCTACATATGCACAGCATCTGTCTTCTCTAGAGGTCAAGAGGATACATGCAGACCTTACAGTTGTTCTCCAACCTTTTTTGTCTTATGTACCCCCACACAGCCCTCACAGCTAGCCTTAACGGAGTCGTTCATCTACAAATTAAATTCTGTCATCATTTTCTCACCCTCATGTGTTTCACAAAAGAAGATATTGAGGGTTTTTTTTTGTCTATACAATGAAAACTAAGTGTCCAATGTTAAAAAAAACTAAAGGTATGCTACAAACGAACTACACCACAATCCCACGGATTCAACGTCACCATCACTAAGCTTCTGACAACTCTTCCATTTTTTCCCTAAAGACATTTTTCTTGGAATAAGTTAGCACAATTAATAAGAGCACAATTATAAGCTTAACAAGGCTGTAAAAGCAAACTGAGTTTACTTGTTTTTTCAAGATTTCTTTCAAGACACGTAACAGCTTAAGAATAAAACATGAAAGAGTCTTGAGCTAGTGTTCACTACAGACCTTATTTCAGCCATTTAACCAAAATACCATTCAAAAAACCCATTGACTTCGGGACGATGGAACCGGAAGTGCTAAAATGCTAAATCGTTTCCGTGTTTTGGCCTACAAAGAGATGTCATTCCTGCACCACTCTATTTCTCAAGAAAGGCTTAACAGCTAATCTATGTATTAATGCTGTATTAACAAAATGCTGTCATGAAACTCTAGATGGTGCTGGCTGATAGGTTCTTAACTCAGTCTGCTGGAAATCACATCATTCTTTCTAGAGAACAGCTAATTGGTTCCTGCTGTATCAGTAATCAATGAGCTCGACCTTCAAATACTTGGGCAGCGCGCTTTCAGAAACCTTCCACCTTCCTCCACCTGTATAGATCTGCTTCTGGTAATTCATGTACTCTATATTGTACAGCAGCAGCAGCATGTCTTACTTGCTCACAGCAGCATGTATGTATTGGCAGTAGCAAGTCCCTCTGCAGCAGCAACAATAACAGCAGCAGCGTAGCAGATCTATTTCCACAAGACCATACATATCAATATTGTCATATCCATTACCATGCCAAACAAATCAGAGAGTTGTCATGACAGAAATACAATTAAGTCATAATAAGGGATGCAGCAATATAAACATTCTGCTGGTAATGATAATATTGATTTACGCTAAAGAGAACATCTAACAGTGCTGCTAAATTATCGTTTGAAATATTAACTAAAAGTGAGCATTAGAAAAGGACAAAGGAAATTGTATTTATTTTTATTTAGCTTAATGTAAATATAGTTACATTCAGTATTGGCTGATAACCATTATATTGGTGAACAAAGCAAATTCAAATGATCAGCAAGTACCCGCTAGAACCCCTGGTTGGGACTCTGGTAAGGTCTGCTGTCATCCCTTCTCTCTTTCTCTTCATGCCTCGAGCGCAGGGTTGCAGGAAAGTCTGTCGGCCAGTGGCCAGCATAATGAACAGAGGGAATGTTTTCACAACTGGTGTGCATTTAACCTCACTTGAGGCTTTCTTATATACAACAGCATTATTTTCAGAATAACAAGCTGCCTCTAAGGAACTCTCGAACCACATTAGTAAATACAAACGCTGTCCCTGCATTTCCTCGGCTCTGCCATTAAAGTTGGTTTTCAGAAAGAATGCAGCCTTTATAGAGTACCGGAAAAGATTGGTAAGATAAAAGCTATATGATATCATGTTCAATGTCTTTACTGTGTCATGCTGCAGGGGTCTGAATTGTTAAGAAAAAGCAGAAAGCTATGGGAGATTTACAGGGCAGTCAAAGAAAAGGGGGTCCTTATGATAGTGAATAGATAAATCTGGTGGGAGTCTGGGGTACCAGCATGCAGTTGCCACTGGTATCAGAGAATAAGCATCTTTATGTGCTGACTGCTGTTGGCTTCTTGAAGAATTGCATCTTATTCTTAAAGGGATTAAAAAATTCTGTTATCATTTACTCACCCTCTTTCCAAACCCATATGCTATTATTTTTCCTAATTAGACAGTTTTGAAGCTGCTCTCATAATGCAACTTTAAAGTTTCATTCTTCTTTTCTTTAAGGTATGCTTCATTTCGAACAAAATCAGGCTGAAACTAAGTTAGTTTGATGTTCATTTTGGGAGTTCGAAACAGCTTGAAAAAAGTTTTAAAAAAAAATATTTTTTTTTTAAAAAAGCGTACGCTGTTGCACAGGCGCATTTATTTATTTTTTTGCAGTAATTAGTTTATCCACAAGGTGGCAACCATGCACTGGGGGCATCGATTCACAAGGTAGTCAAAGAAAAACAGAACAGACCGGAATGCATGCAAGCTACAAGCTAGAGATTGTGCGAAGAGGTTAGAAAGTACCCTCATTTGTACAACTGCAGCTTGGAAGAATACAAAGATATTTGGGATGTAACTCGTGGCGTGAGATTGCTCAAAACTGTGCATGCATTGAATGCCTGTGTACACATACGAGTCAAATGAAGTATACTTTGCAAGGCCGTGCGTTCGACTGTGAGCGTACGCTCACGTACACATAAAAAAACGAAGTATACTTTCTGCTTAATGCTGCAATGTTACGAATGGCACTGTTAAAGTCATGGGTTTGATTCCCAGTGAATGTATAAACTGATAAAATGTATCATTTGAATTAAATTTAAGTTGCATGTTAACATGTTAAAGGGTTAGTTCACCCAAAAAGAAACATTCTTTCATTAATTACTCACCCTCATGTTGTTCCAAACCCGTAAGACCTTCGTTCATCTTCGGAACACAAATTATATTTGATATTTTTGGTGAAATCCGATGGCTCAGGCGGGGCTCCATTGACAGCTATTTAATTAACACTTTGAAGGCCCACAAAGGTAGGAAAAACATTGTTAAAATAGTCCATGTGACTACAGTGGTCCAACCTTAATTATTTGAAGTTCACGAGAGGACCACGACGCATGCGCGTGTTGATGACGCAGGAGCTGGCGTTCTGACATATGACCTACAAGCAGCCTACGAGGAAGACGCACGCGAGGTCACGAGGATGCTCTCGTGAATGTGCGTCGGAGACTGATACAGAAGAGAAGAAATGTCTTAATAAAGTCGATATTTTGTATTTTTTGGCACACAAAAAGTATTCTCGTCGGTTCATAAAATTAAGGTTGAAGCACTGTAGTCACGTGGACTATTTTAACAATGTTTTTCCTACCCTTCTGGGCCTTCAAAGTTGTTAAGGCGAGACACGGCAGGCAAAAACATCGTTTTTTTTTCACTGGTCAATTTTGAGATTTTGGGATATTTGTCTTCAATATCATGTCTTCTTTCAGACTTGTGGTGAAAAAAAGTCTGAAATACACATTTAGGTCTTTATTTTACTACACTTTGTCTGTTTGCGTCTGTAGATTTCTCATAAATTCATCAAAAGTTGTCGTTATAAATCATCCCTCTGCTCCGCGATCGCGATCTGCACCCTGTCATCACACACACCGTTAGAAAGCTCTCTCTCTCCTGAACAATACTGCCGGATCCAAATATGGTCATTTCCTTTTTATCAGCAACCAATCGCGAAAGTAAAAGGGGAGATTTTACTCTAAATGCGCAATCTCATTGGCTGATGCTAAATCTTTAAAGCACGTTTTCTCAAAATGTCTTTTCTCTCATACTCCAAGTCCGAAATCTCCAGTTCAGTAGCACCTATATACACCAAACTTTCCAGTCTTGTACCTAGTTATATTATGAAGACATTTACAGAGGGATTTGTAAATATATTATTCCTAGCCTGATTTATATAACATTTTATTCCCAAAAACATGGCGAATATCATTTTTTTAAGGCTATTGGCAGTATATTCTGATTTACAGGATAACAAAAGTAGATATCCATAAATCCCTCTGTAATTTTTTCTCCATCTAATATGTGAACACAATGAAAAAATAATTTTGAACCTGGCTTTGTCCAATACTCAGATTTCGTTTTTTAAAATATATGCAAAATAGTGCATATTTAATTAGACAATGCCTCATTTGCATATTTAAACATTAAATTACAGAAAACTTGTAATACATTTTTTTCTCATCTTAATGTAGGTAATCAACTGGCAAAGTTTCATGGTATTATCTGATAGTTAAAAAAATTATCCTATTCACCTGTAGTGTCTCGCCTTAATTAAATAGCTGTCAATGGAGCCCCTCCTGAGCCATCGGATTTCATCAAAAATATCTTAATTTGTGTTCCGAAGATAAACGAAGGGCTTACGGGTTTGAAACGACATGAGGGTGAGTAATTAATAACAGAATTTTCTTTTTTGGGTGAACTATCCCTTTAAGGTGTGTTAACATTCATCGATTCCCTCATTAATGAACTCATTAGTGACAGGAGAGGCCAGAGGTAAATATTATCACTCCATATATAAAATAAATGGATTTTCCTCCTGTATGTGTGTCTGTATAAATTTATGAGAACATTTGGCCAAGCTCAGCTCATTCATCATAGGTGTGCTTTTCATGATATCAAACTCAACAAAAGTTTGTGTTCTCCTTTGCCAAAGAGGTGCCATTCGTAATTTATTTGAGGCTATGATCCTCTGTCTCACTAAATAAATAGGGGAGAAAAAGATCAGTCTATTCCTCCTCCTCCTCCATCTCTCTCATTTTATTTGACAAATTGTTTTGATGCCTTCGGCTGCCTTCAGCTTCAGCCAAAAAAGATTTGGAGCTTCATTAATGAACTTATGAAATATAATTTGATGCATAATGAGTTATCAGACTTATTAGACCTTCCAGTAAACGTGACCATAATAAACACAAAATTAGCTTATTCCCTATTGTAAACCCTACAGCTGTGTTTACACCTAGACAAGCCCTACATGTCTGCAAACACGCACATGCTCTAAATGTCCTAATAAATATGCCTTTGATTTAAACAATCTCAAAGGATAACTATGCTGCCATGGATTGTTTTAATAAAGGGATATTAAATATAATTTTATGAAAGAACTAGGTCATGCTTTTCTCAGAACTCTTATTAATTAACCAATCATACCATTGATCAGCTCTACCAAACTTGGATGTCTTTTTTCCAGTAATAAACAAACATTAAGTTGTTTTGATTGATACTGTGAAGCAGCTTTGATACAATCTGTATTGTGAAAAGCGCTATATAAATATATTTGACTTGACTTGACTTGACTTATTATTACATTTGTACATAAGTTCACCTGTTGATCTCAGCCTTATGTTGTAGTTCTCTCTTGAATTATTATGTGTGAGTTTCATAATGAAGTTTTCACCCCATCAGAGCTTTATGATCACTAAATCAAGAGCATTTACTGTAAACCCTGAGACACTCATAACTTCCTGCTCAACCTTTGTAGGGGCTCTTTGAAGTGAAACACCGGGGTGTCAAAATCAAATCCTGTTGCTCATCAGCTCAAATGAGCTGTTTATTCCAATCCAATGCCATAAAGTTTAATTTGAATCCAACCTCGGTGCAAATCAGTTATTTAAGCCAAACATAATGTATTCTGTAATACAGATGCCATTGTGGTATTTTGGCAACATATTATAAACAGACTTTGTGCCAGAAACCGACACATTGTAGTGCATGCCGTACGGATTACTACAAATTTTGACACTCAGGTTACATTATTATTAGTAAAGTAAGACCATACTTGTAAATAATGAAGCAGATTTTGTGGTATGATCATGTCTGTGGATCATTATTTTATATTAAACTTCATATTCTGCGTGCGAGTTTAGCCATGCAAACATCTTCTCATACAGAATAAGTTGGGTTGTGCGTTCCAGTCTGTCATTACAATTTACTAGCCAAGCGTGACTCAAAAGATCAGGTTGTAAAGCCGTTTGCCGCTCACCTCTCGGGGCCATACGCTAACGATTATGATAAGATTATAACGGCCCGGGCTCCTTCCAACCACGTCGGTTATTTGAAACAACGAGCAGAAAATACAGCGTGTTGTTATTCAAAGCCAATCGAGACAGAGAGAGAACAGCAGTGTGTTTTTCTGTAGTTGGATATTCTGCCCATCAATCTCTCTTGTTTCTGGGTTTAAATACTTGTTAGAGACAGCTGTGAAGGATAAGGTGGCAATTTCAGTTGACCTGCATCTAGTTTTTCAATAATACACTGCTTCAAGAGGAATAATGCCATTTTTGGAAGGCAAATTGATTTGAAGTAGTGTTTTCATGTGTTTTACATGAGTTGGTGAAGACTGTAGACTGTGTTCTAGAATTCAGCATGCAATTTTCAGCCGGCAAAACCAAGACAAAAAATACCTTAGACTTACACTGAAGATCTATGGTATTTTTGGGCTCTTTTGACTAAAATAACAACCACAATTGTGCTAAAAACAGTCAGAAGACCGCATAGGACTGTCCTGAAGCAATGGCGTGAGTTTTTAACAGGCAAATGCAAATGACATTTTCTTGATAACAAGCAAAAATCTAGTTTGAACCTAATTGTGCTTGATTAGATTTGCTCAGAGTTGTTTAAAAGCAATTGTGGTTCTGTGGTTTGTTTTTTAGAATTTCTTAGAGGAGCTCAGGAAAGACTGCACACTATAATCACTTGACTGATTCATTGTTTCAGCTCTTTAACCATGTGTAACTACAGCTGAATAGCTTATATGGATCATATTAAATCAAAGTCAGGACCATGGCTGTTTTGTTATACTGGTTTTTCCATGCAAAACGTCTGAGCATTTGATATCCATTTATAACCTCCATAAATAAGAGTGTAGGCAGAGACTTGATTTATTGCCTTTCATCTTGAGAGATGGCTGCCCTGTAGACAGTAGCTGGAAGAATAGCATCTTGAATATTTCCTATTGACAGCCAAATCATGCTCACTATTTCATATGTTATAAAGCTTTTAAAGACATCATAATAGTTATAGATGGAGAGATATTCCATAGGCAGATCTTATGAAAGGGGTATATTATTTCTGCTAGGTAGATGCTTTGAACATCTGCCATTGCTGTTGAATAAATCTTAAGTCTTCTATTCTTTGCAGATAGGCCCAACGGTTAATTTAGTCACGGTTTTCATCCCAGTCTTTGATCTTTGTTTAACTTTATTTTTTGAGAAATATGTTTTTGAATCCGTTGCTGTGAATCTTTATTCCTAGTAGGCGAAGAATAGCATGTTTGGAAAAGTGGACTGTACTATTCTCAAAAATGTTTCAATATATAGTAGGACTTGCATACTGTTCAAAGTATGTACATTTTCTGTAGCTGTTTGTTTGTTTTACTAGTGTAACTACAAAAATAGTTTAATATTTAAGTGTTAAAAGCACATCTATGGTTCAAGGAAAGAACAAACATATTATGCTATAGCGATTGAGACTGTTGGTTGGTGTTGGCGGCAGCGTCTGAAGCGGAGCCTTGATATCCTAAGATGTGGATCAGCCGTCTTCATCTCAGTCTGGTCTGAATTTGATCTCAGGTGGGTGGGTGAGTAACGAGGGGGCAATTAACGGCTTTTCCTCCCTCTTTTCACACCCTTTCTGCCAAATTAGCCTGTTCTCTGGTGTTAAAAATTAAAGTTTTAACATATAACACCTGTTCAATTAATGCCCAAGGAATTCAGAATAAAAGACCCCATTAATTACACACTCTCAGGCGGCTGCTAATACAACACTGATGGAGGGCCGGAGCCCTTATCCAAGCACCTGACAATACTTTGCAATCAAAGTGTTAAGGAATTAATTAACGTTAGGTCTTTTTGAAAGCTAGGTGTAAATGTTATCAAGGGCTTGTTCCTTTTTAAGTACCTTCATGTTGGTCTAAAAGCATTCTCAAAGGAAATGTCTTCCATGAACGTTCCGGATTTCATTAACTTGCTGCTTTTAAAATTACTAGCTGTCGCTGAAGGATATGTGAATGACCCTATTGATTTGTGTGTGTGATGAGATCCACAGTCAAATATTAACAGTAATAATCACAATTCAGGTTCATTGTTTTTATTTCACTTAATTAAACAAATTCGGACTTAATTAAATCAATCCTCGGGCCGGTATTGTTTACCCTGTACATGCTACCTCTGGCTTCCATTTTTAATAAATACGGAGTATCCTTTCATCTATACGCTGATGATACTCAGATCTATTTTCCTTTAAAACAACGATAAAAATGGTTTACAACTCCTGTTGCCTGTTTAAATGAACTTAAGCTTTGACTTTCAAGTAATTTTCTTAATTTAAATGAAAATAAAACTGAAATAATTATATTTGGGCCCAAGGAAAACTGTGTGCTTGATGTTGACCGTGGTTCTCTTGCCCATATAAAATTCAATGCGCTAGAAATCTGGGCTTTCTGTTTGATCACAACCTAAAATTTGATAAACAGATCAGTATTGTTGTAAAATCATACTTTTTTCATCTTCGCCAACTCTCTGAAGTGAAACCTTTTTTAACCCAGAGTAACTTCTAAACAGTGATTCATGCTTTCGTAACAACTCGTCTAGACTATTATAATTCACTTTATATTGGTATCTCTCAGTTTTCCCTCTCCCGTCTACAGCTAGTGCAAAACGCAGCTGCTAGACTCCTCACTGGGACCCATCGATCACCCTTATTTTATCCACACTGCACTGGCTACCTGTCAAATTTAGAATTGATTTTAAAATGTTATTATTTGTTTATAAAGCCCTCAACAAATTGGCCCCTCAGTACCTGTCCGATCTACTCTGTCCATACACTCCTTCTAGAACTCTGAGATTTAGTGATCACTGTCTACTCATTGTGCCTAGATCTAGACTTAAAAAACGAGGCGATTGCGCTTTTGCGACTGCAGGCCCAAAACTTTGGAACAGTCTACCTCTCTACATTAGATTAGCTCCCTCTGTACCCACTAAGGGTATAGGGGGTGATTTCAGACACAACATTTGATTTATTCACTCAACCGATTTGTTCAACAACACTGACTCATTCAGGAATGAAACACCACTACTGTGTGTTACTCGGAAACACAACAGTTGATTCTTCTTTGGCTTTGGTTGGACTTTTATCCCTGGCAGAGCAAAACTGACAAAGTACCTGGCAATATTGCATATAAAATGCAAGTTTCTTGATTTATTCGTTTGTTTATTGAAATGTTTTATAAAAGCAGTCATATAAAAGCATATAGGCCTACCATGCTGTTGGTTTTAATTCAGAACAGTACCATTCTTGCTAGTGTGATGTTGCTTAGATAAACCCTAACATTTATCTTGATGTAGTCTGGGTTTAGATAAAGCACCATTTGGTTGCTAATACAGGGGCCTGTCACAAGCTTGCCTATGTGACAGAAGCGTGAGGAGGCTTTTCGGAAGTAGGCTGAAGGCTTGAGGATGAACATAAGCGTTTGTAGTGCATCCCTAGTGCAAGAGCTATTCATAGTATCAGGAGGGCTTAACAGACAGGCTTTTGGGGCAAACCTCAGATTTTACACTAAAATCTTTCTTCCATTTTCACCAAATGGGGATTTTTACTGACTCTCAAGTATTTTATCACACTTCTTTAGATAAGAGCATACTGAAAATGATTTACCTCAACAGCATTGAATTGGAATTTGTAAGCTAAAATTGCCCATGTAAGCTATAATTGTTTATTTTGAGATGTTTAAATTTTTACTTTGTTTTGTTAATGCAGTTGATAGGCATTATGGTGGTTTCAATCAGGAGAACAGGAAGTAAACTCTACCTCCAAGCATATTTGGCCATGGTAATTTCAACAGTTAAAGATGCATAAGCTAAAAAGTGCCTGACCCAGCTTTTCCCTGTGATAAATCTCTCACGCCCAGCTCATGCCCTGTGGAGGGGAGGCGATGTTTATGCGAGACATTATAAGGGTGTTGGTATAGATTACTACAGATCGTAGAGCAGAGCGAGCAAAATGTCTTCCATATGATATCCACATATTCTAAACCAGACATTGTCTGTCAATCATTCAGCTCATGAAAATTTTCACACAAACCACCATTTCCATTTTTGTGTGAGCCCCTCAAATAATAAATAGCATGAGTTTGCATGGTTGCAACATGGTTGCAAACTTTCAGACTTTAATAGAGTAATACAATCAAGTTTTATGCAAGTAATAAATGATAAATTATTCTCATATGCCTCAACTTTTAACACGGGCATGTTGCAAAAGTTTACTCAGAGTTTGGGGTGGAAGTATGTCTTTTTCTTACAAATAAAAGCTTGTGTGCATTAGAATAATGTAATTTTAGTAAAGGAACAATGTGTACAGTATCGTCTAGGGGACAACATGTTTATTGCACACAGTTGTTTGGCAAATCGAGAAATGCCGAACTTCACTTAACACTAACTTGATCAATTTGATGCATAACATGCCAGTGGAGAAAATGAAACCAGAAGGTCCCAGGAGAGCCCTGCCCATGTAAATGAGACACATCGCATCTATGAAAAGGCCAGAAATAACACACACACACACACACACACACACACCTGGATAATGGACACAGGTGAATTTTGATCCAGTATGTTTCATCTTGATGTGTACTGATTCTTTAATTTTCAGCATGATTAAAGTTTTTTGACTTTCATTAGTTCTGTCATGACAGCTCTTGAACAGATTGGCATGGGAATGGGAATGGATATGGAAATGTTAAACTATTTGGTATTTGCAGAACACATCTGCTACGCTGCTGCTGCTGCTGCTGAGCAAGTACAGACATTGTTGTGAGCATACAAGACATGTTGCTGCTTCTACACATGTAACATGCATGAAATAACCCCCCTTAGCAGATCTATACAGGTGGAGCTAGGAAAGGTGGAGGGTTTCTGGAAGCGCGCTGCAGGTTGCTAACATCAACTACCGGTAATTGTTTGAATGTTGAGCCGCAGCTCATTGGCCGCTGATGCAACAGCAACCAATCAGCTATGTAGATGAAGATACGATTGCTACCAAATGAGTTAAATACCGATCAGCCTGCACCATCTAGAGTTTCATGACAGAACTAGGTAATGCAAATGTGTTTTTTCAGCAGATATGGAATTTAACTAAAATTGTGGAATAGAACTAAAATGACAAAAAAATGTGGACTATGGTGGTTTTTGAATTTAGGAAATCATGATTCATAGTTGTGATACAATATGTACTGCACAAACTTACTTTTTCAATAGCGAATACAGCAGTATAGGACAGAAAACTTTACTTGTCAAGTGATTTTATTTATTTATTTATTTATCTCAGCTGTATTCCCTAGACACAAATATGCTAGACTCTACCTTTAATGCTGTTGCTTTCTTGAAAAGAGCATTATGGGGGCTCCAACATCTGATTAATTAAAAGGTTTTTATTAAATGATCTCAAATTAATCAAAACAAATTCCAAAAGCAAAATGAATCAAAGCAAATTATCTAGCTAATCATTGTGTTCTAGTGGTGGCATCTTCAATTATGAATTTATATTGTCTAGACTCTAGAGCTTGTCTAGTTGTACTTTAGAAATTTCCAGCTTCTTTTTCCAACTTCAACCTTCCTCCTGTTCTCTTGTATATTTCTGTTAGTCAACTTTGTGAGAAGTCATTGTGTTTGTTTGACTGGACCCATGTGAAGTAATTGTTGGCAGCTATTGTGCTGTAGAAGGGGACTGCAAAGATTTTCTTTCCTTGTCTGTAGCAAAGCTACTTTTCCCACCTCTCTTATCTGGGGGGTGGACACTCCTGGGAAAGTTTCCACCAAAATTATCACCCCAGCTTGTGGAAAAGGATGTGTTCCTCTCACATTGGGGAGGGGATCAGTGATATCTGCACAGTCTGTTGTTAAGAACAAGAGTTTGCATCGAATATACAGCTTAAGGTGCAGTCACATTTTCCGTTGCTCTGCGAAATTTCGCGGGCAAAATCCAGACTTCTGTGTGAGCTGTATACTTCATACATCGCCACACTATTGATATTGGACAATGGATTTTTTTCACATGCACAATTTGACTGAAATTTCAGTAATATAAACACACTTGTTAGAGGTCTCTGACCAATAAGTATCAGAAAGTATTTCAGAGAGCTGTGTAATAATAATTAGTACTATATAGTAACACAATGCATAGATCTTGAGATAATCCTATAGAGAGGCATTACATGCTGCTTTGCTAAAGCTGCACGATATCCGGGATCTGATGATGCAGTGTCTTGTAACGTCATTTGACACCGTCGGAAAGGGTTAACAAATCGGGTACTGTTTTACAGCGGAGGCGTGCTTGATATGGATTGATCACTCAGATTGACAGTTCTTGCGTTTACTATTCACCAAAGAATAGTTGCGCACAACTGTAAGATCAGCACTCATCCACTAGGATCATATTACTTCTTAATTATTTTTTTACATGTTTACACATGCAAGTAGTTCTTATGTTCATGTATTTTTCTTTTTTCCCATAAAAAAAACAAAAACATTGTGTCTCATTTGATTGGGTAAGCCAGCCGTCAATCTGAGTTGCCCAGTCAATGCCATATTTCACCCTTTGTTACCCTCTGTTCACAGGTCCTCCAGGAAAACGGGGAAGAAAAGGAAACCCTGGTGAGTACCTATACATTACACACACATTTGTACACCTCTCTTAGTTTAAAAACAACCCGAACCTAACCTAAAATTACAGCAAAACAAATGTTAAGCGATTTTCAGCTGTTCTCCAGGAGAAAGGATCAGGATGCTCTCATGTGTTCCAGATCTTTCGTTCTTCATGTCATGTTTGATTTGTGTTTCTTTGAGGAACCATTGAACAGATGGAAATACCCGTACATATTATGCGGTTTGAAAAATATATTTTTTCTTTGGTAGTCTAGGTGACGTTTCTATCATATTGATCAGTGGGGGTCGAAGAGAGACGTTCTCCTCATCATCAGTCATTTTCCCAGCATGCTGTTTGTTTTACTGCTGATCTCTTAACCTCAGAAACCTGAGAGTGCTTTAAAGTTGATAACACCAAGTTCCAGCAGGCAAAAATTATTATAATTATGATGTAGCTGCATGTGTAGTGCTTAACCCCAACAGAAATCAATGCCTTTCAGTCAGCCTGCTGCCCAATTTGGTATTAGTAGTCAAGGCTGTGTACCCTCTGCCAGACTCCCTAGAAGAAAAAAAAATCACCAAAGTATTTTAAATAATCCCTGTTCTTGTACAGAGATTACCCACATTTGCAGTGGTCATGGACCCTGATGTATTTTGTTAATAGACATTTAATATATAGTTTTCGACCTGTCATAGAAAATTAATTGTGGTCTAGTAAATTTTTCAGAGCAGCTCTTTGTGTAGCTTTCTGTACTGTGGAAGTATAAATATCCTTCCCATGATAATAGAGCCTTAAAATACTTATCAAGTAAATCTACTTAGGAGTAGCCCTGCCCTCAATATACATCTAGTGACACATATACACTCACTGGCCACTTTATTAGGTACACCTTGCTAGTACCGGGTTAGACCTCCTTTTTGCCGTCAGAACTGCCTAATTCTTCATGGCATAGATTCAACAAAGTGCTTGAAACACTTCAGAGATTTTGGTCCATATTGACATGATTGCATCACACAGTTGCTGCACATTTGTCGGCTGCAAATGATTGATGTGAATTTTTCATTCCACCACATACCAAATATACTCTATTTGGTTAAGATCTGGTGACTGTGGAGGCCATTTGAGTAAATTGAACTCATTGTCATGTTCAAGAAACCAGTTTGAGATGATTTGTGACAGAGCTTTGTGACATGGCATGTTATCCTGCTGAAGGAGCCATCAGAAGATGGGTACACTGTGGTTATAAAGGGATAGACATGGTCAGCAACAATACTCAAGTTGGCTGTGGTGTTTAAATGATGCTCAATTGTTACAAAGAGGCCCAAAGTGTGCCAAAAAAACACCCCACACATTACAGCTCCAGCAGCAGCCTTGATACAAGACAGGAGGGATCCATGCTTTCATGTTGTTTATGCCAAATTCTGACCATACCATCTGAATTTCGCAGCAGATGTCAAGACTCAGACCAGGCAACCTTTTTTTTCAATCTTCTATTGTCCAATTTTGGTGAGCCTGTGTGAATTGTAGCCTCAGTTTTCTGTTCTTATCTGACAGGAGTGGCACCCGGTGTGTCTTCTGCTGCTGTAGCCCATTTGCTTCAAGGTTCGACATATTGTGTGTTCAGAGATTCTCTTCTGCGGACCTTGGTTGTAACGAGTGGTTATTTAAATTACTGTTGCATTTCTATCAGCTCGAACCAGTCTGGCCATTCTCCTCTGACCCCTGGCATCAACAAGGCATTTCTGCCCACAGATCTGCCGCTCACTGGAGATTTTCTCATTTTCTAACTGTAACAAGGTTCAGATGTTATGGGAAGAAGGAGGCAGGAACCAGCGAACATTTAATAAACTTTAATAAAATAAAAGAACAAATAAAAAAACAAAAGTATAAGCCAGCAGCCCTTCACAGACAACTGCTGGCGACACAAAACAGAAACAAGACATAAGGTCAGGCCTGTTCCTCTCTCGATCTTCACTGTCGTCGCTCCTCCTTTATGCCTCCACTCCTCCGTGAGAGATACGAGACCGGTGCGTCACACAGGTGTCGCTTATTATCACTCATGCCACCGGCCTCGCGCCGTTCTTTCACGTCCCTCAGCCTCGTCCTGCTCGCCACATACCCCCATCGCCCCTTGCAGGCCGAGGGGTACTCCCGAGACTGCGCTCTACTCCCCCCCCTCCCCCGGGGGGACCGGTCACAGTGGCCGTAGCACCAGGGGGTATGGATAGACGAGGCGAGAGAAAAGGAGACGGAAGCATGAGGAGCGTCAGATACGAGAGAGGGGAGAGAGGAAAAAAAAAAATCTTGGTCCGGTTCCCGGACACACTGCCGCTTGGACCTCAGCCAGCTGAGAGACTCACTCGCGGTGCCATACGATGGTACTGGACATCCGTTGGGGGACGGCTTGACTCTCCTCCGCCTCCTGGCGGACGGCGATGGCTCCTCCGGTCGAGGGCAACCGGCAGCGAGTCCCCCGTTCCCTGCTCCGCCCCCATCATGGCCGACGGCAACAGGCTCCGCCCCACGGCGAACGGGAGCGGCTCCTTCGCTCCCTCTCGGACGGCAGCCACCCCTCCTCGACCCAGGAGCACGGCAGCGAGGTCTCCGTCCCACCTGCTGTTCAATCGCTCCAGCACCATCGCCTCGGGCAGCAATCGGCGGCCATCGCTCCCTCGTGCTGCCCGACCTCCTCAGCACCGCGACTCTCCGACAGCGTGTCCCTCCTTCTTCCCGGGTTTCGGCACCAGTGTAACGAGGTTCAGATGTTATGAGAAGAAGGAGGCGGGAACCGGCGAACATTCAACATTTTAATAATAAAATAAAACAAATACAAAAACAAAAGTATAAGCCAGCAACCCCTCACGGATGACTGCTGGCCACGCAAAACAGAAACAAAACACAAGTTCAGGCTTGTTCCTCTCTCGATATTCACTGTCGTCACTCATCCTTTATGCCTCCACTCCTCCGTGAGAAATACGAGACCGGTGCGTCGCGCAGGTGTCGCTCATTGTCAATCATGCCACCGGTCTCGCGCCATTCTCTCACGTCCCTCGGCCTTGTCCTGCTCGCCACACTAACCATACTCTGTAAACCCTAGAGATGGTTGTGCCTGAAAATCCCAGCAGCTCATCTGGCACCAACAACCATGTTAACCAAGTCACTTAAATTACCTTTCTTGCCCATTCTGATGCTCAGTTTGAACTTAAGCAGATTGTTTTGACCATGTCTACGTGCCTAAATGCATTGAGTTCCCATGTGATTGGCTGATTAGATATTTAACAAGCAGTTGAACAGGTGTACCTAATAAAGTGGCCGGTTAAAATAACATGGTATCATGTTAATCAAATCTATTTTTGGTCTATTATTTTCATTATTATTATAGTTATTATATCATGCTGCTTGGTAAGCTAAACAACTAGCTCGGTGAATTTATGTTGGGCTTATTTATGATAGATAAATAATCAGCCTTGTTTTATGAAGTAGCCAAGTATAAATAGCCATCCAAGAAAAAACAGCTTCCTGAAGTTCTTTCCTTCTGGGAGGTCCTTTTCTGCTCCTACCTGGAATTATGAACATATAATCGAATTCAGGACATGTAATTGTCTTGCAAACCTGGCTTGAAAACTCCTTTACACTTGCAAAATGTATTGTGCAGCTCTGTTTACTGACAGCTCTGGTCAATTAAACGGCTTTTATAGTCCCTCGTATGTAATATAAAGTGGATTGTTCTGTATCTGGAAACCTTATGCGAAACGCAACGGCCCATTTCGGATTAATTCTTGGGTGGGTGGTGGCAGTAAATAAGGGAGATGATTTTTCTCTGCCGTGGGGCTGCTGCTCTGGTGGTCCAGTACATTCGGTGGCAGGCTCAATATGTTCGTTTTCAGTTTTATTGTCCTGTTCATGTAAATTATCATGCAAGAAGAGAGCTAATGGACCAAATTCATCACATCATGCAAACCCTGGAGGTGTTCTCAAATAGATATGATGCGCTAAAAGTGTCTTTGTTCTGAGTGTGATGACTTTGGCGGTTGATGGGAGGACTAACAACCTCCAAAACACACAGCCTGGTGTCCATAAAAATCTCCTTTCTTGCCGCAGGACTCTGGGTGACCTAAACTTGACACAGTGGGAATCTCCTTTCCTCTGTTCACCATGACAGAGACGGGTCAAATCTCCCACATGGCCATGTGACTGAAAGCACTCTTATCACCACAGCCATTTGTAGGAGTTATCGCTTGTTTACTTGGCTCTCTGATCCTGTCCGGGGCAGATCTGGATCCTCCCAGCACCGTTTGTGTCTCCGGATCTATTCGGTGTCACATTCCACTCCCTATCACATCCCTCAGACATCAGAGCAGAGAGACATGCCAATGACTGTCTTGTGCATTATGATTATTGTGCTAACCAAAAGCAAGGAAAGATGTGCAGCAGAGGAAATAGCAACCCAGATGTCTACTCATGATGCTTTTGACACTTCATAAAGGGTTACTGCAGGAGCTTGACCTATTCACGTACCCCTGCACATTTTCCATTGAGAGCATGATTCAGCTTTCACTGGTATACCGCATGATTTTGCATAGCTGAAATGATTCGCCATTAAATCAAAATCATAGATGTGAACATAAATGTGAACTTATTATTACACAAGAATGTTTTTTTGGACACCAGGATCATTCCCACACTCCTGGAATGTTTTGGATTTCTTTCTTGCCTGAAATCATGAAGGATTCTCCAGATTCACAGACTGTTGAAATCTGTTAAGCTTGCATCGAATGAGCGCCATTAAACATGTATTTCTGTAGACATTTTGGCCTTCTAAGTGCAAAATATCTGGTAACGTGGAGCCTCCCACTATGTGCAGTTATTCTTTTACAGCTCAGAAGACCTAATGGAGTTCTCGGCTATGTTTCATTTTAGTGTCAACTTTGTCTAAGATGTTTCTCATAAAATTCCTTTGCAAAAATAAAGCTCGACACAAATGAGACAACTGTTCACATACGCAGGAATACAGAGCTATAAAATGAGCTGCTCTGAAAACTGGATATTAGAAGAATTTATTGAATAAAGCTCGAGTTAATATTGAAAACTAAGTCGTTATATCGCAGACTTTGGTATTTTGCAAACCTGATCATGATTTAAGGCATTGTTTAGACCTCTTATGAAACTAAAGACTCTCATCTGAGATGAAGTATTGAACGTTATTGTTTTGAATTTGACTGATTTAAAGGGATAGTTTACCCCAAAGATGAAAATTCTGTCATCATTTACTCACCCTCAAGTTCCAAACCTGTATTTTCCCTTTCAAGGGAACTCGAGCTGCGTCAAACGCTGTGGGAACGCCCCTGCGTTGTGCGTCATGAAGCACGTATGGAATCAGCCCAATGGAGAGATGGAACGTCATAGGCGGGTGACGTCATCGACCAGGAAACTAGAAAGCACCCCATAAACACAAGCGCAACAGCTTCTGTGCCTTCAGTCGCGCTATATGTGAATCTGTCCCTGTATGAATATTGTCTGTCCTTACATACTCTGCACCACACAAACAATTTATATATATATATATATATATATATATATATATATATATATATATATATATATATATATATATATGTATATATATATATATATATATATATATATATATATATATATATATATATATATTAGGGGTGTAACGATACACGTATTCGTATTGAACCGTTCGGTACGAGGCTTTCGGTTCGGTTTTCGGTACGCATTTTCAAACCGAACGGTTCGTTGGACCATTTTTCCTGCCGAACATAATTTCGTTATTTCAAATGTAGGCGCGTTGCGCGTGGCAAGCGCACTCGAGATGCTGGCGCGACCACAACATTGCCCAACATCAAATGGCAAATGTAATGTAAGCGGAACGAAACTGAGCTACTTGTTATTATGTGGTTGACGGACTGTTTATCAGTTTGGACCAATGCAGCGCGAGCCGATCTTGATTAAGCAGCACTGTTACTACACAGCGCTGAGACATCCAGTAAAGAAAGCATTTGAATTCGCTATTGAAGTAATAACATCGCTGCGAGATCTAGTGAGAAACATTCACATTTCTCCGTTATTAACGGATCACACAGCGCTGACGTGGAAACCAGGAAGAAACATTGTGCCATGAATGAACTATTCAGTGTCCACAGATCAGCAACATTCACCATGGATTTACTGTAGTTACACGAACTGTAACCATGGACGTTTGGCAGGAATAGTAGGCTATAATGCCTTCAAGTAACATTACGTCGGTTTTATTTTGACATTATGAATACAATTGCTGCCCCCAAATGTTAATCTGAACTAAAATAAACCTTTGTTTATAACTACTACCATATATAACAAGGAGCTGTTTTGTTTTATATGCTCCTAAGAAAAGTCAAGTATAGCTCCATCATTGCTCAAAGTAAAACAAATATCATACTTCATGATGATAGTTTTAAAAAAAAATATAATGAAAAAAAAAAATAAATCAAGGAAATTTCTCTGGCATTTCTTTATTTTTGCTGTATTGAAAACGTACCGAACCGTACCGAACCGAACCGTGACACAAGTGTATCGTATCGAACCGAACCGTGAATTTTGTGAACCGTTACACCCCTAATATATATATATATATATATATATATTAAGAGAGATATGGCGAACGAACAGCAGTTTAGGAAGTGTGTCCCTCCCTGCTCGCGTTATTTTACGAGTGGGGATACACACGTTCTTTGTGTTGTTTGTTTGGGAGTGCAGCATGCCCAGTCAGCTCTCGAGGGAGCTGATTGTGAGCATTGCGAGCATCTGCCATTAAGGACGCTCCGCTCCCGCCGGGTGCTCTTCGAGGAGAGCGGTTCGGTGCGCGCTCCCCGCGGTTCGGGTCCCGCTCTTGCCGAGGCTGAGCGATGACGCGTATCATGGATCTCTCAGCGGGGTTAGAGACGGGCTCTGCCTTATCTCTCCCTTCACCTGTGAGATCCAGTGCCTCAGTCCCGTGTTCAGAAGCACGCGCTGCGGTTTCTTCCGCTCGGGCTGAGGCACCAGTGTTGCTTCTATCCAGTTCTGAGGAGCTGGATGTTGCTGGTATAAATGAGGAAGATGTGGAGGATTCGCCACCTTACACTACCGAAAGTGATGAGCTAGTGGAGGTATTAACAAGAGCTGTAGAAAAACTCAGCAGTGTATGGCCAGTGACTAGACAGGAGTCTGTTTCTAAATCAAAATTAGATGAGAGATTTTGCCGTCACGAGTGCAACCTCCACACCGGTGCTTGCCGTTTTTTCCCGATCTCCACACTGAGGTGTCGAAATCGTGGAAAAAAACGGTGTCATATAGTGTGTTTAGTCCCCAGACTTCAACATATTCTAATATTGTGGGGGCAAAATCATATGGTTATTCGGCTATGCCTTGCGTGGAAAAGACGCTTGCGAGTTTTCTCTCCCTCGAGGCTGCGTCATCTGTTAAGGCACCGGCATTACCCACCAAGCCTCTTAGAAATATTTCGGTTTTTGTGGGTAAAACGTATTCAGCGGCGGGTCAGGCTGCGTCATGTCTGCATACTATGTCTATTATGCAGGCATACCAGGCTGACCTGCTGAGGGACGTGAGTGAGAGTGAGGAGGTCAGTGCTGACGTGGTTCGCGAACTGCGTCAGGCTGCTGATTTATCCCTGCGAGCCACCAGAGAGTCGGCCAAGCTAGTGGGTCGATCTATGGCAGCTCTGGTGGCCGCAGAAAGACATCTGTGGTTAAATCAGACAAATATAAAAGAAAAAGAAAAAGCTTTCCTTTTAGACACTCCTCTCCCCCCCTGGGTTTATTTGGCGATGCTGTAAATTCTGTCATCGATAAATTCCAGGAGAAGGAAAAGCAAACAACAGCTTTTAAGAAATTTCTCCCTTTAAAAATTCATGTCCCTGGGGCTGCTGGGCGGGAGCAGCCCCGGCCGTCTGCGAGCTCATCATATAGGGCGCTGAAGCAGAGTGTCGCGTGCTCCCCCTGCTGGACAGTGGGCTCAGCCGCGGCACTCTCAGCCGAATTCTCCCAGTAATAGAACTGATCTGAGGACAGTTAAATTAGCTAAGAAGGCTTCGGCTAAGAAGAAGTCCTGGCGCCACGGCGCGCAGGACACTGAGGGTGGTCCCCACCGAGGCGGAAAGGTGTTCACCTCTTTCTACGGTGCCCATTCTTCCTCGGTGCCCTCAGGGGCGTTCTGCCAACCCCGCCTTCATGCCGGGGCGCAGACGGTCCCAGCGAGCGATTTCCCGAGGGACGCTCGCTCCCTCTGAGGAGGGTTCCAGGGCGGTTAAACCAGTTGTTCCCTGCCGGTGTGCCGTTACAGGGCGCTGAGTTTGCTGCTCAAGTTACACCAGAGGCCAGTCTCGAGAGACTGGTACCCTTGGTAGAATTCCTGGTAGAGTGGAAAAGCCTTCCAAAAATATCTCATTGGGTCCTGCAGACAATAGAAAAGGATTATGCTATCCAATTCAGGTGTCTTCCACCAAGATTCAGAGGGGTTCTGCCTACAGTGGTTGGCCCCGAACAGGCTCTGGTTATGGAAAACGAGGTGAAAGCGCTCCTTCAAAAGGAGGCTATAGAACGGGTTCCTCCTCCCAGTGTGGAGTCAGGCTATTATAGCCGATATTTCATCGTTCCAAAGTAGGATGGGGGGTTGCGTCCAATTTTAGACCTGCGCCTATTGAATCGCTCGGTAGGGAAGCCAAAATTCAAGATGCTCACTATCAAGCAGATCGTGTCACAAATCAGATCCGAGGACTGGTCTGTCACGATAGATCTAAGGGACGCGTACTTCCACATTTCCATCCTTCCACAACACAGGAAGTTCCTGAGGTTCGCCTTCGGGGGCGAGGTGTACCAGCACAGGGTTCTTCCGTTTGGCCTAGCTTTATCTCCCCGCACTTTCACGAAATGCATGGACGCAGCACTAGTGCCTCTGAGGCTTCAGGGTGTTCGTATCCTCAATTACATCAACGATTGGTTGATTTTAGCTCAGACAGAGCAGATGGCGGTTCGGCATTGAGATGTCGTTCTCGTTCATATCAGGAAGTTGGGGTTGAGGCTGAACGCAAAGAAAAGTGTATTATCTCCTTCTCAGAAGACCCTTTTTCTGGGTGTCGTTTGGGTTTCAATGCAGGCGCGACTCGCTCCGACCCGCATCGCTTCGATTCTCTCAGCTGTGAAACAAGTAAAGCTAGGCCAGCTACTTACTGTAAAACAGTTTTAGAGACTGTCGGGTCTGATGGCAGCAGCGTCCAACGTTATACCTTGCGGCCTGTTGTACATGAGACCGCTACAGTGGTGGCTCAGGACCAAGGGATTCTCCCCGAGGGGAAATCCGCTCCGCACGGTCAAAGTCACGCGGCGCTGCCTTCGTGCTCTGGTCATGTGGAAAGAAACTTGGTTCCTATTCAAAGGTTCTGTGCTGGGTCGCGTGACGCTAATGGCGGATGCTTCCCTCACAGGGTGGGGGGCGGTCACGAGTGGTCGTCCAGCCCAAGGTCTGTCGCAGGACCATCATCTATCATGGCTTATAAATTGTCTAGAGATGTTGGCGGTGTTCCAGGCTCTGAAACACTTCCTAGCAGACCTGAGAGGTCATCATGTGTTAGTTCAGTCAGACAACACGTCGGTGGTCTCTTATATAAATCATCAGGGGGGCCTGCGGTTTCGCCGGCTTTACAAGTTGGCCCGTTAGATCCTCCTGTGGTCCCAAGGGAGGTTACTATCTCTGAGAGCAATGCATCTTCCTGGGTATTTGAATGTGGTAGCAGACTCCCTGTCGAGGCAGGGGCCGAGGCCGGGGGATTGGAGACTCCATCCCGAGGTGGTGGAGCTCCTTTGGTTGAGTTTCGGTCGCGCCGAGGTGGACCTATTCACTTCCAAGGAGACCACGCATTGTCATCTGTGGTTTTCCATCAGCCATCCAGCCCCTCTGGGGTTGGACGCTATGGTGCAGCCGTGGCCGAGGTCACGTCTGTTCGCCTTTCCCCCGATTGCTCTGCTACCTGGAGTTCTGCAGAGGGTTCGCCGGGACGGGGTCAGCCTACTATTAGTAGCCCCGTTCTGGCCGGCCCGAGTATGGTTTGCGGACCTGATTTCTCTCCTAGACGGTCAGGAGGGATCTACTCTCTCAGGCGGGCAGCATGATATTAGCATGATATTTCACCCCCGCCCAGTATTGTGGGCTTGGCCTCTGAGGGGGCCCAGCTCATGAACTCCGGTCTCTCAACCAAGGTTGTTGAGACCATTCTTCACTCCAGAGCTCCATCCACGAGGAAGCTTTATGCCTTGAAGTGGAAACTTTTAACTTCTTGGTGTGGAGAACACCTGCAGGACCCAGTTAACTGCCCAGTGGGTGCAGTGCTGGAATTCCTTCAGGAGCGCTTCTCCACAGGGCTATCCCCCTCCACACTAAAGGTGTATGTGGCGGCACTGGCTGCTTACCACGTCCCTTTCAGTGGAGTTTCTCTTGGGAGACACCCGCTTATAACTCGTTTCCTTCGTAGCACATTGAGGCTGAGGCTAGCAGTTCGTACGAGGGTGCCGGCCTGGGATCTGGCCATCGTATTAGAAGGTCTTTCCCTAGCTCCTCTTGAACCTATCGAAGAAGTTCCTGAGAAGTTTCTCACGTTTAAGACTATCTTTCTTCTTGCTATCTCCTCACTAAAGAGAATCGGAGATTTGCAGGCTCTGTCGGTTTCACCCTCGTGCCTGGAATTTTCGCCTGGCATGGTTAAGGCTTTTCTGCATCCCAGACCAGGTTACGTTCCCAAGGTCCCTACTAATGTTGTTAGACCTACAGTTCTGCAGGCCTTCTGTCCTCCTCCATTTCTTTCGTCTGACCAGGAGAAACTTAATTTACTCTGCCCTGTTAGGGCGTTAGACGCCTATGTCCACAGAACTGCCCTGTGGAGGAAGTCAGAACAACTATTTGTGTGCTTTGTGGTCGAGGCTATCTCACTTGCCTATGAGTCGGCTGGTCAGCCTTCACCTTTGGCTGTACGAGCCCACTCTACCAGGAGTATGGCGGCTTCTAAAGCCTTACTGTCAGGAGTTTCCCTCAGTGACGTTTGTGATGCGGCTGGATGGTCTTCACCGCATACTTTCATTAAGTTCTATGACCTAGACTTAAGTTCTACCCCTGGGGCACAGGTGCTCTCGTCCTCTGTGCGCTAGTTCTCACATGGCGGTCACTTGGTCCTATGGCGACGTGGGTATTAGTGTTCCCACAGCGTTTGACGCAGCTCGAGTTCCCTTGAAAGGGAACGTCTCGGTTACGTATGTAACCTTAGTTCCCTGATAGGGAACGAGACGCTGCGTCATTCCACCATACTCCCGGCATTCCCGCTAGCGCTTCCTTCAGACCTATCAGAAGCTGTTGCGCTTGTGTTTATGGGGTGCTTTATAGTTTCCTGGTCGATGACGTCACCCGCCTATGACGTTCCATCTCTCCATTGGGCTGATTCCATACGTGCTTCATGACGCACAACGCAGGGGCGTTCCCACAGCGTTTGACACAATGTCTCGTTCCCTATCAGGGAACTAAGGTTACATACGTAACTGAGACGATTTTCATTCTTCTGCTGAACACAAAATAATTTTTTGAAGCAGAAAAAATAAACTCATATAGGTTTGGTACAACTTGAGGATGAGTATATTATGACAGAATTAAAAATTTTGGGTGACCTATCCCTTTAAATGTGCCACCAAGGTAAAGTTCTCTACCAAGCTAACATAGATGAAAATGACTTGGAGGTCTTAAAAACATCAACAAAATGTTTTTCACTATAACCCATTTTTAGCTATGTTTTCATACTGTTTGTTTCATAGTTATTATATATATATATATATAGTAAACAATATAATTAAAAAAGCACATTAAATATATTAATTAAAAACATTTTTCTTTGTGAAAATAGTAACGTGTCTACGTCTTTTGCACAGTACTGTATATTCATTATAAACATTTTTTTTAAATGTAATAATAAAACAATAATATAATATATACACAAATAAAGGACAAGTAAAAATCTTAACTGCTAGCCCATTCAAATATTTTATGTTGAGCCCTGCACTTCTAATTTTTCTTTCCTAGGCAGTGCTTAGAGCTGTCCACCCGCTTTTCTTTTAATCGCACACAGACTTTTGCCAAATCTGGAGTTGCTCAAAAGTGGAAAAGAAACAAGGGTCTATTTATATCTGTGCCGCCATCCTTTGATTGATCAGTGCTATGAGCCAGAACCAGGTTTCTGTGTGTGCAGATATACAGTTTAAATGTGTGTTGTGTTTGTTTGTGCGCACTGATCTCACTGACTCTGGCATCTAAAGAGATATGCAACTCACATTGACATAGTTTTACTTCTTCATGTCGACAGAAATGAGACAACATATTAATCATTGTATCATTTATTACTATAGGATTAAAGGTGCAGTGTGTGATTTTTAGCGACATCTAGAGTTTCGGGGTTGCGAGTTGCACTAAGGGCTCAGCCCACTGCTCACCCCTCCCTTTCGAAGAAGCTACGGTGCCTGACACTGGACAAACATATCGTCGTCTGAGACAGCAGAGAATAGCCAGAGTAAGCCAAGAAGAGTGTGTAACATTGTCACTGTTTCTGTACTACAGTCCATTATAAACCACATCATGGATAAAGTTTACAAAGCCATAGTCAGGTGAGGATCAAGGGTCTTAATATATAATATAATAATAGTAATCAGCTGATTGTCTCACAAACGTAACCAGCACATTTCCCCCCACATAGCAAACCCATAATACAGCGAGGGAGAAGAAACACATGAAACTATATGCAACTATATATTTTTTCTAACAGAGTAGTAAAAGTTTAGCTGGCTAAATATGAGCTGTTACTGTGGCTGAGCTGGTTAAAGCGTAAAGCCTTGTTTAACCTCGACGCGTCCGCATGAGCCCAAAGGTGCACGCGGCAAAAATGACATGATTGTAACAGCGCGCGCGCCTCCGCATCCCCTAGACACCATTTACTACACACAATAGGCTTTTTTTCTCTGATTTTGAAAACTCTTCGCGATCGACTTAAAATGCTTCCAAGATCGACTTTTCGACCGCGATCGACGGGTTGGTGATTCCTGTAACGTTACTGTTTTACGGTCAATGACAAGAGTACTAATCAGCTGTCTCACGAACATAACCAGCACATTTATCACCACATAGCAAAGCCATAACACAGCGAGGGAGAAGAACTAAGTTACATGAAACAATCCAACTACATATTTTACACCACTGACAAGGGAAAAGTCACTACTCACGGTGTTTATGGCTAGCTTCTAGCTTTCTGCGGCTTCTCTTTCAAGGTAGTGAGGAAACGTGCTCTGTAGCGCTGTGTGTTCGCTGTCGGCTACGGTAGAAACATGATGTCACAATATGTCGACCTCCATAGAAGGGAGTTCCCGCGCCTATGTAGATATAAATGTCTCATTCTAAGGTAATAAAAACATTACGGTTTATTAAGTGAGTTCTTTATGCACCACTGAAAACATAGTTGTGGATGTCATATTGCATTTCTGTTAATAGATACTCAAATTTTTTACACATTGCACCTTTAATATCCTGCACACAGTATTGCATGAAGCTTACTCTTCAGCGCAACAAATAGTTGTGACAGACTTACGTACAACTGTTTGTCTTTCTCTGTTTCAGGAACTCCAGTAAGTACCCCGTTATCACTAAGGCTTTAATTCAGAACAAATGTGAGTTGGTCTGGAGTTGGGCAGATACAGCATGGCATGATCCATGTTGGCTTTGCAATCTTGATATAGACTGCAAAATGAGGTAAGATAAGAGGGAAGGGAGGATATATGCTCCAGGAGACAGTTTCTGAATCGATCACACTCCATTTTTCACTGTCTGGCATCCACCCTGACTGCCTGTATCCTAATAACCAGACGTGCCTTAAAAAATCCAACAGCTGATACAAATCTCTTCGTGCCTTCGCACAGAATGCATAGTAAACACTAGTACATGTTCAAGTGTGCATGTGTGCAATCCTCCCTATCATACTAACACTGTAGCACAACAATCTTTTATTGCTTTGGTTGCGTCATATTACTCAACATGAGCAGAAAGCCTCAGTAATAAAGGAGAAGAGAGAGTAAATATGCATGTTTGCCCCAAACACGTTCCATTTTTTTATGAGCTATTTGTTAAATAAGTAGTGTTTATGTATTGCAAACACACTGTTAAAGACAACAATGCAGTATGGAGCACTTTGTATTTATATATTTGGGGGTTTGGGATGTGAACAATTTTTTTTTAATTATTATTATTCATTCATATTTTTTTAATGTTTTAATTGTAATGTTTTTTTCTTCAATAAATCCTAACAGGGCACTCCAGGACGAGATGGCTACCCGGTAATTGTCACTCTGGTCATACACTGATCACATCTGCTCTAACCACAGGAACACACAGTATTTGAGGACTCGTTCAGACCTCAGCTGATAGGCAGTGTTAAGTATCGTAGTGCACCACCTGCTGGACATATAAAAAATATCCAAACACCTTTTTTTAGTTTAAAGGTCAATAACATTCATCAAATGAAATTAAACATCTGATTCATTGCATGCATAAACCTGTTGATGCCAAAAAGCTTGTCTTTGGCTTACATTTTGAGTAAAACAGGTTTTGTTGGGGTTAGATGGGGCAAAACACATCAAGATAATTTTTTTCACAAAGGTTTTCATATGGTATATATAATGGGACCTATGGAATTGTATGCATATACAATGTATTACTATCCATCTATATGTATAACCTACCTATTAAAAATTAACCTCAAACTTCAGAAAGATTAGTTTGAAATGAATGTTACTTAATATTATCAAATAAGCTAATTTAATCACATCAAATCTTATTTGAATAAAGTTATTATTATATAACAATAGTTATTCTCAAATGCAGTTATTAACCTCTACGCCTACACAAATCTTACAGAACAGAGAACTATTGTTCTTTCCAATAGTTTTGCTTTTAAAAGAGGCATTAGTTGCGTGAAGCCTCCCTGACAGGCCATCGGAATCCAGATGCGATCAGTTGCATGCGTTGGCAGCCTCCGCTCCGCATAAAGATCAACTGGGAAATACAGCCCTGTGTGAAGTCTCTCCAAGCATAACAAGAGAGCTGCTCCAAACTGAACCGTGTGCAGGACTGCACCACATGTGGCCCTTACCGGATTTCCAACTGCACTCAGAACCATCAGCACACAAGTCATCCGTTTCTTTTTGCTCATGCCGAATTGACCGACTGCATGCTCTCTTGTCACTTGTCCGTTCTGAAAGCACAAACACACACTATTAGACCAAGACAGACAGCTCTATTGTCTGTGGTTTCTGGCTGTGTTGGTCTGAATAAAGACACACAGGGAGAGAATTATCAGAAATCTGTTTATCATTATATATTTTTTTTTTTGGTCTAATTTTACAGTGTGTATACAAAGTTATTTTGACACATTCTTTTAATACCTATTGCATTTAGAGCTACCAAGCTTGTTTTACATTTATTATGACCTTTTGCTTTAAAGGTCTTCAATCAGAAAGTGTTCATATTTTGTTTAGTTAAGTATGTTTCACAGGTCAAAGAGCTCTGTGAACAGACCCCTTTCAGCACCTCCAGTGCCGTGGACAGCGACCTCCCGTCCTCTAGTCTGAGCTTACTGAAGCCAGTGATGATGATGGACTAAACTTTTCCTGGCTCTAATCAATTATAACAGGGGTCAAATAATTATTATATGTAGTTAAGACTCCACCAAAGATAAAGTTAAGAAGCCATAAGCCATTGTCCTTTCCACATTAAAATGTTAATTAGGTTAAAGTCAGCATGGAATAAAAATTCACCCAATCTATTTTCTAAATGCATGTCGCTGAACGTATTCTAAACGATTCATCCATGGATATGTTTTTTAAAATTATTTCATAATTTTTTATCAAAATGTCAAAACTCAATCTTCCAGTGATGTATGCTGGACTTCTCCAATCCTTTAGTCATCTTAAACTCCGCCCCTTTCTTACAATCATTTGCAGGCTCACATTAAGATCTGCCTTTGTTAAAACAAAGTCCCTGCCCTAGACCTCCTCCCGCCCCTCGCCCCGCCCCCTTTTGATCATTAATTTCACTCGGATATACGTCACAATATGGAAGAAATTAACGAAAGAGAAAATTAAAATCTAATGCACAAGTTTATGATTGCCATGAAATAACTGTAATAACTCAATGTCCTTTTCTCTCTCTGTCTCTTTAAGGGTCCATTGGGTATGGATGGGAAGCCTGTAAGTACTATCTTCTCTTAGGGTACAGTTTTTTAAACCAGATCATATTGCATCAGATCAGTTTTTAACATCATTGGTTGAATTCCACTTATACTGTTTGTAGTGGTGTATATTTATTGCTGTATTGCATACACTGCGCATTATACTGCAGAAAATTAACTTCGCTCTCCTTATAGGGACCTCCAGGACAAAAAGGCAGTCAGGTTAGGTTCTTTATCATTTCAGTCTAAAAAGTGATTGAATTATTGTGTGTTGCCAGCAGTGTTGTGGAAAGTTACTTTTAAAAGTAATGCATTACAATATTGCATTATTACCTAAAAAACTAACTAATTGTGTTATTTAGTTACTTTTTATGGAAAGTAATGCGTTACATTACTTTAGCATTACATTTTTTCTCACCTGGGCTGGGCTTGCTTGTTTTTTAAGAACAACAAAAAAAATCTATTTTTGGCAAATGTAAATGCCCTTTCACACCAAATGTGAAATGAATGAGCCTCAGACTGAAATAAATGCAAATTCACACCTGTACAGTAGAGGGCACAGTTTAAAAAGAAAAAAAAATAGGATGCAGGAGAAGAAAGTTCAACACGCTTACTTCAGCAATACCAAAAAAACACAAATGTGATGTTTATCGAAAGTCTTTTTTGCTTATTAGTATGGTTGAAATGGATCAACGAAGGTCAGCAGCAAAGACATTGGTTAATAAAGTGAGATTAAATAAATAAAGTATATTTTTGTCATTTAACATGTAATTATTGCAGGTTTGTGTAATATTCTGAGTTTGCATTTCACTGTTTTTATTGAGTAATATTGAATCTGTTTTTGTGCAAGTCAGATGAGTAAATGCCTGCTTACATTTAGTCTAGAACTACAATAACCATCATGTTCACACAACGCCTCTGCACTTACTCACGATTTCACTCAACGTGAGGAGAGGGTTCAGTCTATAAATGGGAAAACGAAGTAACTTGCGTTACTTATTTGAAAAAGTAACTCAGATATTTTGTTACTTTACTAGTTACTTGAAAAAGTTAATCTGATTACATAATTTAAGTTACTCATAATGCGCTACCCCCAAACATTGGTTGCCAGTGTGCAATGCATCTTAGATTTTAGGGATGCCACTTTTTCCAGAACGAGTCCGATACGATACTTTCATTTTTGTTACTCGTCGATACCGACACCGTATAACCGATACCTGTATTTTCACTGCATTTGTAATTTTTAAATGTTAAATATAGGGTGATATCAGCTAAATTGGGCCACTTTTTGGTAAATCGTTTGGGACAATAATACAATACCATATATGCCTTTTCCATGTGTTTTTATGATTAATAATGACTGTTTTTGATAATTTTGTGTTGAAATTATGTAATAAAATATAATTATTTAGGCCCTACATTTCTTGAAACATCAGCTGTGCCAACTTTTTTTGCATGAGCAGTTTCAGGTAAAATGGGCCAGTTGTTCAGGTAAAATGGGCCAGTCAAACTGCAAAGGGAAATAGTAGGCTAATTTATCCTCAATTTTAATTTTAAAAACACAATTGCTTATACAGCCACATGACATTTAAACTGCATTAAACAAACATATTCATATGCGTCATTAAAAAAAAAACATTTTGGGTGCAAACCCACATATTTAAATGTGCAATTAAAAAAGTCCATTTTGGAACAGCATCAGTAAACTGATGTCAGTGGTGTGTGTGTGTGTATGTGTGTGTGTGTGTGTGTGTGTGTGTGTGTGTGTGTGTGTGTGTGTGTGTGTGTGTGTGTGTGTGTGTGTGTGTGTGTGTGTGTGCCTGTGTTTATATTACATTGCGGGGACCAAATGTCCCCACAAGGATAGTAAAACCTGAGATCACCTACATTGTGTGGACCAGCCAGCAGTCCCCACGAGGGAAATGGTTTAATAAATATACTTCTGTCAGGTCCATTTAAGTCAAGAACACACAAGACAATAGAAATTATTAGGAAATTGTATTGAATAAATTGCAATTCAGTTGATAATTGAAATTTGGCGGTATGGCTCTGTTCAGGGAGTCCTCTGACCTTTCATGAGCACCATGAAATAGCAGAGAGTCAGAGGACAGCAGCAGCATTAGGGAACGCTCACAGTTTAGCACTGGGAGAGCAGAACTATTCCCCCATATGAACAGAGCAGCAACGATGACAGAATAGCAAATGCCACGTTATACACGACAAGGAGGAGCTGGGGAGGTGGTCGGTTGCAGAGAGCGAGCAGCAAGCAGTTAGGAGCGAACTGAATCTGTTTAAATAGGGCGTCCTGATTTGAGCGTAGTCATTAGCAGCGAGGGGAGATGAACAGCTGATGCGCTGATGCAGATCCGCTGAGCAGATCGCTGATGAGACCGTGTTGGCCAATAGCGTTAGCAGCATCTTGACTACTTGGCCTGCCAGAACTGACGCTGACGCTCAATTAAACTTTGAATTTTGAAAATGTAAAAATGCATAAAGTTTTCTGTGATGGGCAGGTTTAGGGGTAGGATTAGTGTAAGGGGACAGAATATACAGTTTGTACAGTATAAAAACCATTATGCCTATGGAGAGTCCCCACAAAGATAGCGAACACACACACACACACACACACACACACACACACACACACACACACACACACACACACACACACACACACACACAGATGATGGCCCATTTTAGCTGAAACAATGTGCCCATTTTACCTTAGTGGGTTAAGGTAAAATGGGCCACCAAGAAAAACATCACTTTTTCAAAAAATATGTTCATATACCAAACTAACAACATTATTTCTGATTGATGCCATCAAGACAGATATTATGCATGTTTTTTTTATGTGCATGTTTGTTTTTTTATAGATTTATCATCCTTATAATATTAAGTTAGATTTGGTATGCCAGGCTACTTACCATGCATCTTTCTGGTGTAGTCTAGATTTGAATGATTCCCCCGCCCACCATATCAACCATAAACTAATCAAATCACCTGTTACTTGTCAAGCACAGTTATGACAACAGTTTGAAATCATTTGTAGTCATTGGCTCTAAATTCCAGAGGAGCTGGGACCCCCAAACCTTAAATGGCCCATTTTACCTGATGGCCCATTTTACCTGATATCACCCTAAATCATATTAGTTGGCTTAATTTGTTCATCAAATAAATATTTCCTTAAGTTATTTTCATGCTTAATTAAGCCTGCTAAAATGCATTGTATGAGTTTCTGTTACTTTCACTCTTCATTCTATTGCTCTATCATATTTTATCTTTCATTAAATAGTGCAGCACATATTTAGAGCAGCTCCAACAGGGCTTAGTTCTCAGGATTGGGTTAGTGGTACAAATGTTTAGACGCCAGTGAAATATCAATTCTTTATTCTAATTTTGATACTACAACAAAAACTACAGTAATCAATCAAATGTGAAAAAACACTGCATATTCATTACTGAATACATTAAATATAGATGGATCTTTTTGTAAAGTTACAAAAGGTAGCATATTTAGTCAAGAGCAGTGAGTAATTTATTTGTCCTTTGTTTGATTAACATTAAAACACAGCAGCAGGTATATTAGACTGCTGCCCCTTTAAGACCGAACACACGGACACCATTTCAATATACTGTCTACGTTCACTTGAATTCGTCAGTACAAGCAAGAGACGTGAAAGACAATTCAATTCAGTATTGGCGTGCTGAGACGCTGGTTTTCGGGGCGCGCACTTTGGATGTTTGCGTTCATGGAACTTCTTGACTTGTACACGTCCTGTAATAATGTAGGTAATCACTCGTTATAAATAAATCAGCTAACAGTTCATGTTTTACTTACATATACGATTTAGTTGTAATCCAAATAACACGTGCTGAGTGAACGATCAGCAATCAAGAGCATTCAACAGAAGTGCTCTCTCTCTCTCTCTCTTTCTCTCTCTCTCGTCAGTTAACGTTCATAAGTTACATGAATCGTTTTTCTTTTTTTGCCATTGACATCCGACTGAACTACAAACTTTCCACTGACGTCTGTGAAAAAGGGATGCGCTCGACCAACTCTCGCGTCTGTGCCGCTGCGCGCTCAATACACTGCACGTTTTTCTCTTTTCAGCTCGCCACAAATAAGATACATTTACTTAAAAGACAGCTTTCTTTTTTATCCCCATTATACTCTCTGTTGTGTTTCTTTGAATGGACACAAGTGTACAAACGCTGCCTGGTATCGGTTGTTGGTATCGGAGCATGATTACATGAACTCAGTATCGGGCCCAATACCGATACTGGTATCTTGCATCCCTATTAGATTCCTAACGCAGCAGCATCTGGTATCACAGTTGCCAACTCTCGCGAGACAAATAAGCAACTGTAGCTTCAAAAACAAGCCCAAAACAAGCCCAATATTATTAGATTTAGTTTCAGCATTATCATTTATTTTTTATTACCAATAAATGAGCCTGCAACATATTAAACTGAAACCACTCCTTTATTAGAAAAGGATAAACGGATTAGGAAAAAAAGGATTTAAAAAAGGTTTGGAGAGATGGAAAAGGACAAAAAGACAATCAGGAAAAGACGGGGATATGTAACACACACACACACACACACACACACATTATATTATATATATATATATATATATATATATATATATATATATATATATATATATATTTATCTTAATAAAATAAATTTGACCCATATGTATCTTATGTTAGTATAGACTAGTTCTTTTTTATTTTTTATTAAAGCCTGTGATAATTAATATATTACAAAAACATTGTAAAAATTACAAATTTACTCTACAAAAGAAGGTCATCCCTCTTCTCCCCTGCACTGTCCATCATCTCCCCAACGTCTATCATTGGATTACAGTGTCGCGCGCGCGGCTGCCTGCACGTTGAACGGGATTTTTCTCCAATAAGGGGGCGGATTCGGCGGAATGTTTGACGAATTACGCCACAGCACTTATACAATTGCACTGATTGGCTATGGCTGTGAGCAGACCGTGTCGATCAATGTATTGGAGATTGAGAAAACGGCAACCGTGACCATAGATGTAAAGAAAACAAAGTTGCTTGTCAGATTTTCCTAACAAGCAACCATATTTTTTTAATAAGCCCAAAAAAACGCAACCCGCAACCCGTGCTTTTTTAACGCGACTTACAAAAAAAAAAAAGCCCAAAGTCGCGTATTATAAGCGGACTTGGCAACTATGTCTGGTATAAACCAGTCACACCTCCTGGTTTGTACATCACGTAAACTTCAGCCCATCACCTCATTCATAAGTGTGTGATGTTGGAAAGCATCATTCAGATCTCATTCAGGTAAAACTTAACCTAGTTGTGGCGCAAATGAGTACTAAGTTACGATTTATGCACTACTGAATATTAAACTCAGAAATGTAATCCCACTTATAAAATAATTTATGAAAGCCTAATGAAATATTTACATTTTCATTATCAGGTTTGTTGTATTAGTATTTATTACTCATTAATTTTGGAAAAAGTTCTTAAAATTAAGTTAACACTTTATTTTGATGGTCCCCTTTAGACATTCTGTTAACAATAAGTAACGTTGCACCTACATGTCAACTAACTCTCATGTATTATATTAGTAAACAGTCTGCTTAATTGTCTTAATTGTCAGTCTGCTAACACTTCATTGTGAAGGTCCCCCATCCTAACTGTAAGTAACTTTGCAAGTACCTGTCAATTTATTTAACAAACCCTCACCCGTTATTCTATTAACCCTAACCCTACTCCTAAAAGTCTATTAATTAACTAATACTCTAATGAGAGTTAGCTGACATATAGGTCAATGTTTCTTATAGTCAACAGAATGTCTAAGGGGGACCATCACAATAAAGTCTAAGGCTCAATCCCAATTCACCCCTTGGCCCTACCCCTCCGTTTTGCACGTTCACGTCTAGGGGTAGGGTGTCCTGATTCTTGTTATGATAGAGGGGTAGGGCTAAGGGGTAGGGCAACATAGCCCTCGAAATGGAGATTTTTCAGAGGCACACTCCGAACGGAGGGCTACGAGAAAGTTCCTAGAATACATTGCGAATCACTGGCGAGATGGCTTCGCAAACGGTTAAACATTTAAATTTAGCCCCAGATGACATCACCATGCACTTTTATAATAATAATATAGTCATTTAAATTAAGAAATTATATAATAAATTACCTTTCCGAAACAGAAAAGACATTTCGAGGAAGGAACGTTATAATCATAATGTTTCCTCAGAGGTAAGAGCAGTGGCGCTCATTGTCATGGAGAAATCCTGTAAAAACTCGTCGCTTCCGTAACGTCAGAGCGATCATCGACGACTGATGACGGATCGGGTTCATGAAGGGTTGTTCCATTTCGTAGGGGAATATTTCAACCCCTTGGCCCTTGTAACTCTGTTTTAAGGGCCATGGGGTACACTCAAAAACAAGGGGTAGGGGCAAGGGGTGAATTGGGATTGAGCATAAGTCTAATTTCTAATACAAATTAATTTAAATACATATTTAAACACATTAATTATTGTATTTCATGATTATATATTGCATTTCAAAGATGTAATTTATTACCATTACTAAAAATACCAGCCAAAACGAGATAAACTAAAATGCGTGGCTTTTCAACTCTACTTCTCTTTACAAATTTGAAGGCTGCTTAGAACCTGGTTCTGCACAAGGCAGCCCCAGCTCAAAGGAGGAAGCTCGTAGTCAACGAGGTGTGAAAGAGCGGAGCAATGACCAAGTACTCCGATGATTGGCTTTAGCATTGGAAGACAAGCGTAACATGACCAATAAGTTGCCACCTGTTCTAGCAAAACATTACACACAGAAGACAATATTCCTCCGCCCAGGCGAGCAACCACCAAGAAAAGGTGTTAAAACCAATTCTCGCTCAGGACAACTGGAAGCTGCTAGGGACTGGAAAATCCTGGCTGATCTTGATCAACGGCTTATTTTTCCACCTGAGATTGCCACCACTAACCTACGACCAGATATTGTTTTGTGGTCTGGATCAGCACGCATTGTTCAACTGATAGAGTTAACAGTGCCATGGGAGGATGCTGTAGATGAGGCATATGAGAGGAAGAAACTGCGGTATGCTCAGCTGGCCACTGAAGCAGAACAGCGAGGATGGAGAGTCCGGGTTTATCCAGTGGAAGTGGGTTGTCGAGGATTTGTGGCACACTCCACAACCCGGTTCCTCAGAGACGTCGGATTCAGTGGCCAAGAGTTGCGTCGCACAGTAAAGAACTTATCTGAAGCAGCAGAGAGGAGCAGCAACTGGCTGTGGTTGAGACGGAAAGAGTCTGGCTGGCTGTGTACAGGCCGCCACGCTACGTTTTCGAAAAATTCTTGAAAATTTGATGAGTCTGTTGGTTTATTTGTATAGTTTGCATAGTAATTACAGTTATTACGTTCCTGTGTATTTTGCGTGAATGAGGATTGGTGTTTGGACAGATATTGTGTTTTGCGGTAGTATGCAATACGGAACCGTTGCCACTGACCGCTTTAACGTCCGCAGTGGGGCTCGACAGCCTTAGTCAAACGGGTTGGCGCGTATGGTCGGGTTGTGGAGAGGTTGTGAGAGATTGTGGTTAGGTCAAAGGAGCAGCCTCAGCAGCAGGAGGGATGTAAAGGTCAGTAAGCTGGGCTGAGTTGAGTGGGGGACGGAGGGGGGTGACTCTGGGACGCCAGAGTCACTGTCGAGCCCTCTTGAGGTGTCGTGGGCTAGTCGACGAAACACTGAGGACGGAGGGTGCCCACTTGAAAACCCTAGAGATGTCCCCTACTCTGCTCAATCCAGACGGTTGTCATGAGGGGACCGCACTGTGGTTGCAGAATTTGTGTGTGTAAATACACTGCAGCTATTAACACCAGACAGAAGGAGATTCACATCACCATTTGGAAAGAAGCGTAAATGGATGGAGAAGCATAGGTTACTGGAAAGCTACGTCTTAGTTGGTGCTTATCTTGGCGAAAGTCAAGTACAAATCAGCATGAAGTTTTAACATCTACTCTCGTGTAATGGAAATCAGTGGCTGCTTAAATCAGGGACAGTAAAGGTCATATTTTGTGACTACACATTACAGAGGACTTACCTACCTTCTTTCTGGCTCGGTACAACCAAATGAAGTACAGCATTAGTTACAAACTAACTAGTAGTTACCGAGAACCCACTTGTGGTCTTTACTTAAGAAATTTAATTGACTTTACGAATTGCTAGTGCAATCATACCCAGTTTTCTCGTCCTCCTCTTATACTCATATATGTGTTTACATGGAGAGGCCAGGCAGGGCCTCAGTGTCACTGTTGTGGGAGAAATGAAGTGGCCAAAGGCCTCTTTTAAAACCCATTCGACGGGTAAACATTGGAGCAATTAATTGCTCAGAACTGCTCACAAGTTGGGTGAAGCACATCAGTGAAACACCAACAGCTTTCGCCTATTACGTCCAAGTTTAGAGTCACTGGTTTAAAAAGAACACTCAAGAGGATGGATGTTTTCTTGCTAAAAGCAGAAGGGCACTTTAGTCTAGTGTTTACTTGAAGGACCATTGGAGATTAAAGAAAAGAGGGGAGCGTTTTTAACTGGGCACACATTAAGAGGGTCTGCATAAACCACTTTACATAACAGGAGAGATGTACAACGTCTCAACCTTATGTAAATGTTCTCCATGTGTGAAGTCAGAATCCTCTAATGTAGCTTCTCCATCACAATCATAGCATCAGAGGATGAAATCAAGTGAATTATTAAGTGCCATCATTGTTGGGTCCAACATTAACAACCTCCAATCCAGTCCATATTTTACAGCATATCCTGGCATGTAATGATAAAACTCCAGTCCGCTTTAAAAAGATCAAAGGTGACAAAAACTCCCAAGATTACTGCTGTACTATTTTGTAACTGTCTACAAATTCATGTTTTGAGCTCAAGTTAACATTAAGTGCACTTAGGACAAGAATCTCATTTTTAACATACTTTGAGCAATACCAAGACAACACAACACTGACTTCTGAGAAGAAGCTATTATGAAATAGAGCACAAAATTACAGTGCTTGAAAAGCCATAGTGAACACGACACCACAGAGCATGATGAAACTGTGATAATCAGAATGTGTCTTGTTGTTTTTGTGGTCTTAAGCAAAGTTTGCTGCATGGCCCGCTGAGCAGAATAAAACCAGATTAATATCATCCATTCCCTCAAACCAGCCACCCACTCATGAAATAAAAGCTCTTATGTAAAATTATATGCAGAATTATTTGCTGTCATCAAGAATGGAATGTCATCACATTGTTTTATCTTCACTCTTTTAAATCCCTCTCTTCATATTTCGTGATAAATTACTGTTTTTCATTTAGCCAATAGTTCATTCAAACACTCAGATTCAACCTCTAAACATCTGCCAGTCGTTTTTGAAGGTGTAAGTGGTGTGACTTGTGGTTTGCAATGGAAATATCCTGCGTTGTTGAGAACAATTTCTAATCTGTCACTTTGAATCTTTCTTTTCTTTTGCCAGGGAATGCCAGGACCAAAAGGAGATAAGGTATACTCACCCCACAACACATTCCAGCATGATAAATGTACAATTTATTGGAGCCATCAAAGCATAACAATGATAATTTTCCTCTAACTGAAGCATTTCGAGCCTGTTACCCAATGAGATACAAAGAAACCCATAAGTAAGTGCTAAGGGTTGCTCTCTCCACAGGGTGACCAGGGAGACATGGGACCCAGGGTGAGTGTCACATCTAATTTTTTTGCTCAGTTTCTTCAGAAGTCTTACACTGATCTAAGGATGCCTCTTGACCTGAAAGTCAATTTAAGCTATTTCCTTTCAGATGGCAGGGCTTGGTTGCTATCAGTCTTACATTCTGATGTTGATAGAAGTTAGATCTTAACCTGTTAAACTAATTCATATTACAACCTCAATATGGTATCAATCACTATCCGTATGCCTCCACCAAGCCTGTTTTCGCCTCATCCACAGGGAGAAAACGTGAGCCTTGACAAATCAGGAATCCGTCAGTGAAGATCGTACCACTTCTCTATCTATATCTACTCAAGCTATCATTTAAATCATTTGGCTCCCCGTGCTTCTTTTCCACCATACCTCATGACCATTCAGCACAATTAGAAACATGTGCTTTGGCTGCTCTCTTTCTTTATGTTAAGAACATGTGTTGTATGCACTACATTGTTTTTGCTTTACGCCATCACAGTCTGACAGTAAAAAAAAATTACCAAATCATTTGAAGTGGCGACATGAGCAGTCAGGAAAAGGAAAACAGCATCTCCCATGGGCCGTGTTCCTCTTTTTGTGTGGATGTAAGAGTCAAATTAGCGCTTTTTCAACTCCAGTTAAGCAGGAGGAGTATGACCCCTTGGAATCCATTAAAGCTCTCATGGGACGATGGCCCCTTGACCTGGAAGTCGATTAAAGCCGTGTTTCCTTCCAGATGGCAGGACTAGGGTTTGTAGTGCAGGTGGATAGTTGACCTTATGCTTACTCTTGACTTGTGACTTTTGCCCTATGCCCAGACACAGAAGAAGCAGATCAGACTCACAAAGTAGTCTTTGTGTCATCGGAGGTAGCTGAGAAGAATGTCCTGCAGAGTCCTGTGTAGGGTTGTGATGTGCACCATTCAGAATTGAACTAAGAATACTGTTTAAATTCCAGTTCGGTTCCTGAATTTGAATTGAGGTTGTTAACAGGATGCAGAATTGCAACTAATTGAAATTTAAAGAAATTCACATAACACATTTTAATTAGAAAAGCCAAGTTAGTCTGAGAAACTTTGAATGTTGACTTGACAAAGACGTATTTGAAAGTTCTGGGGAAAAGTCTGAGAAGTCTTGAAGTTTGAAGGTTTATAGTCAAGGCCTTACTGATATATTGAGATCAAAGCATAGACTAGCCATCCAGAAAATCTCTAAAAACAACATAGAGAAAACTCAGAACACCCAAGCAACAAACTATAAACTACTTAGAAACTGCATAGTAATATCTCAGAAACCATGAAAATCAACTTAGCATCATGGCTGCAAGTTGTGCATGGGAAAGTACCTGTTTTATTTTATTATTTTTTATTTGACATAGACATTACAATTACATTGGACGAACCATATGCATTTACTTGGGTGTTTTAGCACACATGCTAATTTTCAACACCTGTCCACGGGAGGTGCTTACTGTGGTTGTTCTCGACACCATTTCAGTACAGTTCCTGCAGAGTACGTACCTTGACAATCTGTGAGAAAGGAAAATCATGAAATGTTTCTCCTGGGAAAAAGTAGCCTTTCTTCATGAATGCAGTGCAGATCTATCTAACCGCAACTCTAAACATAAACCTCATCACCATCTGCACCCATTGAAAGTTAATCATATCCAGAAGGTGTATGGGCTTGGTTTCTTAAAACAGAAGAATAGCCAGAATAACTTTCACAGGATTCAATTTCAAGTTGAAGCTCAGAATTACAATGTGAGATGTCATCACCCTCCATTATATGTATCCTAACAGTGTCATTCTTCGAATCATCTCCTCTTTCCCCCTTACGTCATTTCCTGCCTCCGTTTTCTTCTATATGACCTCTGACCTCCCAGGGACCACCGGCCTACGCTGCCTCTGCAGGCCTGCTCAGTAATCAGATTCTCACGGTTAAGGTTTGTCCCTCTCAGCCTATCATCCCTGCATCTCCTGACACATGTGGCCATCTATGTTCACAAACATCTGTGTCTTCATACCTTACTCTATTTCACTATTTTTTCCACTTCTCCTTTGTTCCCACAACCCCTTATGCTGAGAGAAGACTGCGCAGGCTGAATGTCTGTTTCTCCAGCTGTGATTACTGGCATCCCTGCTTTGTTTCTTATGCACTCTGTCCATCTTTCTCATTATCCGTCCTCTGCTGTCAGATGGTCTTCCATCGCTATGAGCATGGCTTTCTCTTGGCTACAGCTGACCATCACACTTTTCACAGGCGCCTTCTAAAGGTAGAGTCAGACTTGTGCATGCCTTGCTGCTTTTCTCATTTTCTCCATTTCTTCTGTGTCCTTGTCCTCAATTAGCAAATCTGGCAGTTTACAATGCTGTGTTGCATTCCTGCTTTGAATATCAAACAGAGAGTAATTGTGTTTATTGACAATAGTGACGAAAACATGTTTGCTAGACCAAAGCAAATAATCAAGCCGAAATAGTTTTTTTGCATTATTTTAGTATGTCAAACTAGACAATTTTTGTGGGGAACAAAAGACATTTCTTCATAGATAGCTCTTTGAAGCTTTGAAGCATTTTACATGCTGCATCTGAATACCGAAACTAATCTTTCGGTATGAAACATGAAACATAATTAGTCTGCAGGCAAAGTAAATTACCTATTTGAGTAACCTCAAGACTACGGAGATAAGAAGCAACAATGAAACTCTTTTCAAAGACAATATTCAAAAATACTTGTTCTGTCTCTCTTTCTGCAGGGCGATCAAGGTCAGGCTGGTCCCCCAGGACCTCCAGGAACACCTGGTCCCAGAGGGCCTCCAGGAAACACAGGCAAAGATGGGCCACAGGGCCACCCAGGAGAGCCGGTGAGACACTTGCTTTCTATCTCATATGGTCTCTTGTGCCTGTGTCTTTACTGAGCTCACTCATTCTACAGCTGTTGCGTCTCATATACGAGTCACACTGTGCTGACAATCCCTGCTCAGAAGACCAGGTGCAGCTTCTCACTGAGCTGAACCCTGTGCTCAGTGTCGGGTTCAGACACACTGCATTTCCTTCTACACTTGCGTTCTTGGCAGATTATCCCAAATCAAAGTGACTTGGTTTGAAATATGAACAAATTGTGTAGGACAGGACCTGGGGTTTATTAAAATATTTTAAAACAAATTTGAGCAATATTAATAGTGATGCTTGTTTTTAGAATATAGAATAGCAGTTGTTTTACGTTCCATCTTCATAAATCATCAGGGGCGGGGCGGAGCGGGGCGGGGCGGGGGGTGGTACCGTATCGTGAGAACACTCATTTAAACAGCATACACACCGGGACATTTGACTGCACTTTTTTGACAATATTGATACTACTCGCAATCATAATGCAAAAGACTGTTGTACGGGACATAAGCCTCTAAATAAAAGGGTTATTAAACTGTTTACACTGTCACATACAATAAAACAGCCTGCACAGCAATAGGGAATAAAAAAAATTAACAAAAAGCCTGCCTGCTTACAAAACACCAAAGGTGGACTTGCGCTCAGGAGAAGAGCGGATAAGTTCTTTCTATGCACACTGCTACTGTCACAATATGACATCACACTCTCCGAGTATGTTTTAAAAAACTTGGGGTGGTTGATTATGATTTCACTTTTCTAACTTTATGTGGCAAAGCGAGAGTTATAGGTTGGGGCGGAGCCCTAATTATACTAGGGGTGGGAATTGTCAAAAATGTGACGATTCGATAGTATTGCGATATTTGGGCCACGATTCAATATTATTGCGATTCTCAATATATTGCGATACAGCAAGTATTGCGATTCAATTCTGCGATATTGCGATTCATGTCCCCCATATTATTCAAAGGCATTACAAAAAATTAGGAAAATAAGACCGCTCAACTCACTTTAAATGTCACATTTAATTCTGTAAACATTATCTTCTACACAGTGCAAAAGTGCTAGTGCAAAAACTTAGGAGGGTAGAGCAAAAACTTGAAAACTTGTTCTTGAACATTCAGGACACGGGACCTTATTACAGGACAGGACATAATTATTCTCTGAATAGGAGACCTCTAACATGAATGGTGAGCTCTAGGCTTGCTATAGTCGGTGTTACCGGTGTTACACGGTGTTCAGTCGCAACACTGGTTTCATCACTTGCCCACCGCGGCACCGCAACAAAAACAAAAAAAAGTTTACAGCGTTAAACATGTTTAACGCAATTACGCAGTATCCGTTAAATCCTGCCTGTATTACACACACACACACACGACCCACAGAAAAGACGCGCGTCAGTATCGAGTTCTCTTTCGGGCTTGAACAAACCATAACACACACAAATTATGCCAAAATGTCCGTTTTGTCGAGTGTCCTCATAAGAGTAATCTTAAATTATTTAAATAAAGTCTTAAATGAACATAGAGATTTGTGAGAAAATGGGACGCGTGTCAGATCTCGTCTCTGGCCCACATTGCACTGCATTAACGAATGTAGGCTACAGCTTATGTAACGTTACGCTCAACGCCTGTCCGAATTCGCTCACTTGTTTTCATTCACTCCTTCAAGTGAACAGTATTAGTGGACTAACTTAGGGAATAGGCCTAACTTAGTGAATGAGGGTTTAGGGGGGGATTTCAAACCATGTACTCAAGCAGTGAAAAATAGAGGACACTGACAACGCGCTGACAGACAGGACCGAGCAGGTAATATTTAATATGAATTATGAAACAAACAAAGCTCACTGAGCTCCCAGCACATAACTTAAAATTATTTAAATACAATAGAGTAACATAAAGCAGACATAGAGTAACATAAACCTGAGAATAATCATAAAACCGAAATTTAACCACACTTTCGATTTGAAAGAAGACGGAGCGTCGTGTACAACCAATAGTGAAGCCATTTTCATTTGAATTTGCTGTTGAATGTAGACAACAAAGCACCGCAACAAGCGCCACCTTGTGGATGTAATACGCAAATGTAAATGATCAGATTAAACTCTGAGAAAACCGGAAAGTAAAACAGATAATTTTATAATTAAATATCGCAATACTTTGCGCTACTGTATCGATATAATTGCGTGCACAAAATATCGCGATACCGAACAGAATCGATTTTTTCCCCCACCACTAAATTATACACGTGCTCAGCAAACTCAAGTTGATATTACTTTCCGACTACGCCACCTTGGGAATTTCACCCACAGAATTAAACGCACCCTCTAAAGGCACGCACAGGTTCAAATCACCATTTGAGCCAGAGACATAGGTAATCGTACAAAAATATTTTATTGACAGTTATAAAAACAGGCATTGACAGGCAGCCACACTCCTCTCATTAGCAGGTTCAATTATCACTGGCAAAGGACCCGGGGCTTACCAACAGGGGCAGTCTCAGATAGAATAGTCACCCATAAATAATGAAAATCACTAAAATCACAGCGCACACACACTAGCACACACACCGACTAATGTCAGTGAAGAGCACGACACACAGTGAAGGATGCCACCACCCAAAGAAGGTCACTCGTCTGCCCCCGGTGCCCAGACCCTGCCGACAACAAGAGAGAGAGACTTTAAAATGGAGCAGAGATATGTGTGGGCAAAACAATCATTTGACAATACAAAATATAACTTAAATGCAGTTCCAGGAAGGAACCAACTACTCGGTCCCACCCGGGTCTGCACAAATCAAGATCACAAAAAACAACAAAAAAACAAAGCATAAACAAACTCAAATTAAAGAACACTATAAACAAATAAATTCGGCTGTAGAGCTCAACCGTAGTAATAGTTAAGTGAAACAAATGTATATTCAATAATCACAGTAAATGAACTGGAACCAAAATACAAATTCAAAAAATACCCCGATAAACTCGGCGGCGGAGAATGCGGATAGACTTTAAACTGTAAAACATACAGATTAGTACGCGCTCAGTTGAAGTAACCCATAGAAACCTCATTACAAAAACGTCGTCGTACATACATGCTTTCCATACCGTCTCAAATGTCCACTTTCGATTCCCCAACCGGCAACACACCAGTAAAAAACACGAGTCAGTGGCTCAGAAGCTTCAGCGGTCTTTATGAACGACACTGCATGTCAAAACTCCACTCCAATGCAACCAGTAGCGGCGCATCAATGACGTCACAGGCCCCCGAAAGTGACACCCCTTCAACTGGCACTCCATGCTCTTATACAGCTATGGTCACAGTCCATTGGCCAAACCTTAAATTACAAAATGGGAGGGACAATAGCCCATCCTGACACATTTAGTTAGTGTGTAATGTTGCTGTTTGAGCATAAACAATGTCTGCAAAGTCACGACGCTCAAAGTTCAAAGCAAAGGAAGATATTTGCTTTTAAAGAAATCATTTTTTAAGGACTACAACAAACGGCTGGTAGGGACTACACGACATTCCTCCAGGGTTAGTGACATCACTAACCTTAACATTTACATAAACCCTACCCACAGGAACACGCAGTACCTGTTGAGAAGAGGAAGAGTTATTGTAGTACAGCTCATTTGTGAGTCTGTTCAAGCTGTCGCATTCGTCTTTTTACATGCAATACAGTATGTAACACAAATCCAATAGCATGTCACTCTGTAGGCATCTTACAACAGTTCCCACAGGAGCGATTTTATAGATTATCATGATAGAATATGCTAATTGAAGAAAGTTAACTCCACATCAGCAACATAAATTCATCAACTAACCATTCAGAAACATCCTGTTGCATTCTACATATTGTCTCTTCTTGTTGAGTCTCTCCATCATTGTCCGACTTCAGTTTAAACATAAAAGGCAGAACAGGTAATCACACACACACACACACACACACACACACACACAAGCTCTTGAAGCTCCGGCCTCTGAGTCGGGACCAGCAGCTCATTTGCATTTAAAGGGACACACGAAACAGCGCATTTTTACTCACCATCAAAAAGGGACAATTTTAACATGCTTAAAAAAATTATCTGTGGGGTATTTTGAGCTAAAACTTTATACACACTCTGGGGACAACAGATACTTATTTTATATATTGTAAAAAGGGGCATTATACCACCACTTTAATTTAACATATAAATAAAACCTTTTAATAACCAACTGAAAGTGTATATTTCAAATAAATTACTAAATGCTAAAAATCAATAAATTTATAAGTAAACAAAAATTTGCATTGCATTTACAATCCTGTGAAAACACAGCACCCCTACTTCCCGCACCCCTGAATGAAGCCTCAACATGCTGTTTTCAGGAATGCACTATATAACATTCTGTGATGAAGGATACTTGCCGTTTGATGTGCAGCTCCAGAGTATGTAACTCTAATGGTTTCTGCATTTGTAGTAAATGCCCTTTTTCCTCAGCCAGTTTATCCCAACATGTTATTTACTTTGTTTCCTTTTCAGACTACCATCTAAACCAAACAAAGAATAGTGCAGTGTTGAAGGGCAAAAATTCTCACCCTGCACTCTGCCTCATATTGGGAGCAGATGTTCTTGGGTCAAGAAGCTCAAAGGCCATTTCCTGTTATTGTGTCTCAAATTGTGTTTATATATGCTTAAGTGAAACCACCTCATTGGGCCTGATGTCACGCCTTTGTCCTTCTCAGAAGTGCCGTGGAGCATGACAGACATTGAGCTGCGGCACTTATCGAGTGCCTGTAGGGATACATGTCTTACAAATGAATCTGATTTTAAGCAGGTGTTGTGCAATATTTCTTCAAGTTTGAATCCCTAGCTGGCTTGAATATGTCCTTCGAAGCTTACAGGATGTCTGCCAGAAATGTCTGACTGTTGTCTGCCACTGTGACTGTTGTTTTGGTGTGTTCCAAAATAATGCCTATTGGCTGAATAGCCCTGCCACACTTCAGAGCTGCTGTCTGTATCAAATAATTTTACGCTTTGGATCATCCTAACTTTTTTTGTTCACATGCTATGTTTGAAAATAAAAGATTGAAGTAGTTATATTATGTTAAACATCATAGATCTAAAGAGGCCTTACATCTAGTGGACAGTCAACAGAGCAAGCCTACTGTATGCCTGTTTCTTTAAATATGACTCATTTCTTGTGTTTGCTTTCTAAATAACAGGGTCCTACTGGAAAAGATGGAAATGAGGTAGAACTTTATATATGTATTTTTGTTTACTTATATATACTCATATTTTGAATCTTTAATCTACAACTTCATGGAATTCAAAGTGATGCTGGATAAATGAGGCTTTAGATAATATAATTTACATACTGGCTTTAGTAATATAATTTTTTTTCCCCTACAGGGACCAAGAGGGCCACCTGGCATGCAGGTAATATGAATCACATACAGTGGTCCCTAAAGTATTTGGACACTTCAGCTACAATTAAAAATTAATGTTGCATTTATTTTGAAGAAATACAGCACAATTACACGCTTAAAGCAGAAACATGCACAAAAAAAAAAAAGATTTCTTACATTTCAAAATGTAAATTGATAGATATACTATTCAAAAATAAGAATATTTGACACAATATTTGGTTACAAAATTCTCATTAAGGGTACAAATGGTATCAACGGCATGCCTGGACCACAGGGCCCTTTAGGGCCAAAGGTTAGATTTTTTTTACCCCCTCCAACTTTTTTTCTTTTCTTATAAACACAAAGACAACCATAATTTCATGCAGGCATTGTTTTTGCACATAGGGGGATCCGGGTGCTCCAGGTACTGAGGGGAAAAGGGGGATTGATGGATCCCCTGGCTTAAAGGTGAGCTGTCTGTTGAGAAGATGGTAATTGTAAAAGTAGATGCAGTTGTGTTGTGTTTATGATATAGCTGCATTCAGGTCAGTTTGCTGGGTAAATGCAGATACTAAGATAATACAGTAATCATGGTCCTCTTCCTTTGGGTGAAAAGGGAGATGTTGGGGATCCAGGACCCCAGGTGAGTGTTTATTGAAGTCTTTCCCCCCATTACATATATCTATTCTCTTTGAACATCTCAGATTCTTGACAGTCATTTCCAACTGTCTCTCCCTCAGGGTTTGCCTGGAGAGAAAGGAGCTACTGGCTTCACAGAAAATCCTGATCTGGCTGCTAGACTCAAAGCACTGCAGGTACATTTTAGTCAGAAAAAAAAAAGTCAAATTCTGTGCGAAGATCCCTCTATTACCTTTTTGTATTAATATTTCCTTTGTATCAATAGGGGCCTCCAGGTCCTCCTGGAGAGCAAGGGCCAAAAGTGAGTGATATATTTTCACTAAATTGCATTGACATTCAGCAGTTTCCGTTGCTGGAATATTACTACATTCATTTTAAATATGTATTTGTAACAGGGAGAAATGGGATTACATGGAGCGCAAGGACCTGAAGGAAAGCAGGTTGGTTCCTACACAATCTGATTATACTTAAGCCGTCTCAATCAATCCGTGACATTTGGTGACTGTGCTACATTTACATGCGGGATAGAAACAGAGCTGGCAGCATCCCAGGACACACGAACTGGAGGGGCATTCATGATTCTTGAAGGGGCCAAGTTATTTTTTTGGAAGGAAGAGAGATCTATATTATATATTCTAGGGTCTCTATACTCTAGCTGAGCTCCCAGCGTGAATTTTATTTTAATTCCATGCCGGCGCGTCATGCAGCCACACTGAATGACAGATGTATCGCTTTTATTTCGTATTTTCAAATTTTACAGTTTTGTTAATTATATCATGAACTATATGATATACTACGATTGTCAAATATGTGGAAGTGAATGTGTTTTGTCACCTTTATAATGATCATGTTAGTTGACCTATAACACATGATAGCCACAATTCAGAGAATCAGATCTGTCGGATTTACATCGAGTAAATTCATCAATTTCTCCTGAAATATAAAAGTGAACTGGGAGAAGAATAGAGAATAAATAAACTTTTGTTCCTCCCTAAGCCAATCTTAACATCCAAATCAGCCGAATAAGTTAGTGATGTAAAATGAAGTCTACTGTTGCTAAACTGCGAGACATGCTTAATATTAAACAAAATTGTTATTAAAAGCCCATTAAGCCGCAAAAGAGACGCTGCTCCTTAGGCGGTCTCCTACTGCACAAAACTGCATTGAACTGCAAATACAGCAAAGTTGGAATTATCCCATTTTTTTAGAAATAGACTTTGTGCACAGTTGGCATTGTTCCCTCCCAGGTTCACATCAGGAAACTTTCCTTCGTAAAATATACTACACAGACACGAACATTTGGGTTGTTCTGTTCTAGAACAGTGTTGTAAATAAATCTTAACCATTGATTACTATATTGTGTCCATTTTCGGAAGGGTAAATAAAGTGCTGTTTTTGCTTTCGCATAGAAACACAGCGTCTCCATGACATGGCAGCAACAATACTACTGACAACTGAAGCCACGCCTTCTTTCTTTCTTTGCGTATGCATTTGGGTGGCATTGTGTAATATTTCCACCGAGTGACGTTTTACCTAGGTCTGGATCGACCTTCTCTTTTAAATAGAATAAATCTTTTAGTGGGAGACTTTGAGCTTTGTAACTTTGCAGATTTTATACATGTGCAAACAGTTACATAACACTAAAGAAAAAGGAAAACATGAAAACGCATCATATGACCCCTTTAATGAACCTAGTATTAGTTTTCAATTATTATAAGTATCAATAATTAAAATCAATCACGTTCGATGATGGAGGGGGGAAAAATTGAAACTGAGGGGACAATGCCTCGTGGCGCCAGCCCTGGCTAGGAATGGTGGCTAGCAAACATCTCTTGGGTTAAATTTGATCTTGAAAAGAAAACTGGAAAAAACGAAGACGTGTGTGTGGAGCAAGGGGTGGTTTGTTGTTGCCTCACTAATTAACCTATCGGAGGATTTACAGATCACTATGCAAGCGGGAGAAGCCTCATGTTGCGGTCGTCACAATCGCAGATGGCTGTTTTTTAGCCATCGGGTGTTTTTGACCTACTGTACATGACATGAGAACAGTTAGCTATTTAGGTTTGTTCGTAACTACAATTAACTTTAGTTGTAACTTAATGAGAGTATACCAACCAGAAAATTAACGTTTTCACCTTCATTGAGATTGGGGTTGAATACTTAGGGAACCAGGTTACTATGCTCACATCATTGATATAATAAATTAACCGGGCATCAGTTGTATTGTGCAGATAATTGGTCCGTTCGTGCAAATGAAACACTTTTTTTTTAAACGCGCTGGTGAATGCGCGCACATAACGGTGATTCAATACATACATACCCATGCCAATTCTCTCAGGATACCTGGAATCAGTGGTACAAGTACTCCAGGCGCATCGTTTTACCATTTTTGTAGCATAAACACCATAAAACCGATGAGAGCTTTGGATCTTCAAATGTTTCTCTATGGCGCTGAAACCTAAAGATGTCCGAGTTCCAGTCCCCGTGCAACTGATACTCAACTGCCAACTTCTGACTGAGAGAATTTCGTCTGAGGTCAAATTTGATTACGATGGTCATTAATCAGCTGTCGCCGAACATGTCAAACTAACGATCAAAGACTTCAGATTTTTTGAGGTCTATAATCTTTTGGGGTTCACAAAATTTGTCTCAGACAGCCAAATCCTGGCCAAAATCGTACAGTGCAAACCCGGCTTTAGTCGTGCAAGTATACTATTATACAGCTTGGCTGTTATTTTTAATAACATGATAAAGTGCAAGTTACTGCCTGTGGAAAGTTCCAAGAGTTTTGAAGCTCAATTATTGAAGATTAACTTGCCCTCGCCAGTGATTTGTGCCTTGATATATAGGCCTCCTGGGTATAATCTTCTTGGTGAATTTTATGAGTTTTTATCTGTGGTTGTTCCATCTGCTGACAGGATTTTTGTTATGGGTAATTTTAATTTTCATGTTTGTTGTCCTGGTAAACCCATAACTAAAGAATTTTTTAATTTAGTTGATTCATTTAACTTATCCCAATGTGTCTCTGGACCAACACACGATCATGGGCACACACCTGACTTGGTGTTTTCTTAGGGGATAACGATAGAAAATATGTGTTGAAGAAATAGCCATCTCGGACCATATGCCTATTAGGTTTAATTTTACTTCTGCAACAAATGGACTCTGTTATCAGCCTCCTTCATTCTTGTCCAGGGTTATCACTACTTCTACACCTAGTACGTTCTCAACTGCTTTTACTGAATTAGCCCTTCATACTGAGCCTACAGCATTGTCCGTTGTGGGACCTGATGAATTGGTAAATTATTTTAATCATGTTTGCTCTGAGATCTTGGATAATGTTGCGCCTTTTAAAATGAGATGTCAAAAAGTTAAAAAACAGCGGTGGCTAAATGATGTAACATGGAATCGGAGGCAGGTTTGTCGGCATGCAGAGCGTAAGTGGCTGAAAGATAAATTGCAAGTATCTTATGATATTCTTTGAGAATCTCTATTAAACTATCAAAACACTGTTAGAGCGGCTAGATCTATTAACAGCGGCTAGATCTTCATATTTTTTGCTAATTATATTTCCTACCCCGTCAAAGGACCTGTTCGAGAGTTAAAAAAAAAATTATTGATAAGGTTGCTCTTGTTTAGTCGAATATTGTGCCTGTAGGCAATGTTGTAGTCGATTTAATGAATCCAATTCATTAAGTAAATTTGAATCGATTACATAAGTTCAGTTGGAAAAGATAATAATGCATTTAAAACCGACTACCTCACTGTCACGTTCATGTCTGTTTTGATCATCTATTTTCATTCTTAGTCACATGTCTTTTGTTTTCCCGTCACTCATTGGTTTCCATGCCTACCGTCATTAGTTCATCTTCATCACCTGTGTCCTGTTAATCACCTTCATCTGTATCACCTGGTTATATGTTCATCAGTGTCTGTATTTAGTTTGTTCAGTTCAGTCAGTCTTTGTCTGTTGTTAGTCTTATTTAGATGTGTTTTGTGTGCGTGTTCTTGCCCGTCATCCTGCCTGCCTGTACCTGTGAATCTTATATTAGTAAACTGTTTGTATTGGAGCCTTTTGACTTTGCGTCCTTCTTCAACCCGCACAACACAGTGACACTCACTCTATGCGATTGTTTAAAGAGGTTGTAGACACTATTGGTCCCAGTATATTGATTATCAATAGTAGCTTATTTTATGGTATTTTTATTATTATTTTATGGTATATATTTAACTGTACCATCAGGGTTTAAGCATGCTGTTTTTGAGCCAGTCTTAAAAAAAAATGAATTTGGATTCACAGGATTTTAAAAAATTCAGACCTATTTCGAAATTGCCTTTTATGGATTAGATCTTAGAGAAAGTTGTCTATAATCAACTTACCGACTTTTTGATTGTAAATAACATAATGGATATTTTTCAGTCTGGATTTAGTACCAAACATAGCACAGAATCAGCATTACTAAAGGTTACAAATGATATTTTGTTAAGTATTGACTCTGGGAAAAGTGTTGCCTTAATGATGTTAGATTTAAGTGCAGCCTTTGATACTCTAGCTCACGTAATTTTAATAGAATGCCTCAGAGATTATGTAGGGATCAATGGCGTAGCCCTTAAGTGGCTTTCCTCCTATTTGCATGACAGGACATGCTCTGATAAAATTGGGAATTATGTCTCTGCATCCGCGACTATTTCTTGGGGGGTTCCTCAGGGATCAATCCTCGGTCTGACTCTGTTGTCATTATACATGTTACCCTTGGGGTCCATTTTTAAGCAGCATAATATTAATTACCACTTGCATGCTGATGATTTACAACTGTACTTTCCTTTGGAGTGTGATGGCTGTACATATTTTATTAATTTTTATAAGTGCTTGACTGAGGTAAAGGGATCGCTAGCAAATAATTTGACAGTTTATTATGTTTGGGAACAAGGAGCTTTGGAATGGTCTGGCTGGAAACTATGGACTATTGTCCAACAATATGCATGGTTATGTGAAGAACCTTGTAGTATTTTTCGATTCTAAAATACGCTTTGATCGTCAAGTTAACAGCGTTGTGAAATCATCTTTTTTTTAAGTTGAGAAAATTGTCTAAACTGAAACCCATCCCTTTATACAAGGACTTGGAGATTGTTTTGTATGCCTTTGTTTCAACCCGGTTAGACTATTGTAATGCTCTTTAGCTAGGCGTAAGTGAATCACTGGTTACTCATCTTCAGTGTGTCCAAAATGCTGCAGCGAGATTCTTAACAAATACCAGAAAACGGGATCACATAACACCTGTATTGATATCCTTTCACTGGCTACCTGTTAAATACAGAATACAATACTTGGTTAATGTTTGTTTAAACATTGTTTGTTCTAAGCATTGCATGATCGAGCTCCTGAGTATATAATGTTAATCCCTTATCAGTCACCTACGCTCCTCTCAGAGTATGCTCCTAACTGTCCCTCGGTCTCGCTTGAGGCGTAGTGGAGATCGTGCCTATTCTGTTGCGGCTCATACCCTTTGGAATGTGTTGCCATTATCTTTAAAATCCTACTCAAGCATGTATATATTTAAAAAGGACTTAAAGACTTATTTATTTGATCAAGCTTTTGGTTTTTGATTAGATCTGAGAACTGTGAGTGATTTGTTGTTTGATTTTCTTGGTGTCATGTTTTGATGTTATTTTATGTTTCTATGTATTTTAGAGTTATTTACTACTTATGGACAGCACTTTGGTCCATTTTAATGGTTTTGAAAGTGCTTTATAAATAAAAATTGAGTTGAGTTGATACTACATTATATAGTGTGATGTCTCATCCAGGGCCATAAGGGAGAGAGAGGTGATGCAGGAGAGCCTGGAGCAGCAGGAGCAAAAGGGGAAAAGGGGGATATTGGGCTAACAGGGCCTTCGGTGAGTATTTACAACATATAGCATGTGATGTTTACTGAGGTTTACTGCAAGGATTATGTTATTGTATCATGGTATTTTAGGGGGCAGCAGGGCAAAAAGGAGATAAAGGAGACTCTAGACTTGAGGACAATTTGGTGAGTTTAACGCACACTCTACATATTAAAATATGAAGAACCTAATCCAGATCTATCTTAACTGGACTGATCTTGATAACTCTCTTGTAGGACCAGATTATCTCTTTGCCTGGCCCACCAGGGCCTCCTGGACCCCCTGGGCATGCCGTAAGGAATACAGTTTACTACTAGTTCAGAAGCTTTTTGTTAAGGAAAGCTAAGAAGGCTAACCATTTTTTATTCCAGGGATATCATGGATTGCCTGGAGCCAAGGTGAGACAGTGAAGTATTGTTGTAAAGGAATGATTTTGACCTTTGAATGATTTTGACCTGATTTTGTAAAGGAATGATGCCATGACCACATTTTGTGGTCATGGCAAATAAAATGTTTAAAATTAATTTAAAATGTAACACAGGGAGAGCCTGGTGAGGCAGTCAAAGGAGAGAAGGGAGATGCTGGAGAGAAAGGTCCATCTGGGCAACGGGTAAGTTTTGTTACAAAACCAATATGCAGAAACCATTCCAATACTTGTATAAATGTGAAAAGCCTGGACAGATACAATTCTGCTTGTTGTGCACAGGGTCCTCAAGGCTTTCCAGGGTCTAATGGCTTAGTAGGCCTGCCAGGTGCAAAAGGTGAAAAGGTCAGTGTTTTGTACACCTTAAAAAGACAAGACACTGAAGTCTGAAAATAACACAAAGTTCTGTCATGAAACTCTAGATCAGGGGTAGGCAAGTTCGGTCCTAGAGAGCCGCTGTCCTGCAGAGTTTGGCTCCAACACTGAGAAAAACCTCACCTGCCTATAGCCTTAGTAATCCTGAAGACATTGATTAGCTTGTTCAGGTGTGTTTGATTAAGGTTGGAACTAAATTCTGCAGGACAGTGGCTCTCTAGGACCGAACTTGCCTACCCCTGCTCTAGATGGAGCAGCCTAATAGGTCCTTTGACTCAACCTGCTCGTAATCACATCATTCTCTATAGGGCACAGCTGATTGGGTCCTGCTGTATCAGTAGCTAATGAGCTTGCATCCTCAACCTTCAAATACCTAGGTAGCATTTGCCTTAGTAGTGAGGAGCGCTTTCAGAAACCCTCCACCCTCCCCAGCTCCACCTGTATAGATCTGCTACAGGTCTTACTTGCTCACAGCAGTGTCATGTATTAGCAGTAACAAGTCCTGTACTTGCTCTCCAGTAGCAGCAATAACCTACAGCAGCAGCAATAAAACCAGAAGCAGCAGCAGCGTAGCAGATCTATTCCGCCAAGACCAAACACATCAACATTGTCATACCCATTACCATGCCAAACACTTTGAGAGTTGTCATGACAGAACTAGGCCTACATATAACACTAATTCTTCTCTCATTGTGGTTTGTTTTCAAGGGAAAACAAGGTGAACCAGGATTAGATGTAAGTGATTATTGTGCTATTGGTTATAAACTCGAGTATATTAAGTTATTACTTACTGAACATGGCTCTCCTGTGACAAGGGTTTCCCAGGGCTTCAAGGAGAAAAGGGGGAGAGAGGAGACAGGGGAGAGAAGGTTAGAGAAACAAATACTTTATTTTCAATAATTACTGTTTGTACGTGGGTAATACTGTATATATGGTATATTGTTATAAAATCAAATCTCAAGTCTGGTGTATGCTGTTCGAGTACAATCTGACAAAGCAAACAATTCTTAATGTCTCCATGCAGGGTGAGAGAGGCTCATTAGGAAAGAAAGGTCTGAAAGGACAGAAGGGAGAGCAGGGACCTCCAGGGCTTGATCAGCCTTGTCCTGTGGTATGTAATGAAACCATGTGTATGTTGTTTGGAAAAATAAAATGCAATGCTATTTTCTGTCCCTTTTATGCATGTGAATGGCAAATTCAGATCTGTGTGAATGAGTTTACAACAGCTAGGATTTGACATGAATGGGTTTTACTGACAGGACACCAATGGGGTTTGAGAACATGGTGGGGAGGCAAGTATTCCATCAGATGCCCCCTGCCCTTTGGTACAGTATTTTTAATCTTGTGTTTGTGCTCACATCATTTGATGTTTCATCCTGGTGCCGTGGGTTCCCCTGTCTACAACCTTGATATCTTATTCAGGTGGCTTGGCATAGACCAGAGCTTCTGAACTACTTTATCACAAGTTATCTTATAGTCTCTCAATTTGCAAAGCAAAGTTTTGCCCCATGTACAGAATAAAATTCTAATTAGGGACATGCAAAACTGCACATTTTCAAAACCAACAACTATGTGGAGTATTTAAACATCTAGTCAGTGCCAAGGAAGAATCTTTTCAACCAGACACGGATTGCGTAAAAATGTTCTCAAAAAATGACAAAGTAAAATTACCTTACTTTCACCAATGTTAACACTTTGTCCTAAATATGAAAAATAAAGCTAAAATAAACATTTTAAAAGATTAATTGGATTTAACAACCTCACTAATTACAGACTAGTTGGTTCATGGACAACTAGTTGACCATCCTATCTGATCCCTAATTCTAACTCCATTGTTAGTGTTCATATCAAACCTATACCTTGCCCTGTAAAAATATAGATCCCATGAGAGAAATAACTGCACCCACCTGGGTTTAAGATTTTGTCCATCTGAGCTGTAGTGATGATGTGAGCATGAGCATGCTGCGTTTCACTTTCAGATTTACTGCCAAAGGTGTTCCTCTGTGGGGTAGTGTGCTTCCTTTAGTCTCACATAATCATTGGTGGCAGGCTTCATATGTGATTCGCCATTCCTTCCCGCCCCATCAGTAAGAACTTTGAAACAAATCCTTGATTTCCTTCTCTTCTTTATCGACAGGGGCGAGATGGACTGCCCATACCAGGATGCTGGCATAAGGTATAATTATATATGTCATCCGGGCAAACTATGAGTCCTGCTAGTTTTCCCAACATCCTTGTCATAAAAATGAGGACTGCTTCTTGTGTGTCTCCTAACAGTTTTCTCCTATTGCTTTCTTGCAGTAATGACTAACCTGGAGAATGGAATTTGTACATATTGATATATATTTTGCAAGTAACGTTTGCCTTTTTTCTCCCAATTTTTTTTAGTAATCTCTTTTTTAATAAATTGGGTTTTCATACAGGAGCCCCTGCAAAAATAAATGTCTGTATCGCTGCATTAACAAAAGAGGGGGTTCTCCACTGCCACAATAACAAGTGTAGAAAAGCAACGAAGAGAGTATTATAGGTGCTGAGACTGTACTGATATTGAGAAGAGACATGAACTCAATGCTTGTGGATGCCAAGAGAATGCTGCTGATGTCCTTAAGGAGAAAATGGGTCTTAAACCAATATAACCCTGAACTTTCTAACAGACTGACCAATGTATCTACTTATATGACTTCAAATTATGTTTTTCACTGGCTGTCTTGCATTTCTGGGTGCCATTTGAACCAACCCCATGCATTCTTCATTAAATATTTGCTTGAAAGGAAGAGGCTTCAGAATCAGGGCAGGTTGGCAAGGACAAGCAATCGTCTAAGGCCTAAAGGACACTGAATGGGCTAAATGGAGTGAGAATGCTTTCCCAAAGTTCAACTGGATGTTTCAAATGAAAGGGCTCGTCTGTTCTACAGAGAGGAACGTAATGTGGATATTGCACTGGATTTGTACTGGTGTACATATGGACAAATCTGTACTCAGGAAACTCTTTTCACTTGGTCAATAGGAAACCGCATACTATCTTTTGTTCCATTGCTCACTAAAATACAGTGGAGTGGTGGGGGGAAAAGTATAATAACTGATATCATGTAAAAGTCTTGTCTGTTTATAAGAAGCCTCACTGAATAAAACTACTTTTAGTATTTTATTCATTGTTTTAGTGAGGGGTTGTTTGCATCCTCAATGAGCATTATATAAAGTTTGTGTAAATAAAATGGATAATTTTTACATTTAAAGGCTAGTATGACTTATTGTGTGAATAACGTTTTACTGTGTATTGATTTGTGATCAGTTGTTTTTCCCTAATTCTGTTTTAGGGGGCCAACCCCTTAGGCTTAGGTGACACTTTTAAGGGAGAATTTTTTTTTTATTTGAGGGGGAAATTAAAAGGAAATTAGGTAGAAGCCAGGGATGGTTGTAATTTTTTTTACATTTCTGTCTGTATCTTGAAGTTCTTTTTAAGCCACTGCGTTCAAAATGTGATTCAAACTAGTTACAAGTGTCTGCTATTAAATAACAGCGGTTATCTTTTCAGCACAAACAGAAAATGCATGGTTTAGTTTTTAAACACGAGGAGTGAAATGTTACAATTCACCCCAAAGTCCGGGTAAGTTGTAACATAGCCTACCCTAGGATATAAATTATATAAAATGAGCAAATGTGCACCCGCTTTAACAATTGAACAATATTTTTGTGTTTCATTAGCATCATAATAAAACTGAATAACGTTTATGTTTTCAATATTTTCCCCATCTATTCATAAGTTTTTCACTGGCACATATAAATCTCCTAACTTTATCCTCTCTTATCTTTAATACTGTTCATCCTACTTACCTCACGTGGACACAGTCCATAAAATGCCTCAGCTGCCCTCATCAGATATTCTGTACGTTTTTTTTCTTGTTCATCAGTGAAGACCTTATTTTCACTGTGGTAGCCTTCATTCGGAAGTTCTCTTCTAACATCTTCCTCCTTTTGCAGAATCTGTACATGGTTACAAAGCAAATGCCAAACAATTTAACCAGTAACTAGACAGTTGATGTAGTAAAAAAAAATACTATGGAAGTCAGTGGGGTCCATCAACTGTATGGTTACCGACATTCTTCAAAATATCTTCTTTTGTGTTCAGCAGAAGTAAGAAATTCATACAGGTTTGAAACAACTTGAGGGTGAGTAAATGATGACAGAATTTTCATTTTTAAGTTAACTGTTCCTTTAACTTGTGCTAGTGCTTTCTTCATGATGATTGGCGTGAGATGAGATGGAAGATATATGCGTTAGAGGTCGACTGATAGTGGATTTTACCAATACCGATATTCAGGTTTGACCATACATGCCGATAACCGATTAATCAACCGATATTTTTAAAATGGATACTGGATAATAAAAAAAAACATACCACTCCAAGTAAAACAGTGCTGAACTGAAATGTGCTAAATAAAATAAATATATAAATATGAATATATTAAAATGAGCAGTTCTACAGAACGAATTCTACAGAAAATAATTTAAACATTAAAATATTAGGGTTTTTTTTAGCTATAACCTAGAAACAAATGTAAATTTCATAGGTAACACTTTTCAAGTCAGCTAGCTAGCTAGCTAGCTTCCATGCACTATATGCATCATACTTTTTTTTTTATTACAGCATGTATTAATGTTTTAGCCAGACAATTGTACCTTGATCATTCATGTTAGTTCATAGTACATTAACTAAGGTTAACAGATAAAATAAAAAGTCAATTAAAAATGTATTAGTAAATGTTGACATTAACAAACTAACAATGGACAATACTACAACATTTATTAACCTTAGTTAATGCTAAAAATGTAACCTTATTGTAAAGTGTTTCAATTTCATATAAAGAGTCTGCTATGTTTAAAGATGGCCATCTTTAAATATCTGCAAAGGCCAGAGCATTAAAATTGCATAAATGTATATTTACATGTAAAGTATCTCACTTTATTTGCTTCTATATTAGAATACTTGATTATCTAATCAAAATAACAATATGTATTGCAGTGATAAAAAATAATTGAATCGAATGCGTTTCTGATTTGTTTGTTTCTGTCTGTCGGCTACATGAACATTTCAATGTTGTGAAAGCAATCACATCACTAGCTTTAAATATGCCCTTCCCTGGCTAATGAATGAATACAAGTGCAAATAGATGGTAACAATTGCAACATAAACATTTGGGTCAGGTTTGCGTGTGTTTTTTTCACATAGTTTTAACTGCTTGAAGTAGGCCTACACGTTTAGAGTCCTCACAGCCTTGACGGCAAACATGCTTCTTCATGCTTTCTCTGCTAATGCAGATTCAGATCAACAGATTAATTACTTTAAAATGAAATGGCAACATGGACAGTAGTGTTCTGTATTCATACCATTTCGCTGTCAGTGTTTTAAATGCACATCTGAAGTGTAAGCCCTCTCTGTGCTGCATGCAGCCTCACATGTTACCATAAACAACTCCAGTCACCAGTGATAGTTTTTATTTGGCCTCTAGAGGCCGCTCTCGCTCTGTATAATGCCAGCAGTCTCTTCTCAGCGCTCTCATACGGAGTAATGACAGCACACTCTTCTCAGCCGCTCCAGCAATGGACACAACCCGGAAAAACTATTGGTATGGAATGTTGCCGATAACGATAGTTCCACCAATCAACTATCGGTACCGATATATCGGCAAAACCGATGAATCGGTCGACCTCTATGTAATACCACGTATTTATCACAATCTTGACGGTAGATGTAGGATCCACAGCTAGATCAATGAGTATAGAAGCCCTATGTTTACAATGACCATAATTTGAAGTGTCATAAAATTCAGAAATTATCATACATTATGGGATTTTTTTTCATTATTGATCATACATCGTACAGAGGTCAAAATTATCATACAAATACGATAATTATCGTACATCTGGCCACACTGGTCGCTTATAATGTGCATTTGAAAAAGCAACATGCATCAAACATTTTTCCATACTTGAGAAGCATTTATGAACCTCTTGTCCAACAAAAGACAACATTTCATAAATCAAAGCGTTTCAATCTTCTGTTTATTCAGCTGCAGCGATAGTATGATGTCCATATGGATTTCATGGAATGACGTGCGTTATCTACTTCTAAAATAATCGCAGCCCTTGCCAAATCGAGTGTGGTTTCATTTCGATTAATCGTGTAGCCCTATTTATTTTTAAAATATGAATTAAAATAAAGATAAATTACATATATTATATATCGGCCATCGGCCACCCTGCTCACCCGGCCATCAAAAAACAAATATCGGTTGACCACTAATTAATTATTAGGGATGCAACGGATCGCAGTTTGGCACGCATGTGATTATCGGATTAACTGCTAAGTTTAACCATCATAGAGTGAAAGTTTTGGATGTGTTTGGACATGTTTTGTCTTAACAATTTACAGATTCAGGTTGAAATCGGGACAAAGCGAGAGAGAGACGTGTTTCAGACAACGCTTGATCACCAAATTGATTCCTCTTTCGCGTTTACTTGTGGTTGAACGGATACTGTAGACTTGAAAATTAAGCTTTTCCCCATTATGGTTGAATCACAGAGGCAACAACAGTTATTTTGCCAAAAGATCTCTTATTTTTTTTGTTTCTCTCATATGTCAGACATATGAGAGAAACAGGCATAGAAGAAGAATGTTACAGGAGAGGTGGTCTTCATTCCAGATTTCTCTGTTCCACTCTCTGTCCTCTTTCCTCTCGCCCTCTTCTTCACTCATGCTGTATGTGTTTCTCTGGGGTGGTACAGTAAGAATTTGAGCTTATATACACCACTGAGGAACTTACAAAAATATGTTGCTTATATGTTTCAAATGGAACGTATATTTCAAGCTTACACGTGGCACAATTCACTTTCCATTTAAGAAAACTGTCCTTTAGTACACATCCTTGGTCCATCAGTGAAAAACATTCCTTTCCTTATAAAGAATAGGCCTACTGTACAACAACAGGAGCCCTTGCATGAAGAAATCCCACTGCAGATGCTATACTGGAAGTGAGATCCTATCTTGAGGAGCCCCTTGAAGGGGGTGGATTGGAATCCACTGCTGCTTCAATGTATATGTAATGAGTGATTATCAGAGCCGGACAGTAACGGAGTACATTTACTTGAGTACAGTACTTGAGTACAATTTTGAGGGATCTGTACTTTACTCGAGTATCATTTTTGGGGATTACTCATGACTTTACTCAAGTACATTTGAGAGGCAAATATTGTACTCTTTACTCCACTACATTTCTATCCATAACCGTGAGTACCCATTACTTCTAAAAAAAAAAAAAAAAAAAAAAAGGAAAAAAAAAATTGTTTTTTTTTTTTTTTCAATTTGTTGTTTCCCTCTCAAACGTGATTGGATTGTGCAGGCGCCACTGATTGGGACAGCCTATCAGCAAATCACCTTCACCTTCAGCTCTGAACTGATGCCAAAGTAAACTCCATGGTCAGATTTATGTGGGTTCAAATGTGGGTGCAAAAAATCCATTAAAACTCCAGCAGAGGTTTGTCAGAGCGTTGCCATTGTGCATTGCCTTGTGGGCAAGTGAGAAATGTTAAATAAAGCAACATGGTAAAAAGATGAAAATGACTTGAATTCATTTTCAATTCCTTTTAGATTATCAAAGGTATTAACATTTTTCATAACTCCATGTAGGACGTTTCTGTACATAAATGTAAACACGGTTCGCGTACCTACCCCGAAGTGATCAAATAAAATTCTGTATCAAATTTATAGGCAAAGACAAGTAGTTTGTTTAGGCATGGTTTGTAGGGAATTACAAACCTGCACACATATATTCGAACACACATAACTATAGAATCAATTCTTAATGCGCATGTGAACGCCATCAGCGTTTATCACAGGTTCAGTTTAAAGTCTGTTTAGAGAGAACGGTGTCATCTTAGCGGCCCCTAATTTAATAACAAATGATCATTTCGACGGAAGTGAATCAATCAAAACTAACTTTAGCTAGAAAATAACATTATTCAAGAACCGCTATAAAACCAAACCAATCTCTGTTACCTTAAATTATATGTTTATCTCTGAAAAGCCGCTTTGAAACAATCTACATTGTTAAAAGCGCTATATAAATGAACATGACTTGACTTGACACTGTGGCAGTAGTAATGCAATATTTAGAAAATTTACTCTTGTCCTCTTGATACTCAAGTACTTTTAAAAACAAGTACTTCAGTACTTTTACTTAAGTAGACATCTGACTGTAGTACTTTTACTTGTACTTGAGTAAAATTTAGCAAGGGGTATCTGTACTTTTACTCAAGTAACGAAGCTGTGTACTCTGTCCGCCTCTGGTGATTATAATCAAGGTATTAATCAATATGTTTCCATCTAAATATCAAATGAGTTGAATGACTTCTCTGGAGATTTTACTTTGTTATAGAAGTTACCAGTGTGATTACTAAAATGTTCTTTTCATGTATTCTTTAATGTCTGTATTTGATATCTGAATGCAGTAACAGTGCTTGCTTATTTAGCCCAGCTTCCAGAAATTAAATATGGACTTGTTTTGTGATTGAGAAAGGTCTTCAACGTGTTAAAACATATAGGGGTCATCGAAGCCAATAGTTTATGAGTGTTGAGTGACGTAATATCCCAAGTGGTCGCGTGGAAGAGACGTGAGACTGAAAGCACTGAAAAGCCCTTGTGCTACTCATATGCTGAGAGAGATAAGACAATAGAGCTGCATGATTAATCTTTAAAAGACTATGATATCGATTCAAACACCCACGCGATCTTTCAATTCATCTGTCTATTAGGCTAAACTTTGACAAAATCATATTGCAACAGTCTAAGCTGTGTTGGCGCTGCCACTGACCCAGAGAGAGTTGTCATGAAACAACTTCACAAACAGTCTTTTCAACCTTATAGTATCATAATTTCCGTGATGCAATAGTTAAAATGATCATAGAAGTACTTGGATAAAAGTTTAAAGTTCAAATAAGAACACTGATGCCTACAATAGCTGTCAAAATCACATTTATCGATTACATTGTTTCGCCACTAAGTGGCGACAAGTGACTGTTAAAAAAGGTATTTGTTATTGAATCATTTATTCAAGAGAACGTAGTGTTGTATGATGCTTCTGAAATAAAAGTCAGAAAGATGTGATGATTTGTTTTTGTAAATATGACTCATCTTATACATCATGTACAGTCTGTATAAGTGTATGATTTAACTTTTCCCGATGGTCTAGTGTTAAAAAAATTACAATATATTGCAATATCGAATCACAATACTTGTAGAATCGCAAGTCTTAAAAAAAAATAATAATAATAAAAAAAAAAAAAAATAAAAAAAAATAAAAAAAAATCGCAATACAAATCGTATTGGCACCCCAGTATTGTGATAGTATCGAATCGGGAGATAGGTATACCGCCTTAGCCCTATTATTTTTAAGGTGATGACTAAAAACATTATTTGTTCGTCTATTAAAGATGGCCCCCATTTGTAAAACTAGAAATTGCGGTTTCTTCTCCCTGGGCTGAGGCACCAGTGCTGCGATTATCCAGTTCTGAGAATCTGGATGTCGTCAGCATTGATGCAGGTGATTTTGAGGATTCGGCACCTCATACCCCTGCCTATGAGGAGCTTATGGTTGTGACTCGCGCTGTTGCTAAATTAAATAGATTGGCCAGCCGAGAAACAGGAAGAACATAAGAAAAGTTTACTAGATGAAAGATATCTACCATCTCGGTCACAGCCTCCTCGTCTGGGTTTACCGTTTTTTTCCGATCTCCACACTGACGTGTCGAGGTCATGGAAGAAACCGGTATCATCTTGTGTGTTTAATCCACAAACATCGAACTACAGCAATGTTATCGGTATTAAGCACCTAGGTTATGTGACGATGCCTCAGGCTGAAGAGACGCTAGCGAGCTATCTCTCTCCTGAGTCAGCATCGTCTCTAAAAGCCCCGACGTTACCCACTAAGCCATTAAAAGCCACTTCAGGGCTGGTGGGCCTGGGTGGCGGTCGCAGTCGAAGCCTGTTAGGGGTAGACAAGATCTGAGGGCTGTCTTCATCGCTAAGAAAGCTTCGACAAAGAAGAAGTCGTGACGCCGAGGCCATCAGACTTCTGAGGGTGGTCCCCTACGGGGAGAGACGGGTGCACGTTTCTCCTTGGCACCCTCTGGGGGGCGACTCTCTGAGGAGGGTCGCAGCGCTGCCAGTTCGGTTGTTCCCTCCCGTTTCTGGGCACCGAGGTATCAGTGTCCCCATAAGATCCTCCGAGGAGGGTCGTAAAGCAGTCAATTCGGTTGTTCCCTGCCGGTTCGCAGTTTCAGGGCGCCGAGGTGCCTGCACATATCTACGATCCCCCGAGGAGTGTCGTAGAACAGTCAGTTCGGTTGTTGCCTGCCGGTTCGCCGTTTCAGGGCACCGAAGTGACCGTTCGACTAATACCAGAGGCCAGTCTTGAGAGACTGGTCCCCTTAGTAGATTTTCTGGCTAAACTATTGACAAATATATCTCACTTGGTCCTGCATACAATAGAATGGGGTTACAGATAGGGCTGTAACGATTCGTCGATTAAAGTCAAGTACTCGATTTTAAAAAATCCTTGATTGCAATTTACCCGTGTCGAGTAACCGGCAAAATACCGGAAGTAGCGCATTCCACAGACAAGAATCCATGAACCGCATTATTACACCGTTTTCTAAGGCTACGCGATCTATTAAAAACCATTTACAATCATAATATAGCATAGTGCTATCATGAAATCACAAAGGCTGCGAATCAGTTAAAAAAAATATATGCACTGTTTTTTTTCCCCCATAGAAAAGCACGAACCTTTAATACAGAAGAGGATTACGGCCAAGCAATAATAAAAAAATAAAACCATCTCGAGATTAAAGTCATTATAATGCGAAATTAAACTCGTTAAATTTCGAGAAATTAACTCGAAATACAATCTTGAGAATAAACTCATTAAATATCAAGAATAAAGTCGTGATTCGAGAAAAAACTCGTTAAATTTCGAGAAAAAATTCGAAATAATCATGAGAATAAACTCATTCAATTTCGAGAATAAAGTCGTTGTGTTTCGAGAAAAAGAAGTCGAAATGAAATGTAGAGAATAACGCATTCGATCAGTGTTCATTGCATCGCCTATACTGATAGAGGACATGGCAGAGTTGGATCACTTAGTCAAGCTATATTTTAGACTTTCTTTCAGTAACAAAGAAATACTATCAACTTTAGCTAGTCTGGACATCCTCCTATGCCAGTAACTGTTTTTATGAAGTAACTGGCTATTACTTTAGGATCGTTGTTGGTTGTGTACAGAATCAGAAATCAGAAAGAGCTTTATTGCCAAGTGTGCTTGCACACACAAGGAATTTGTTTTGGTACTGAGGCTTCCAGTGGACATATACAAATACAACAAGAAACATAATACTACAAATTATAAGAATAAAAAATAAAAATATAAATATATGAGAATAAAAGTATCACAGTTGGGTTTAGTCGGAATAGACATTTCCAGATTTACAGATTATGAACATATTTACAGTGTTTTGAATATTATAAATAAATAAATAAATCTACATATAAGTATCACCTGAGTTGTTGGATATTGCACTAAACAGTGGGAGTATTGCACTTAAGGCATATGCCTTGGGAGGAGTGTTAACTGTTCAGGAGGGAAATGGCCTGTGGGAAGAAACGCTCCATCCACAGAATGTAACGACTGTAACCATCTATACAACCATAAATGGCAATGCCGTATGGTTTTAATTTATCATAGCTGTCTATATGCCAGAGTGCATTTGGGCCAGCGCAAGTATAGGTAATTGGCGTCTTCTCAAGCGTCTCCTTCGTCGAAATTCCACACCTTGGGGATCAACCAATTTAATAATGCGTCTTATGGTATCCTGGGAAACCACGAAACCCTGATGAATCGCGCGTAGGTGAAGCCAGCGATAACCTTGCATTTGTCCACTGGTTGTCATTTCATGTTGGACAAAAGCAAGTACATCGCGCAAATTGGATTGACTTTTTCTTCTAAAAAGAGCTAGCCGCTTGCAAATTCTCTTTAAAGTTCGTATGCTAAATATTATTCTGTCATAATTAGCTAAAGTTGATCATATTTCTTTGTTACTGAAAGAAAGTCTAAAATACAGCTTGACTAAGTGATCCAACTCTGCCATGTCCTCTATCAGTATAGGCGATGCAATGAACACTGATTGAATGCGTTATTCCCTACATTTCATTTCGACTTTTTTTCTCGAAACACAACGACTTTATTCTCGAAATGTAATGAGTTTATTCTCAAGATTGTATTTCGACTTTTTCCTCGAAATTTAAAAAGTTTTTTCTCGAATCACAACGACTTTATTCTCGATATTTAGTGAGTTTATTCTCAAGTTTGTATTTCGAGTTAATTTCTCGAAATTTAACGAGTTTAATTTCGCATTATAATGACTTTAATCTCGAGATGGTTTTATTTTTTTATTATTGCTTGGCCCTAATCCTCTTCCGTACTTTAATTATTTACATGCGTGGAGATTGTATTAAAGTACCTCAGCTCTGTTCACAGTAAACGCTGCTCCACACATACTCAGTCTCTGCATGTGCTGGAACGCAAAACCTCTGACGCGTGTTTCATAGTTGCAGTCATCATTTATATAGCCTGGCTAACGCCAGACCCAATTCTCGTTGAGACTTGGGTCTGGGAACCACATGTACATTTTCTCGTATTTGAGGCGTGGTTTACGAATGCCCGGCGCCGTTTATTGGGTGCTAAGAATGTCTATCAAATGCGCCTGTACGTAGCTCATAGCCAATCGTTTCAATCATACCAGATGACGTCTGTAGAGCGACAGAAATTTGACGAGGAAGAAGACTAAATAAACTTGCGTTCTAAATTACTTAGAACATTCTCTAAGGCTGCATCAAAAGGTAGCTTCGCGTCTGCTACCATGTTGAATCTATAGAAATAAACAAACTGCTTCGGTGTGTCGCATAGATGTCGTCATCGTCTTGCTGCTCCCTCCCCGTTCTGTGATTGGTTCCCTAAATGAGGCGAAAATCTGGACCATGGTATCCATACTGCCTTTCAGCGTGAATAAAATCGCGCTGCGGGAAGGCAGCATGGGGAAACCCAGACTATCATTTATATGCGTGTCAGGGTCTTGGGTTTCTCAAATCTCTGCGTGCTGTGAGTTTGTCTGCTTATAACGTTCATCTGCACGCTGTGTGTGCCGTTTCACAAGATTCGTAGCGCAACTCATTTGTAAATCTACGCCAACACAGGAGAATACATAAATATCTTTCTGAAATTTATGCGAATTGTTGTTCATCGCAATTTCAAAATAAAAGTTTAACCCTTGCACTGAGTTTGCATGTTTTGACGTGCACATGTTTTCGTTCAAGAAATTACAGCAGCTGTCGCATTTCTATCGTACAGAAGTAACCAAATATTACAGATTAAGTTGACATTTGAATTAAATTTTGTTTGGCCAATATTAAACAAGGATTTGACCATGCCTCAGTGTAACCAAGCCGTTGGTGCTCTCTGCAAACATTTGTTTTTACGTAATGTACATAAGTTATGTTTATATTAGTTTATATAATTTATTTTACATGGTGTATTTTAACAGCGTTGTTCAATAAAACCCATATGATTACTTTAACACTTTATTTGAACAAATAATTATTGCTTGTTATTATACATTTTGGTAACACTTTACATTAAGGTTCATTAGGTCACATTAGTTAATGTATTAACCAACATAAACTAACAATGAACAATACATTTGTAACTGTATTTATTAATCTTTGTTAATGTTAGTTTCATTTTTTGTTCATGTTAGTTCAACTTCACAGTCTCATAGATAACGATACATTTCATCCTCTGCTGGAACGAAACAGGGGCAAAAATTTCATCTAAATGTTGGCGGGGACAATAAACATAGCATTTCTCAAGAGCAATATTTGAAGGGCACATAGTATTTAAGTAAAATAATGCCAAATATTTTTTTTTAAAAGCCTGTTGAATTGTACTACTTGAAAAAAATATGCATTGCATTAACCATGCTTGTATTTTAATTCAATGTATTTTTAGGGCTTGCATTTTTATGGGCTGAAATTTAACATGGTTGAGTATTAAAGCTGTGAATATTAAGTAAAATTTCAATAATCCATATTCACCTTTCATATTTCACTTCCAAAATATTCAAACTGATTAAAAATACAACCTAAAATATTCAACAGGCAGTTTTTGGTTTAATTTAATTTTGCTTTACAAATTCGCTTCCACAAATTCAGTGGTTCAAATTCAACAGTAAATTAAACGGTGAAATCCAGGAACTGCAGGAAAAGCAGTAGATTACTGAGCATAATCTCCATCTGCTGTTAGTCGACCTCACCAGAAGGGGGTGCAAATGTGACCTCTGTGATATGTCTTCTGTCTGATATAATCTCACGGAGCCTGTCAGGTTTGTGGTAACAGCAGGTTTATTCCACATCTGCATTCATGACAAAGGACAACAATAGTCATCTCATGTGGACAAACAGCGCATGCTCTGTCTTAGGGAAAATCCTCCATTGCTTTTAGGAGATTACTGTATGTACTACTCTTAAAGCTCTACGCAAAAATAAAGTACAGTTTGACACATTGATCGTATAGTGGATTTAAACTCATATAAACTAAATAAATAAAACACACCAAAGTGTCCCTCTTAATCTTGCAAGGAGGAAACAACATAAAACAATGTAATTACACAGATTTCCTACAGTTACCTTTCCATTTTATGTTAACAGTTATGCTTATGTAACTTCGTTACAATTCAACATACAGGAGGCAGACAAACAGCAGAAAATACCTCAATCTTATGTTCAAACATTACAACACTTTATAACAACATACTGTAACATACCTGCATTCATGACAAAGGACAACAGTGTTGAATAGTCATCTCATGTGGACAAACAGCGCATGCTCTGTCTGGAAAGACGGCATCATGTTAAAGTTAGCTAGCTATATTGGAGAGACTTTCTATTGGCTATAAAACACATAACCAGATGGTTGACTTTAAAAAAAACATGGCAAAATTAATCAACAACACATTATTCAACCAAAGAAATCTAGCTTAACTTTTACATGCTTTTCAAATAAGTTAGCATTGTTTAGTCCACGGACATTCACAGACACCTTATCTCAGGGAAAATCCTCCGTTGCTCTGAGGATTACCCATAATCCTTCGTCATTACTAGCGTTCGCTGCAGGTACAACTTTATGACAGCAGGTGGCACAGTAATCCCATTTAGTAGGATTTGACCTGAACCTTTTTAACTATGTTACATACACCCCCCTTAAATACTGCTAAATTGGGGCACAATAAAAAAATAAAAAAATTCCATTAAATACCAAACAGTTGTTTCGTACTAGGAGCATAATGTGTTTCAAGTCAGTTAGAAACTTTCCACCTGTGATTAAGTCAGTAAGGGTAGCCAAGCCCCATACCAACAAAGACACAAAAGATGCTGTGTACACCTCTCATATTGTAAACATTGCTCAATAGCAGATTCTTGTCAAATACCTCAGATAAACTAGTGCAAAAACTGACATAAAAGACATATACGTACACAAGCAATCTATCCAGAAAACATGTTCCTCACAAGAGAAAACAAAGATCAACTGTTGAAGCTGAGTCATCTACAACCTGTTCATTCATTTCACAAATGAGTCAAGCTGGGGGCTTAACAGGTCTACCTGCCCTAGTGCAGAGTGGAGGTGGCTGTTTGCAAACTACATGGTCCTGTGTGAATGCACCTGGCTGTGCGTCACTTGCATGTTCAGGGGAGGGGACACAATGAGCTCTTTCCACTGAGGGCGGGGAGGATCCTACCTCAGACACAACACATTCTGCAGAGAGTCCAGGGGAAGGTGATTGCTCAGCAGGTATTGATGAAACAGGGGTTTGCAAAATCTCACTCACAGCATGTGGGACCACATTCACTTCAGTCTCTGAGAGAGAGGCACTCACAGCTACAACAGGTGAGCAATCGGGATGGCTGGCTATAGAATCCTCATAATTAGCCTCATCCATTTGCAGTAACCACTCAAGTGTCTTTGTCTCACTGTCCTGCACGTCAACAGGAACCATGGGGTCACTTCTTCCACTTTCATTTTCTGATGACCAGCTTGACTCCAAAATGTTGTGACCTCCTCCTGGGAGGAAACTCACCGGGAGTAGGAGGTTTCTGTGAACAACTTTTTCTCTGCATGTCACTGGGTCACTGATACAGTACACATTGATTCCTGATTTCACAGACTTAACTTCATAAACTGTGGATTCCCACTTGTCTGCAATTTTCCTCTTCCCTCTCTCACCACGATTTGCAAGCAAGACTCTGTCACCAACAGTGAGGGGAGACCTCATTACCATCAGACTTTTGCTTTGCGGTTGTAGTTATTTGCCTGTTGAGCCTGCTCTGTCCGACTGTTTTCACAGGCAATGCGTGCAGCTTCAGACAGGTCACGTTTCAAGTTAGAGACAAACTCACGGTGGCTAACGACAGCATTGCTGGGGAGGGTGTGCTGGAACAAAACATCAACAGGCAGACGTGGAATCCTCCCAAACATAAAGAAGGGCACAAAACCTGTTGTCTCATGCTCTGTGCAATTGTAGCAGAATGTCAGCATCTGAAGCATTTGTGGCCACCAAGCTTTGGAATGGGGAGGCAGGGCCCTTATCATGTTCCCAAGAGTCCTGTTGTATTGCTCGACAACTTCATTCCCCATAGGATGGTACGCGATTTCTGGATACCAGCCATCTCCAGGAGCTCTTTAATGAGTTGGCTCTCAAAATTGGCACCCTGGTCTGAATGGATGGTTTTTGGGAAACCATATATGCAAAAGAAGTCATTCCAGAGACGACGGGCAACCTGCTTTGCTGACTGATTCTGACAGGGGAATGCATGTGACAGCTTCGAAAAGTGATCCGTAACAACCAAAACATCCACACACTTCTTGTCCGACTGTTCAGCAGTCCAAAAGTCGATACACACAAGTTCCATTGGTTCAGAGGTGCAAATGCTTTTAAGAGGAGCACGGACATTGGGCTCTGGGGTCTTCCCAACCACACAGCGAAAGCAGTTCCTCACATGACTGATGATGTCATGTTCCATCCCCATCCAAAAGAACCTCTGCCTGGCGAGAGAGAGTGTGCGAGCCTGTCCCTGATGACTAGCTGAATCGTGGAGGCCGGAGAGGACCTGGGCCTTGAGGGAGTCTGGAACAACAAACTGGTGGATTGCCATTCATTTCCCTGTCTTTCTTCACCTTGTACAACATGCCGTCTTTGATGGAGAGCTTGGGCCTGTGTCTCAACATTTTCATCACTCGACGAGACTCACCGGCACGTTCACGTCTAGTGGGCCTCCTGTGACACTGGTTGTAAAAGAGAACCCTGCCCCAGACGTCATCCTGCTCTTGAAGATTAACCAGTTCACTCCTTGTTAGAGAGGCAGTCTGGTCGACACTGACAACCTGGGCAATAGCTGGTCCCGTGCCTCTCACTCAGCTAACACGTCCAGAGTTGTGCGCCTCTAACACAGCTGAGACATCCTGCAGGGAGAGGGACCCCTGAGGGCGAGGCGGGGTGACAACAGCATCATCTGTGGACTGATCAACAACTAACTGGCAGTAAGCAGCAGTATATCTAAATGCATCTTGTACTGTCCCATCCACCATTCCACTCACTTGGTTCAGCAACGAGGCATAAGGTTCATTTACAAGACGATGGCCTATGCATGACTGGACAAATGGCTCCCTACTTAGTGCGTCTGCAACCAAGTTCTTTGTGCCAGGGACATAGCGCAGATCAAAACTGTATGCTGTGAGCTTTGAAACCCATTTCTGTTCACATTCATCTAACGTAGGCTTAGTCAAGATGTATGTTAATGGACTATTATCCGTCCAGTCGGTGAAACGTCGTCCTTCCAACCAGTGGCTAAACTTGTCGCAGACCGCCCATTTAAGAGCGAGAAACTCCAGCTGATGTGCTGGATAGTTCAGCTGGGAGAGCGATAGAGTCTTGCTGGTGAGCTGGCGAACGCCACTGGCAACATTACCATCAGGAGGCAACTGTGAGAGGACGGCTCCTAGGCTATCAAAGGAGGCATCAACAGCGAGGATGAATGGTGCATTAAAATCTGGATGGGCCAAGGTGACACTATGCACAAGCTCATGTTTCAAAGTTTTGAATGCTTCCCTGCACTCAACAGTCCAGTCAGCTGGAGACAGTCTAACATGGCCTCTCTTGAATTTCGGTTTATGGCCTCACCCTCTTTTTTGTGGTGTCGCAGGCTCAGCCACAAGGCTGAACAGTGGCTTAGCTTTAGCAGAACATCCCTCGATGAAATGGTGGTAGTAGAGAACCATTCCTAAGAAAGATCTGATTTTCTTAGCACTTGGTGTCTCCCCATCAGATTCAATCAGATTCCATCAGATCGGCTTCCTGCACATCACTTATAGCTTGCACTTTACTCGGGTCTGTCTTAACACCATCTCCACATATGATGTGTCCCAAGAACTTAACAGACCGGCAAAGGAAGTATCACTTCTTAGGTGAGAGCTTCAAGTTGTTGGCAGCAAGACGTGAGAAAACCATCTGCAGACGCTCAAGTGCAATCTGTTCAGATGGCGCATAGACCATAAGGTCATCCAGATAACATAACAGGCTTGTAAAGTTCTCATCACCAAAGATGGACATCATAATTCGCATAAAGGTCGCAGGACTGTTTGTCAGGCCCTGGGGCATCCTATTATATTCATGGAGGCCAAATGGGGAGGAAAACGCTGTGTACTTTTTGTCGTCTTCATGCAGTCTAACGTTGTAGAACCCTGACGTGAGGTCCATTGTTGAAAAGAACACATTGCCAACAAGTGCAGCGAGGGCATCTGTCTGATGAGGCAAGGGATGTGCATCTTTCACTGTTCTTGCATTCAACCACCTGAAGTCATTACAGATGCGTAGATCACCACTTGGCTTGACAACCAGGACGAGAGGAGATGAATACTCGCTCTGAGACTTACGGATTATCCCCAATTCCTCCATTTTATTTAGACCAGTCCGAAGCTTGTCATAATGGCATGGTGGAACCCGCCTGTATGGAACTCTGAAGGGCTTGTCATCCACTAGGCGGATTCTGTGTACAAAATCTGTTGCCTCACCGCAGTCCATTTTGTGCCTCGAAAAGATGGGCTCATATTGCTCAATGATCTGCAGCAGTTTATCCTTCCACTCAGAGGAGACTTCACAAGAAGAGAGGTCCAAATCCCGCAAGCCCATGTCAGTCAAAATTTGTGATATTTCATCCTCTAACCTAGGTGCAGGTGATGAGCTCTGTGTGAACTGTGCACTGGATTGGATGCGATCTGGCTCAGGTAAGTCCTGCACAGAAAGACAGGGTGACACATCTGCAACTTTTGCATTCTTTTTAAGGGTGAGTGGCTTTTCAGTAGGATTTACTATTTTGACTGGAACCCAGCCATCTCCCCATAATGAGGTGACAACTCTCCCCACTAGAATTTGTGCAGGTCTTGCTTTGGACTGAGTGGGTTCGATGATGACTGTACTTCCCACTGCAGAAACATCAGATGCAAGGAGTTTAACCCACACCAAATGTTCAGACATCGGTTGTAGAGTGACACATCTCTTGAGCTTTGCCGTGCCAATTTTAAGCGGCAATGCTCCACATCCGTCTGAGCAGGACAACAGAGATATCAAATGGGGCAAGTTATCAGCCTGGGCACTACTTACTGGGGACGTGATATTTTGGCTCCCAACAGTGTCTTTCATCTGTGAAATGAACCACTTAAAGACATTACTGCCAAGGATCATGTCATCAGTTTGGCCTGGCACCACTAGAACAGGAATTATCACCTTATAGCCATAAAGTGATGCAGTGAGGTCATACATGGCGGAAGGTGTGACCAGATGACCCCCACAACCAACAATAAAGTCCTCAGCAGTTTTCTTTTCAATGTTAGGAATAGACTGTGGAAGTTTTGTGTAGGCTGTTTCACTTAGAGTGCACGCCATAGAGCCACTATCCACCAGTGCTCTAAGAACATGACCACTATCAGTAGACACCTCTGTATAGAATAGGCTATCAGTCTTTGAAAGTCTTTGCAGGCCTTGCACAATCAGTGTTTTTTGTGATGGCACTACGCTGCTGTAGGCGGGACACAATGTTTCATAATCATTAATGTCTGTCAAATCCAAGGTGGGAGGCTCACTCACTTGATCTGCGCTATCCTCCCCTGTGCGCAGATCATTCAGTTTCCCTGCTGAAAATTTGGAGCAGGACGTCTCTCCCCTCCGGGCAGTTGCGTCTTGAATGGCCAGGTAAGTGACACAGGAAACACAATCTGTTCTCCCGACAGTGTGTGAGGGCAGAGTGTGAGCGGTCATTACATATGGAACATGGCATGTCTCTTATGCCCTCAATCTGTGGAAGTCTGCTGTTGGTATTTGGCTTTTTATTGGCTTGAGCATAACCTGGGCCCTGAAGCAACACTTTCTCTAGCATTTCAATCAACCTCTCTAGAGTGGAGGTGTCTTGACTTAAAGCTGGTTTCTGTTCTGGGGTTTCTGTTCTGGGATGTCTGAAACTAATGGAGTGTTAGGGCTAACCTTGACTTTATTCATGCTGATTTGTCTACTCCTTTCAGTAGCCGGTCTTCTACTGAAAGGAGTAGACAAATCAGCATGAATAAAGTCGAGGTTAGCCCTAACACTCCATTAGTTTCAGACAGTCCCTTCTCCAGGTGGTATTCATCTAGCACTTCCTGAACCTCACGAGCTGACCACTTATCAACTGTCTTGGACCTAAAGGTAAGAGCTAAATTTCTACTGGGGCAGTGTCTGATGAACATACGTGTGACTTCAACACTGGGGTTGTCAAACGTTTTACCCTACTCTCTAAGGCAGCTTGCAGCATCATCAGTAGCTCTGTTCAGTCTAAGCCAGTACTCATAGGGTTCCTCTTGGTCGTTTGGCAGGGTAGAATAAATGTCAGCTAGGGGCATTGAGGAGCAATGGCTTGAGCCAAAATGTTTGCGCAGAAGCCTGTAGATGGCCTGTGGGTCATTCTGGACATCAATTTCACCATTTCTTATCCCAAATCTCACAACATCCTTTGCTCTGCCTCTCAGGTGGACAATAATTTCCTCAGCTTGATTTTCCAGCTGAACATCGCTTTCTTACGTAATTCTTCATTAATTCCTCCCATTCATCGACAGCCAGTGCATCTGAACTCTCTCCTCGGAAAACGGGTGGGTCTTTGACTCCTCTCCGAGTGACCAACTGGACTTGGGAGAGATCTAGCATGTTGACGGGGAAAGAGACTTTTGTATTGCATGTTTCTTCATGACTTGCATGCACAGTAGTTGTAGGGCTAGATGTGCTGAGGTGTGACATAATGCTATCAACTAGCTGCTTCCCTATCTGCTGCACAATGGTGCTCATTTGGTCAACCAGTCTCACATCATCAGGGGGAGGGTTAGGAACTGATGTACTAGTGCACTGTGGTGGGTGTAACTCAATCATAGGCTGACTTTGGGGTGCCACCACATCCCTATGTCTAAAAGGACTGTGAACAGAATCCTCACCAAAATATGTCGGTAGTTTGTGCTTTGGTGTATTCTAAACAATGGCGTCAATAAAACCAATCGGACCCAGAGAATGTTATGCCGGGCGTACACCAAAGGATTTTCACAGTCCCAGACTAAAGACCGGCAGTCTTTAGGAATCTTACTGGAGTCTCGGCGCGCTCCCGTCGTCTCGATCGTTAAATGTGAGGTGATAATCTGCAGTCCGCGACCCGATTTATGCCAGTCTTTCTCTAGTCTTTCATATCAAACATGTTTGATATTATCGCAAGTCCTAGCGTAGTCATAGTGACGAAAAACAATCAACAACCAATAAAATCGTTCTCAGAAAACAGTAAGCCATCAGTCACAACAAAGTAACATGTCGACGGACGTGGAAACACAACGAGCGCCAAGTAGGCGAAAATGGACCATGGATAAAGAGGAGCGCCTTGTCGAGCTGTGGGCAGAGCAGCCGTGTCTTTTTGATGTAAACTGCGATTCATACCACGACAGAGTGGAAAAAGAAAAGAAGTCTGTAATCTGGTTAAAAACCGGTTGCTCCCGAACCGTGCCGCGGTTCGCGTGAATGTGAAAGCAACACGGACTCGGGTGCGCACTTGTTCAGGAAATAAAGTAACCTGCGCATGCGTTTTAGCTTATTGTGATGTATTCAGTTAAATAAAACACTTGTAAGGGATGATAGTGTTGATGATTTACCTTGGATACGAGCGAGAGTGAGCCTGCAGTGTAGCCTATTCATGCATTGCGCGTGGGATCAGGGCAACAAAGTTGGAAATCCACTGTCTCCTCAAAATAGTCCGTTTGCAAGCAGCAGAAGTCCACCTTATGTGACACACCCACAGCAAACCTGTATTGTTCACTCAACTGCGCATAATAGCAGCGAATTAATAAAAGAAAAAAACAAGTTGAGTGTGAAACCAGACCAACGCTGCGGGAGGCGCCGGGAACAAACGCGCTCAGGCTCGGACCGCAGCAAACGAGCCCAGTGTAAAAGCCCCCTATCACTGCTGAGCATGATGGGAGGAATTTGGTGGGAATAAAAAGCTAAAATAATCTAGTTGTAGTCTTGTAAATAGTGTCACTACAAGATTCAGTGTTTGTAAAATCTTTAGTCTGAGACTAAAAACTGTGAACCCAGGTCTTTAGATGTGAGCTGATGATCTTATAAAGTCTTTTCTAAATCTTTTCAAAGTCTTTAGGTGTACGCCCAGCATTAGTGAAGATGATCGAGCAGAACCTGTTCAAGAATGGCTGTTAAACGACGTTTCAGAAAGGTTTGTTTATTGTTGTTCTCTCATTACTTTTTTGATAAATTGTACTAATTATTATAGTATTACAAAAAAAAGCTTCATAAACAAGAATTTCATATAATCGTTCTAACAAATTATACTACAGTCCTTAAAGGGATTTTTTTGAGTAAAGACTGCGGATCTATAGTGATCGTTACTGACTGTATGGCACCGTTACTTTTGTATTTTTAGAACGATTGTAGCCAAATATCTGTCGACAGAACTATTAACGCAAGACAAACACTAAACATTGGCTTTCCTTGCCAAATCAAACACAGAACCATGTTTAGAATGCCTGTAGATAAACAAGCATGTAGATAAACATAAAAAGCTCTAATCAAAGAATAATTTACACTAATTCCAAGTTCGCTGTTGAGATTAAAAAAAAATCCTGCATTGATTGTGGAAGCTTTCCTCCGTAAAATGTGCAGCACAGAGAGTGAGATTTGGGTAATAATTATGAGGGACCAAGTTAAAAATAAATTTTAACCATTAATCCCTAACTCCCCCGACCCTAGGAAGTAGGGATGCTCGGTATACCGGTACTGCAAAAATACCGGTATATATTATATTTCAAACGGTACAATATCATAATTTAGTTCAATTCGGTATTTGATGCGCTGCTGTTTCGAAGTTCACCGCTAGGGGGCAGTGCGCTACCTAAACTGACGCGGGTCACGCGAAACCGGCAAACGGTGACAACAGAGGAACACGATGGATCAAACGAAACTCATTCGAATTTCTACACGCCCGAAATTAATAAATAGAGAGAGCAGTATGAGTGAAATAAGGCATTACTTTGCCTACAAAAGTAATGAGAAAAGTATAGAAACAGATCTCAATGCACCACTCTGCAAACGGGGAAGCAACACATCAAATCTGCCTAAGCACTTGACTTGTCAGTTGCTCATCCTGACTTGTTCAAAGAGTTCAGAGATCGACAGGTTAGTGCATCATTCAACTGATTTAATTTAGGCTTTTATTGAACACTGAACAGCGCACATACGTAACGTTAAGAGCTTATCAATGACGGTAAACACGAAAGCTCAAATCTGCTTGCATGACACGCTAGAACCAATTAAGTTTAGGTCTCATCATTTTTGCATTTTCAAACAAACATATATTAATTGAATTTGAATGAATAAAGAATAAAAAAATGAATAATATTAATTTTAGTATTAGTGATAGTAAAATGAATGGCATATTAGTGCCGCTGTGGCGACCCCTAGAGGAATAAGCCGAGAGAGAGAGAGTAATAGTAATTTGAATATTACTAATAATTAAGCTACATGTGTCAACATTCATTAGGTAACCTGACCTAACAGTATTATAGCATGTATTAATCTATATCAATCAGTAATTAAATGAAAATTAAATATACTAATAAATGTTTAGCAATGCATTAAACTAATACGAACCCAAACAGTAACCAAACCAAGATGAATAAATGTTGATAATTCTCTGTTGATGCATGACAGCCAATGGTTTACATGTCATTTCATTTTTCTATTATTATTATTATATGTTAATCTATTATTATAGATATTAACCTATTTTAATTGTATAATTTCAGTTTTGTTTTTTGTTTTTTCAAAATCAAAATTTAACCTACTGTATGCTCCCTGACTGAATTATTATTATTGTACTTTACATTTTGATACCTTTTCTTAGCACATTTGGTAGTGGAGAGTTTCAAGCAGTGTTTTTTAAGTGTCACTTAAATTGAGACTGTTTTTTTTTTTCCTGTGGTATCGATACCTAGGTATTAGGTTCTGGTATCGTACCGAAGCCAAAATTGTGGTATCGAGCCATCCCTACTAGGAAGGCTGAACAAAGTGGACCTGCAATCCGGATGAAAATAACAGCGTTTCGACGGCATTGCGGCAACACTCCAGCCTACTACCACAACAATTCTTCTCCAAAGCAATATGCAGGGCTCTCAAGTTTTATCAAAAGTTTAGAGTGAGATCTGTTAGGGCCACCCAAATATTTGCAGCAGCGGTCCCTCAACCCAACCAAATTCGCTTCAATTTTTGCTAGCAGTTCAATTTTGCCTATTGTTTATAATTGACCAGCACAAATGGAAATTATAACAATTGGTAAATCTGATAAAAAAGACAAATTCATCCAAATAAAATAAATAGTTATATTTAAAAAATACAAATTTATTGAAAAATCGAAATAAATTTGACCCCAAACAAGCCAACTGAACATCAGTGCTCAATGTACATAACATTGTGTCATAACAACTTGCCCTGAGCATGTATGTCAAGACCCAAACCGGTCACCTTTACAGGGGTCATCGGATGCCCGTTTTCCACAAGTTGGTATGATTCTTTTGGGTCTTCATGTAAAGTTTGTAACATGCTTTGGTTAAAATTTCTCAATGGTTGTGTAAAACATCACCTTTTTACCTCCTCAAAAACAGCTCTGTTCACAGTGACCCGTTTCGGTGCATGTCTCTTTAAATGATAATGAGCAACAACATTTTGGCTTTTTGAGTATAAAAAAAAAAGTGAATGGATTTTTTTCATTGCATGGTGATTGTGTCCACACTGCAAAGACACATTTATTTGCAAACACCATATAAAAGTGTATTTTGCATCCGATGACCCCTTTAAAAGCAGTTGGAGAGTTTTTGAATGCATCAAAAATAATTTAGCACAAATTTGGCTATACTCCTCAACATCAGCTCTCACTGTCTTTGATCACAGGCAAGAGATATCGTCCAGGAATCGTAAAATCAAAATGCTAAAAAAAAAATAAATAAATCAACAGGTCCGCAAACCGCATTCATCAGATCTTGCTCTTTCAACTTCTACTCCGTGTGCGCGCGTGTTGTGACGAACGTGCTTGCAGCGGGAACACATAATTTACCCGGAAACAACTTATTCTAATTTCTGATTGGCTAATCGCTGGCATTTAACTCTGTATAACCCGAGACAGATGCTATGAACAAGGCAGAGAACTTCCCTCCGTTTGCCTGCGCCTCGTCCATTAATTGTATAGCGGGACAAGTTCCCTTACTCCTCAGCGTGAGAAATACAAGGTGTGGCGTGTGAGCGTGTGAACGGGTTGAAATGCGTGTGTCTCACGCCCAATGCATGAGACTTGAGAGCCCTGAATATGAAATGGCCTCGCCCCCCTTATTTAGTATTCTCGGAGGAGGGGTTTATTGGGGTTACTGACGTCAGCAACCCTGGAGGAATGTTGTGTAGTCCCTACCGGCCGTTTGCTGTAGTCCTTAGAAATTGATTCCTTTAAAAGCAAATATCTCCGTTTGCTTTGAACTTTGAGTGTTGTAACTTTGCAGATGTTGTTTATGCTCAAACAGCAACATTACACACTAGCTAAAGTTAGAAAAGTGAAATCGTGTTTTACCACCCCTTTAAAGGCCGTGTTGCAGGGTTAATTTTTAAACAAATTTGTGCAATTTGCTTGTATTGTGAATGTTTGGTAATAAACATTTAAACTGTTATCCATTGTATTTTATGTTGTTGGCTATCACAAAACGGAATATAATACGAAAAAGTAGGTACTATCTTACAGCGGTTTGCAACGATTCTCCTTTGCCCCACAATGCATTGCATTACGTCACCTTGGGGAGATTGAGAGTGACTAGAGAGACGAGTAGAAGACGAGAGTATTCAGATAGCGCAGATTATAGATAAATAGATAAATACATAGACATAGATAGATAGATAGATAGATAGATAGATAGATAGATAGATAGATAGACTAGATATATAGATAGACAGACAGATATATAGATATAGATAGATAGGCTAGTATACGCGGCAACTGCACATCCAATGGCGCGGGCGCCTCTGACGTGCGACCAACTCTACGTTGTCAATCTACCTACTATATATTTCTATCTATTTATCTATCTAGCTGCTAGCTATCTATGCTAACATTATGCTATCTGGCTGTCTGCCTATCTCTCTCTATACCGCCCACACAAGCACCTGCCAAACACAACAACAGACATGCGGCGGCTACGTTTGTAACAACATTTTCAGTGGAGGAAGAGATAAACGCTTAGAAACGCCCATATAGCTAGTACGATGCCTTCTATTTCTAGATGACAAAGACAAAGTTTACCAGTACTACGACACTATGACAAAGGTTACCGGTACTTATCTGAACTAACGTCATGATCACTGCCACTAGATATAAAGAAAACATTGATTTTTCACTCGGTGCTATTCAATGATAGTAAAAAAAAAATATGTGTCGTTATTGTGCACTGCTGCTCGTAGACTAGCTCCAGTGCTCATTGCTGCGTTGCTAAATGATAGCAACTCACCAGGACACTTCACCAACTCTCCACTCATTCTCCTCGGACCATGCATTTAATTGGCTTTGACGGCCATCAGTTCTTGGCAATTCCTCATTTGCCCTCTCACGTCTGGCAGGTTCGAAATTATACGGCTGCGGGCTATCATACATGTTGGCTCTTGCCACCTCTTCCTCATCCCAGTCAGTCGCAATAGTTCTAATACTAGGCTGAGGCTACCTTTCCTCCACTTCTCCCCAACGTGACGTCATCACCGAATTGCGTAAAAAAAAAACGTTAATACCAAAAACGTAAAAAACTGGTCTTTAAGACCATTTTTGAGACATTTTAAAAATGATATACATATCTTGAGTGATTTATGTACCTATTAATCGACAGTGGTGGTTAACCTGCAACATGGGCTTTAACAGTTATGTGCAAACAATTATGTAACTTCGTTACAATTCAACATATAGGAGGCAGACAAACAGAAGAAAATACCTCAATCTTATGTTTAAACATTACAACACTTTATAACAACATACGGTAACATACCTGCATTCATGACAAAGGACAACAGTGTTGAATAGTCATCTCATGTGGACAAACAGCGCATGCTCTGTCTGGAAAGACGGCATCATGTTAAAGTTAGCTAGCTAGGCCTATACTGGAGAGACTTTTTATTGGCTATAAAACACATAACCAGATGGTTGACTTAAAAACATGGCGAAATTAATCAACAACACATATTATTCAACCAAAGAAATCTATCTTAACTTTTACATGCTTTTCAAGTGAGTTAGCATTGTTTAGTCCACGGACATTCACAGACATGTTACCACAGGGAAAATCCTCCGTTGCTCTGAGGATTACCCATATTCCTTCGTCATTACTAGCTTTCGCTGCAGGTACAACTTTATGACAGCAGGTGGCACAGTAATCCCATTTAATAGGATTTAACCTGAGCGTGTGTTGTTGACGAAGACCGAGCAACAGTTAGAGCAAGCCATTCATTCATAAAAACTCATTTACAACAATGCAAAGGCTGATTTATACTTCTGCGTCGAACCTACGCCGGAGCCTCAACGGTATACACTACGCGTTGGTTTTCATTTATACTTCTGCGTCGTTGTCCGCGTTGACGCGCAATTACACATGCAGAGGGAGCATGTGAAACCCGAGGGAGGGGTTCTAGCAGACCAATCAGAGCGCTTGCGTTCGCATAGAATTGACACATTGTTAAATTTTTGGAGAGGTGCACGTCAGGGTACGCCGGAGGGTACGTGCGCTACACACAGCCTACGCCGTAGCTACGGCGTAAGTTCGACGCAGAAGTATAAATTGGGCTTAAGTGTATTTGTGATTATTATGACGTCTGTTGTATGTGAAATTCAGTGTCTTCATACTTTTCCTGTGTAGCCTACATGCATCTTTCTCTACCGTGAACGAGATTATGTTATTCCCCAGATGCGGATGTACAGATCCAATGTTACATTTGAGTTTGATATTTCTCTTGGTTGTTTAGTTGCCTTAACTTTATATTGCTGCGATTGTGCAGCATGCAGCAGCAGTAGACTACTAGGGTTTCCTTCAATACTTCAAGATTCCCCTGCAGGACATATAAAACGCTTAATGTAGCTTAAAGGTGCAGTGTGTGATTTTTAGCGACATCTAGCGGTTCGGCTGCGAGTTGCACTAAGGGCTCAGCCCACTGCTCACCCCTCCCTTTCGAAGAAGCTACGGTGGCTAAAACGGGACAAACATATCGTCGTCTGAGAATAGCCACAGTAAGCCAAGAGTGTGTAACATTGTCACTGTTTATGTACCACGGTCCATTATAAACCACATCATGGATAAAGTTTACAAAGCCATAGTCAGGTGAGGATCAAGGGTCTTAATATATAATATAATAATAGTAATCAGCTGATTATTTCACAAATGTAACCAGCACATTTCCCCCCACATAGCAACCCCATAATACAGCAAGGGAGAAGAACCACATGAAACTATGCAACTTTATATTTTTTCTAACAGGGTAGTAAAAGTTTAGCTGGCTAAATATGAGCTGTACTGTGGCTGAGCTGGTTAAAGTGTAAAGCCTTGTTTAAACTCGACACGTCCGCATGAGCCCAAAGTGCGCGCGGCAAAAATGGCATGATTGAACAGCGCGCGCGCCTCCGCATCCCCTAGACACCATTTACTGCACACAATAGGCTTTTTTCTCTGATTTTGAAAACTCTTCGCGATCGACTTAAAATGCTTCCAAGATCGACTTGTCGACCGCAATCGACGGGTTGGTGATTCCTGTAACGTTACTGTTTTACGGTCAATGACAAGAGTAACGTTACTAACGTCTCACGAACGTAACCAGCACATTTATCCCCACATACATAGCAAAGCCATAACACAGTGAGGGAGAAGAACTAAGTTACATGAAACAATCCAACTACATATTTTACACCACTGACAAGGGAAAAGTCACTACTCACGGTGTTTATGGCTAGCCTCTAGCTTTCTGTTGCTTCTCTTTCAAGGTAGTGACGAAACGCGCTCTGTAGCGCTGTTTGTTCGCGTTCGGCTACGGTAAACACATGACGTCACAATATATCGAAGGGGGTGCCCGCGGTTATGTAGATATAAATGTCTCATTCTAAGGTAATAAAAACATTACGGTTTATTAAAGGGACTATGTGTTTATTTTTGTAGGTATTTTATTATCTAAAATCAATATTTTTATTCATAAATATGTCCTCAATGGTGTACAAATACCTCTGCCAATTATCTGACTTACCCTCATAAACGAAGAATTTATTATCTTTTATACATGTGACGGGTAGGTCCACGGAGGCTTCCATGTCGTTCCGCCATCTTGAAAAACTATAATAGCAGAGAGGGTCAAAAAGTACTAGGCCAATGGGTTTTTGTTCAGAGCCAGCGTCACACGTAACTGAAAGCAGCAGAAACGGAGGAGCAGAGCAGTGAGAGGCGCTTGTCACTGCCCCGGCAAGTTTAAAAGGCTGCATAATGCACTGTTATTTTAATGGCGGACCATACATATGCCGAGCCTCAGGAGAAGAAATCCTCGTCGCCAAAAAAGTCCAAAATTGAACGTAAAAGGAAACGTGACCGGAGATTACAAAAAACAAGAGTCGCAGGAGAAAGCTTTCAAAAGAGACGCTGTTGCCTGCTTTCTCCTCGACAGGTAGGCTAACTCATATTACAGTCTTAATTACATGCTTTTTTTCATTGCTTGGTTGTGTACTTTATTATATAGACAGTAGAACATTTATAGTTAAAAGTTAAACAGGCTCTTTGATGAATAACAGCTATTGAGTAATGTAGAGAAGGTGCTAAAAACAAGGTTTGTAAGTTTACTTTTTGTAACCTAGAAATTCGATAAGAATATATTTTAATAGAGCATATGATTGTTCTTGCATTGTTTGTCATAGCTTTTTGGTACATAACAGCTGCCGTAGATGCAACACGGATTTGAAAAAGCGAGGCGCTGGAGACAGTGTTGCCAGATGTACGATAATTATCGTATTTGTACGATATTTTTGACCTCTGTACGATGTACGATCAATAATGAAAAAAATCCCATAATGTACGATAATTTCAGAGTTTTCAGTCGTTCGTCCAAACACACATCCTACCGCTTCTCTCTCTGACCCAGAATCAACCCCCCCCCCCCCCCCCCGGGGCTCCGGTGGGAAGAAAACCGGAAGTGTCGCCTTTAATCATAGGAGAGTCGCGAATGCGATGGCGTATTGTTGTGTTTAATGTAGAAATTAGTTATTCTAAAAATGTACATACATTTCTTTCATACTTTAGACTATATACAGTGAAAATCATTTATTTTTATTTTTTTTCAGAAAGTAAAAAAAGAAGCAGGAACGAACTAAATCTACATATATATTGGATATTAACATCCAATAGTGTAAATCGCGGCAGCAACTTCAGGTTGGTAGTCCAAGGCATTGTTGTTTATCTTTACTTCCGGGGTTCTTCCCACCGGAGCCTCGCTTTCGATTTCAAAATAGCGGCTGCGTGTAATAAGTGTATGTCCCTTTAAGTAAGTTCTTTATACACCACTGAAAACATAGTTATGGATGTCATATTGCATTTCTGTTAATAGATACTCAAAATTTTTACACATTGCACCTTTAATTGCAGGGGCGGCTGGCCAATAGAGGGCGCTATGGCACCGCCCCCCCCATGAGCCAGACCACAGTTTATGAGCCACATACATAAATAAATACATGTAAATACATAAATAAATAATATATACAAATTGTCAATATTTGTGTGTTTGAGATATTAAATGCACCCAGTATATGTGAAAAATATGATAGAAATTCAAAATATCTGTTTTTTCTAAACGTCCAGCTCTGTGCACGTGATCAGCTCTGGGGCGCTGGAGAAATCGCCCCAGAAAGGGAGTAAGGGGAGGCTGCAGACCTGGAGCCGGCAGATATACGCCCCTGGCAGTTTTACGCCCCTGACAGTTTTACGCCCCTGTTGTTCCTGATGCGTCCAGTAGGGGGAGGCTGTACAGTGACACGAATTGAGTTATGTTAGTAAATAATCTTTTTTTTTTATTATTATTAATAAATGTATTTATTTTGTATTGCAAATGAAAGGATACAAGACATTAACAGTGAGAAAGAGAAAAAAAATAACAAGGGGGACATCAAAAGAGATTGAATTAGGCTACGCAAATCAATACAATTTTACATTTTGTCAACATAAAAAATTAAAGGTTCTTTACAACAGATTCAATGATATTATTTATTTTAGAAACCTTTGAGTTTAAAGGTTTTGAAATTTTCTTAAAAGAAGAAAAAAGGGACTTTATATCAGAGGAGAATATTCTTAAATCAGGATCATTGAATGGTTCTGTCTTTATGAAGATGAATCTTGCCCAGAAGACAAAGTAATAATACCGTATAATCAAGATTTTTATCGTTAGAATGAAAATCTGACAAAAAATTATAGATTCTGTCATTTGTATGTTAAATAATCTGCTAAAGTTATTGTTGTTTAGCAATGATGCAACATTTATTATTTATAAACGATTAGCTTGGTAGGTAGATATCAATTCATTTCTATATCAATGGATGGGTCTATAATTTATTTCGAGAGACAAAAAGTTCTTGACGGTCAGGTTTATGTTCAATCTGGCTTAAACTTAGCTATACCACGTGTAGGTTTAGCTGCCCTAGTCTTCTCTACTCACTTTAAAATTAATTTTCTTTTGTTGCCTGTCTTTAGCTTGCGTGAGATGGCCTCTTCTGGTAAGACCCTGTTTACTCCTTACATTAAAACATACTCCACATGGTTTCTGGGGAAACATTACAGTAGATAATGGAATATGAACTTGTTTTTTTATAGCCTATGGTGTGAACACACAAAAGACGCATTTATAATAGGCATATATGTATGCATGTATGTAAATCTCTAAGTAAACAGTTGAACTGCACACTCACTCAAATATTTTGATTATTTCCAACATCATTTCTTAAAATAGCTTACTGGTCTGGACTAAAATGTTGGGTATGTGCACTTAATGTGGGTTTTATCATACTCTGTCTTTACCAAATTCTTTTTAACTTGCATCTCATAAAGGTGTGTGTTTGCTTTAGCTGAGATGAAAATCTCTCTCTAAACTTATAAAACACCCATCTTTTTTTTACGACTTACAAAATAAACAACTTACAGAGACATACATGGACATGGTTTTAATGTCATTTTCAATTTTCTCTGCACAGTCCATCATTGGTGGCCAAAAGAAATCAAAGTGGCTTGACACTTTTTTTCACTATTGTTCCACCAACAAGTGCTTGTGCCGTTGTACTTTGAAGATCAGGAGCAAATTGATGCAATATGCAATCCACACACACACACACACACACACACACACAATAAAATCACCATGGATGTCCTTTTAAAAAATAGTTAAAGAAGAGGGGCAAACCATAGGGGAGTCATCATAATTCATAAAGGTGTTAATAAAAAAAATTGTGAACAACAATATTGTGTCTTTCTTTTAAATGGCCCTTGGAATTTTAGAAAAGGGATAAATTGTGTTTGTCTTCATAAAATGCTGTGTAGGACACTGTTTTGTAGCTGTATGACGACCAATAGAGAATAGTACTACAGATAATCAAGGATCCATATGATTACACAGTATACTGTAATGGGTTAAATTTGGTTAATATCTAAATGTAACTATAAATTCACAACAACATTTTTACGGTGGAAAGGCCTATAACTGCAGTAGGTCATATACTTGTCATAACATAGTTGATCCAACTGTGTATTTTTAATTTTTCAATTCACAAAAACACATTCTGTAGGCTGAGTGAAGTGAGTGAACCCCAACTGAATAGCTACAGACATTTTAATCCGTGCAGATCTACTCTAACGTTTATATTTAAATGAACAAAAAAAAGTATCTATGGACGGGTTATTAATCTGTAAGAGTCTATTTAATGATGTTATTTCAGAGTATATCCCTCTACTGGACGCATCAGGAACAACAGGGGCGTAAAACTATGGAATGCCAAAGCTGACTTAATTAAAAATAAATAAATATACGAAGAAATGTAAAAAGCAAAAATACATAAATAAATATACAAAGAAATGTAAAAAAGTACAAATAAATGAGTATTTATACTTTTATTTCCTTATTTATGTATAATTGTATTTTTTCACACATTTATTTATTTTTTAATTTATACATTTATTTATTTCCACATTCATTTATGTATATATGTTTTTATGTCTACATTTATTTATTTTCACATTTATTTATTTCTACATTTATTTATTTCCACATTTATTTATTTCTACATTTATTTATTTCTACATTTCTTTGTCCGTATGCTAATGAGGCGGGGCGTGTTTAACCTCAGACATCAGCAATCGAGCTCAGAGTGGCAGTGCTGAAGCTTTGAGGCCGCAGTGACACCTTGTGGTGTGTGACCAAGCGAAACGCAAGAGGTGTGCGGACAATATCACATTTTAAGTCATGTATATCACCCTAATGGCGCTTTTCCACTACACAGTACCGGCTCGGCTCGGCTCGACTCGACTCGACTCTGTTTGGTTTTCCACTGTGTAAAAGTTGTACCTGTACCTGCTTTCGGGTACTTTTTTTCGTACCACCTCCGGCGAGGTTCTAATGGTGCGTTCACACCGGACGCGAATAGCGCGTCAGGCGCGAGTGATTTCAATGTTAAGTCAATGCAAAGACACGTTACTGTCAGTGGCGCAGATAGGATTTTTTATTACTAGTGCGTGCGTGCGTGCGTGCGGGGGGTCGACCACGCAATTACAGGAACGTGGTTATAGGAAAAGTTCACTTCTAAACAGATCTATTAATTACTAGTACCTAGAAAAGCGCTATATAAATGCAACAAATTATTACTACTCTCCCTCAAAACCTTTTTTTTCCATTTGCATTCACGCAGGCCAAGTGGCCATAGGAACTATAGGAGGAGTAAGGGAGTGATCCAAGCACGGCAACGATCTTTATACCGTAAAACTTCAAATAATAGCCGAGTCCCAAATAGACGCCTGTCTCTTTTACACGCCTCATGTGGCGACAGGTTTGGGTAAATAAAGGCCGGTCTCAAATAGAGGCCGGGTCTGTTTTTTTAGTTTCGGGTTGTATTTAATCTTCTAAAACCCGTCGGATCGTCCGCTTTTTGGCGGCCGCCAAAGCCTTTTTTGATCGGTGAGTGATGCTTTGACAGGGCGCAAACGAGCAGTCTTTTGAATTAGACGAATTGAATTAGAGAGCTCTCTAATTGTAATTGTTACTAGTAAGAATTGAATTGTAGAGCTCTCCAATTGAATTCTTACTAGTAAAAATGCAATCACGACGAGTAAGGCTGGGTACAATTTAAGCTAAAACGGCTTGCCATAGTCGCCTTTCGTAGAGATAGTGAGGGCGGGGGACTATGGCAAGCCGTTTTAGCTTAAATTGTACCCAGCCTTACTCGTCGTAATTGCATTTTTACTAGTAAGAATTCAATTGGAGAGCTCTACAATTCAATTCTTACTAGTAACAATTACAATTAGAGAGCTCTCTAATTCAATTCTTACTAGTAAAAATACAATTGGAGAGCTCTCTAATTCAATTATTACTAGTAAGAATTACAATTGCAGAGCTCTTTAATTCAATTCTTACTAGTAAAAATTCCAATTAGAGAGCTCTACAAATGAATTTTTACTAGTCATATGTCTCCATTGACTTCCATTCATTTTCCGTTACAGAGCTCTCTAACTGAATTGTTACTAGTAAGAATTACAATTAGAGAGCTCTACAATTGAATTCTCACTAGTAAGAATTACAATTAGAGAGCTCTCTAATTGCATTCTTACTAGTAAGAATTCAATTAGAGAGCTCTCTAATTGCATTCTTACTAGTAAGAATTCAATTAGAGAGCTCTCTAATCCAATTCTTACTAGTAACAATTACAATTAGAGAGCTCTCTAATTCAATTCTTACTAGTAAGAATGCAATTACAGAGCTCTCTAATTCAATTCTTACTAGTAAAAAAACAAATTAAAGATATGTATAATTGCTGAGCTCTGTAATTGAATTAGAGAGCTCTGGAATTGCATTCTTACTAGTAACAATTCAATTAGAGAGCTCTGTAATTTAATTAAAGAGCTCTGCAATTGAGTTGTTACTAGTAAGAATTGGATTAGAGAGCTCTCTAATTCATTTCTTACTAGTAAGAATGCGATTGCAGAGCTCTTTAATTCAATTAGAGAGCTCTACAATTGAATTGTTACTAGTAAGAATTACAATTAGAGAGCTCTCTAATTGCATTCTTACTAGTAAAAATTGAATTAGAGAGCTCTCTAATTGTAATTGTTACTAGTAAGAATTGGATTAGAGAGCTCTCTAATTGTAATTCTTACTAGTAACAATTCAATTGTAGAGCTCTCTAATTGTAATTCTTACTAGTAATAATTGGAAAAGAGAGCTCACTATTCAGTGCCATCTCATTATGATAATCGTGCCTCATGTTTATTCATCTGGCATTCATATTGATTTTGCGTATTTTGATATATTTATTAGGCTAATGTTACCGAAGATGTGTTGTGAATGTTACGTTTTGCTTATAGACATTTGTGAATGTGATACATGCATGTGTGTAGGCCTACATCAAAGTGAAAATTTAGTGTATTTCTAACTCTGAACTCAGTCCAAGTAAATTCGGTTATTAAATAAACAAATAGCAAAACGAGTTGTGCGGTGTCCCCACCAATTTTCAAAGCAAAGTTACGCCACTGCTTATCCCATATAATTTGCGGGATAATTGGGGCCGGACTGGGCAACAGCATAGATTTCGGGTTTGTCCCGAATTTTTCGTGATGTCTGGTCACCCTAGTTACAGTCTTCATAATGTAACAGTAGCCGAATGCAAATATATATATATGAATCCAAATGCCTATATGTACGTATAAAATGTCTAACCACGCCTAATATGACTTTTATTTTGAAAAGTAGGAAATGGGTGTAATCCGTTTTGCATCTAATGAATATGAGTTTTTACTAGTAATAATTGCATTAGAGAGCTCTCTAATTGTAATTGTTACTAGTAAGAATTCAAATAGAGAGCTCTGCAATTGTAATTGTTACTAGTAAGAATTGAATTGTAGAGCTCTCTAATTGCAATCCTACTAGTAAGAATTGCATTAAAGAGCTCTCTAATTCAAATAGAGAGCTCTGCAATTGCATTCTTACTAGTAAGAATTCAATTAGAGAGCTCTCTAATTCAGTTTTTACTAGTAAGAATTGGATTAGAGAGCTCTCTAATTGTAATTCTTACTAGTAACAATTGCATTAGAGAGCTCTCTAATTGAATTCTTACTAGTAAGAATGCAATTGCAGAGCTCTGTAATTGAATTAAAGAGCTCTGCAATTACATTCTTACTAGTAAAAATCGAATTAGAGAGCTCTCTAATCGTAATTGTTACTAGTAAGAATTGAATTAGAGAGCTCTCTAATTGTAATTATTACTAGTAAGAATTGAATTGTAGAGCTCTCTAATTGAATTCTTACTAGTAAAAACGTAATTACGACGAGTAAGGCTGGGTACAATTTAAGCTAAAACGGCTTGCCATAGGAGACGGATCGGGTCACTCTGAATCTGGGGGGGTCATGTCCCCCCCTATGGCAAGCCGTTTTAGCTTAAATTGTACCCAGCCTTACTCGTCGTAAATGCATTTTTAATAGTAAGAATTCAATTGGAGAGCTCTACAATTTAATTCTTACTAGTAACAATTACAATTAGAGAGCTCTCTAATTCAATTCTTACTAGTAAAAATACAATTGGAGAGCTCTCTAATTCAATTCTTACTAGTAAAAATTCCAATTAGAGAGCTCTACAAATGAATTTTTACTAGTCATATGTCTCCATTGACTTCCATTCATTTTTAGTTACAGAGCTCTCTAACTGAATTGTTACTAGTAAGAATTACAATTAGAGAGCTCTACAATTGAATTCTCACTAGTAAGAATTACAATTAGAGAGCTCTCTAATCCAATTCTTACTAGTAACAATTACAATTAGAGAGCTCTCTAATTCAATTCTTACTAGTAAGAATGCAATTACAGAGCTCTCTAATTCAATTCTTACTAGTAAAAAAACAAATTAAAGATATGTATAATTGCAGAGCTCTGTAATTGAATTAGAGAGCTCTGGAATTGCATTCTTACTAGTAACAATTCAATTAGAGAGCTCTGTAATTTAATTAAAGAGCTCTGCAATTGAGTTGTTACTAGTAAGAATTGGATTAGAGAGCTCTCTAATTGTAATTCTTACTCGTAACAATTGCATTAGAGAGCTCTCTAATTCATTTCTTACTAGTAAGAATGTGATTGCAGAGCTCTTTAATTCAATTAGAGAGCTCTACAATTGAATTGTTACTAGTAAGAATTACAATTAGAGAGCTCTCTAATTGCATTCTTACTAGTAAAAATTGAATTAGAGAGCCGTTTTAGCTTAAATTGTACCCAGCCTTACTCGTCGTAAATGCATTTTTACTAGTAAGAATTCAATTGGAGAGCTCTACAATTTAATTCTTACTAGTAACAATTACAATTAGAGAGCTCTCTAATTCAATTCTTACTAGTAAAAATACAATTGGAGAGCTCTCTAATTCAATTCTTACTAGTAAAAATTCCAATTAGAGAGGATTAGAGAGCTCTCTAATTGAATTCTTACTAGTAAGAATGCAATTGCAGAGCTCTGTAATTGAATTAAAGAGCTCTGCAATTACATTCTTACTAGTAAAAATCGAATTAGAGAGCTCTCTAATCGTAATTGTTACTAGTAAGAATTGAATTAGAGAGCTCTCTAATTGTAATTATTACTAGTAAGAACTGAATTATAGAGCTCTCTAATTGAATTCTTACTAGTAAAAACGTAATTACGACGGGTAAGGCTGGGTACAATTTAAGCTAAAACGGCTTGCCGTCCCTAGTGCCATCTGCGCCCTTGGTTACTGTGCGTTCACACCGGACGCGAATAGCGCGTCAAATTCGCGTCTACCGCGTCTAGTTTGACGCTTGACCACTTTGTGTTAATTCGCGTGTCAAGAGTGAAACTGACGAAAGTCAGAGGCGAAAGTTTCAAAAGTTTCGAACCCCGTTGGCGGCCATCTTTTTACAAGATGTCTGTTGTTGATCGGTGATTTATCGAGAGAGTCACCGCTCTGTATTTGCTCTGGAGAACAGAACAGCGGCGTAGGGATCATCATCGCCGTATTTGGGTCCACCAGACCCTTCGGAGGCGAACCCAGTTCGGCGAGTTTCACCATTTGCTCCAGGAGCTGCGCCTGGATGACGGCCGCTTTCAGCGGTACTTCGACCTGTCCCGCGCCCAGTTTGATGACCTGTTGTCCCGCATCGGAGCTAGGATCACCCTCCAGGACACCAACTACAGGCGCTCTATCCCGGCTGCGGAGCGCCTGTCCATCTGTCTTCGGTTAGTAAATGTATATGATATTTTAAATACAGTATATTCAATATGCTAACATATGCTATCAATGTTTTTTTTTAAACTGTGGTACGGTTGGCGCTCTTTCTAGTGATACTCAGTTAACGTTAACTGACATAAATATTCTCTTGGCAGACGTGATACTGTCATGTTTCTCTGTATAAACACAGGGATCTTTATAGTGATTCTGAGTTAACTGCTATAACCTAGACATTAAAATATTCTTGGCATGCGTGATGTTTCTCTGTATAAACACAGAAATATTTCTAGTGATACTGAACCTAGAAATTAAAATATTCTCTTGGCAGATGTGATACTGTCATGTTTCTCTGTATAAACACAGTTATCTTTATAGTGATTCTGAGTTAACTGCTATAACCTAGACATTAAAATATTCTTGGCATACGTGATACTGTCATGTTTCTCTGTATAAACACAGTAATCTTTCTAGTGATACTGAGTTAACTGCTATAACCAAGACATTAACCTAGAAATTAAATATCTCTATCTGTAAGCAATATGTAGTTCTTGATTATTGTCTATATGTCATGCTTGATTATTGACATTTTAATATACCATAAACCATTTAATAGTATACCTGTTGATTTTATAGTTTAATATGTAACTACAAGTGTACTTGTAATAATATTTATAACAATGTTTTCTAGGTTTCTTGCCACTGGGGACTCATTCAGGACGATAGCATCCAGCTACCGGGTTGGTGTCTCCACAGTGTGCCAGATTGTCGCCCAGGTAGTGACTGCCATCTGGGACTGCCTTGTGGAGGACTACATGGCTGTGCCCACCACCGATGACTGGAGGTCCATCGCAGAGGGATTTCAGGAGCGGTGGAACTTCCCTCTGGATGGGAAGCATTTGGTGCTGAAGGCACCCCCCAACTCAGGATCCCAGTTCCACAACTACAAGGGAACGTTCTCCATCGTTCTGCTTGCAGTTGTGGATGCGAAGTATCGCTTCCGGGTGATCGATGTTGGGGGGTACGGCAGGACCAGTGAGGGTGTGATTCTGGCAAACTCCGCCTTTGGACAGGCTCTCCGGGCTGGCACTCTTCATCTGCCTCCTGACCACCCTCTACCTGGTGCTGAAGACAGAGGACCCCAGCCTCATGTCTTCGTGGCTGATGAGGCGTTCCCGCTGCGGAGGAACCTCATGCGGCCCTTCCCTGGACGCACGCTTCCTCCAGAGAGGCGTGTCTTCAATTACCGCCTCTCCAGAGCCAGGCTGGTGGTGGAGAACGCCTTTGGCATGCTCTCCTCACAGTGGAGGATGTACCGCCGCCTCATCGAGGTCCACCCTGAAGTTGCGGAGAAGTGTGTGAAGGCGACGTGTGTTCTCCACAACTTCATGCGGTATTCGGAAGGGAGAGAGCCACCTGCTGTGAGGAGCGCGGGGCATGCTGGAGAGGAGCCACTGACAGGTCTGGGTCGAGTTACAGCCAACAACTCCTCCAGAGAGGCACTCCAGGTGAGGGACGTCTTCATGGAACACTTCTCGGTGGAAGGAGCAGTACCATGGCAGCCGACGGAGTAGCATTTGAAGTCCTCCTCATGACTTCCCCACAACGGCTCTTTTAAGAGCCACCCACAAACCTATAAAGAGCATGTCTTTCTAAAAACAGTTTTCCTCCATTATAATATTTAGTATTTTTTTTTCCCAGGTTGTCAGCCTCAGTTCCAGGCTGTCAGGTCCACAACATGCACATGTATTAAGTTTAAACTCTGACTAACCTTTACAAATTTACAGGTTTTCTATGTTTGTATACAAGGTAAAATGATTTATTTATTTTTTAATAAATAAATGGAGCCAGCCTCCAAAAAGTAACGAACCTTTCTATTTTTTGGTTGTTGATTGTCTTTACATTACAATGATGTTTCATATAATCTATATTTAGATATGGAATAAATAACATTAAATACTAAATTAAAACATCTTGTATATTAAAAAACAAGTTATGTGATACAAGATTTGCTTTGTTGTGCATAGAACCACACCAGGCATTTAGTCAGATTGTAAAATCATTTATTAAGGGCAATTATATAAAAGAAATAATACGTACAGGAAAAAAAATGTAAAAACAGGAATAAAAAGGACCTCGCTTGGAAGCTGGAAAAGCCCCAGGGAACAGCATGTAGGAGAAGACGAAGGAGGGCCTTCTGCGTTTCCTGCAGAGCCTGCTGCCTCATTTTTTTTTTTTACTACTCTTGGGGGGGGGTCAAATTGTTCCAAATTTAGCACAGTATAGCTATTTTCTATTGCATAAGTATATAATTTATATTTAAAATTTTCCTTAAGATGAGGCGGCATGCTCTGTACGAAAGGCAGAAGGGATAGGAGGAAGTGCTCGTCTGCGGTTAGTGGCAGTGGCGGTGGCGGTGGGGGGGGGGGGGGTGTTGGAGGTCGCGTCGGAGGTTGCGACAGGAGCGCAAGAAGTCGCTGCTCCACCTCCGACGGACCATCCGGTGACCGCTCACGGGGCCGCCGACGAGCTCTCCTCCTCTGTTGGCCTGTGAAAATAAAAAAATACAACACATGGTGCAATGAGAAAGCAGAAAGATCATACCTGATTTTCATTCTCACAGTGAAGGTTTAAAAATTGCATTTAAACGACAAAATTGTCTAGATATTGTGAGAATAATATCTGTGCCTGTGAGTGACAGACAGTGCTTAAATGCAAGTGTGATATTGTTTTGAACTTGCTTTAACATATATTAAGTAATTAAAGTTATACTTCAGACATATACGTAGATAAACATTCAAATGAACTGTAGTTAAAATGTATGCAGATGATTGGTTGCATAGACTGCAATGGATTTGTGTCTGCATTCACAAAAAACGTGCATGTAACATGTTGAAATATTGTTTATTGTACTATTGCCTTCACACACCTATAGGTTCAGCAGCAGGGGCTGAGGGATGATAACAGCCATAGTGCCTTATTATAATTATAACTGAGTAGTTTATCGATTAATATGAAGAACTTGACATATATGATGATGTATAGCCTACCTATTTAATAAGGTTTAGGTAGATATAAAATCAATTTATAGGGGGAAATATCACCACGAGCATGGGCACGACAGGTGCTGTTTGAATGGGCATGATGATTCTGTCCTCCACTGCATGAGGTGAGATGCGTGGGATGCATTATGAAACGCGAATGTAAACCGTGTATTGAGTCGCGTTTCAAACTCATTGATCAATATGCTTGCGTAGGAGTCAGTGAAATGTGCGCTGGTTTCTCTCCGCGTTCTGCGCTGGTGTGCGAGTCTCATCGACAATAAACGCAAGCTCTTATCAGCCCTATCCACCGCGTTTACATTGTTATTAATAGTGGATACTTTCATGCGCTTCCATGTCCAAGTGTCTGTTATCAGACCCGTTGAAGTGCAGTTTCTGTTCATGTGTGCTATGTGTGTTAACCCTATATAGCCTACCCTACATACAGTTAGGGTGATATACATCTTAAAATGTGATATTGTCCGCACACCTCTTGCGTTTCGTTTGGTCACACACCACAAGGTGTCACTGTGGCCTCAAAGCTTCAGCACTGCCACTCTGAGCTCGATTGCTGATGTCTGAGGTTAAACACGCCCCCCTCATTAGCATACGGACAAATAAATGTATAAATAAATAAATGTGGAAATAAATAAATGTAGAAATAAATAAATGTGAAAATAAATAAATGTAGACATAAAAACATATATACATAAATGAATGTGGAAATAAATAAAAGTGGAAATAAATAAATAAATAAATGTATAAATAAAAAAATAAATAAATGTGTGAAAAAATACAATTATACATAAATAAGGAAATAAAAGTATAAATACTCATTTATTTGTACTTTTTTACATTTCTTTGTATATTCATTTATGTATTTATTTATGTATTTTTGCTTTTTTACATTTCTTTGTATATTTATTTATGTATTTATTTATTTTTAATTAAGTCAGCTTTGGCATTCCATAGCACACAGCAGTGTTTGTGAACAAATCTGCGGCTTTGAACGAATCATTAGAGTCAATGATTCAATTATTAATTCATAAATACATCCACTAACTGAATGAATGACTCGATGACTCCCCACCTATTTGCAGTTTTAATTTAACATTTAAAAGCATCACTTTGTTTTTACCATCATTGTGCATTTCTCTTGATTTTTTTATTTATTTAAATCGATTTAAGGGGGCAAATATTGTCCCTTACTGAAAAAGGTGTGACTGAAGAGTGGGGGTACTAAGTAAGATGTTAAAAGCCTCATGGGGTACAACTCTAAAAAGATTGAGAACCACTGGGACTGGGTTAAGGAATAGAACAATCAACATCAAAGCACAATACACATACCAAGGGCAGAAAGTAGGCCTAATATACAGAGGTCACTTACAAAGTTAGGTTAAAGATACAAACATAGAGGGATTCAAACAAATAGCATATCAATAACCAATGTTTAATTTACAGACTGTGAGCTGAAGAGTAATATACAGAATCAGATAAAATGTGTTTTTGAAGGAGAGAAGGGTGGATGTTGGACGGATGTCGTGAAGAAGAGCATTCCACAACCTCGAAGCCACTACACTAAAAGACTGCCATGTTACCAGACTATTGAAACCGACAGAATATGACACAGCCCCACCTCAGATATTTTTCACCAGCCGCCACTGTTTAATTGATACTAATACAGTGATATAAAAGACCAAACTCGCAGCTAAGCAGATAGCCTGGCTCCGCACTTCCGCTCAATTTCATTTTCCTTCAGTACTACGTCTGGGATTGCGCTGTAGACTTTGGTTTTCTCCGATCATTTTTTTACCGGGCCAATCAGCGAACAGAGGGAGTGGCTGAGAACGATGACGTTGATGTCGACTCGTGCGTTATTTTGAGTTGTAGTTCAAAATAAGAAAGATGCGAGCAAAGCCATTCGGTCCGTTGTGGCAACGCTGCCGAATATCAAGAAGTTAAAGCCGGAGCAAGAACAATCTTTGCTTAGTTTCGTGTTTATGGCCATCCTCCCACGGGGTTCGGGAAAAGACATATGTCACGACCAAACGTTAGTGATTGGTTATGGCAGATAGAGTGACTCTGGGCAGATCCAATAGTTTTAGACTTCAATAGAATACCCGCCTACAAGGAAGTTAACGCTTGTCAATGGAGCGGTGCCAGACTCTCTGTACAAATGAAATGTTCGAGAGTCTGGTAGAACCAGGCTAGTAAGCAGATGGACTCAGAATATGAACTTAACGCGCAAAGTTTAATGCTGAGCGTTTCCCAGTGATAGATAGGCATAAAGTTGGCTTGACATTGGACATTCGCACATTTAGAGACCGTCTCTAAAGTTACATACGACGTTGGTATACACGTTTTTAACTTCAATAGCAGAGAACGACTTACAGTCATAAAACCAACTGTAAAGTGTTCATGTAGATGTCAGGCACAATGTACAATTTATTCAAATAAATTGAAGTTAGAAACGTGTAGGCCTATACCAATGTTGTATGCAACTTTAGAGGCGGTCCCTAAATATGCGAATGTCAAGCCAATTTTACATTTACATTTAGCAGACGCTTTTATCCAAAGCGACTTACAGTTAAACTAACTGTAGACGTTTGGTTAAATGATAATGCATTTTGTTTATTATGGGCCACCGTAGGGTGTTGCCTCATCCAATCAGAATGCCCGGTGGCCGGGTTCAACATACTCCTCTGTTCTGTAACTTATATATCGGCTGGCAGTTATCTTATGTTGGGATTAAATACAGTCGTTTACATTCGGTGTGATCATTGACTCATACCAACAAATGAAAACGTTCTACATGGTGTCAGAAGTGAGTACGGACCTCTCGCCAGTGTGTTTTTTTTCTCTGTCGTCGTTGAACAACCTGTTGCATTGGACTGTGCTAGCATAACTATCGCCACTTGACAAAGTTGTTTTCCTCTACCTAACGTGATGGCGGATGGATTCCGCAGACCCGACCCTCTCGTTTTTGATGAAAATATTGCGAGAATTGGCGTATTTTTGAGAGGGAGTACGATATTTTTATTGCTGCCGCATATTCGGACAAGTCCACAAAAACCCAAGCTTATATCCTTCTCAACATTGCCGGCCCAGACACCATCGAATGAGAGCGTTCTTTTACCTACGCTGCTGAAGTGCGCGCACCAGGAGATGATTGGGGATCCTTACCCCTGCTGAATGTCGAGAGGACCCCGAATGTTTGAAAAAAAAGTTTAGTGAAATCTGCAATCCTCAAAACAACAGGACTACGGAAAGACACAAATTTCATACCAGAGGTCAGAAACAAGGTGTGAGCATCGAATCATTCATTAGTGATTTAAGGATTAAGGCTAAATGTTGCCACTTTGGAGACCTAACAGAGGAATTAATCTGTGACCGCATCGTGTGTGGCGTTACCAGTGACACGTTGAGAAGAGCTCTGTTAAGAGATAGCGAGCTAACACTTGCCAAAGCCATTTCAATTTGTCGGATACACGAGATGACCGAGGAGGGTAGCAAGACGTTAGCATCACAAAGTAACTCTGCCAGTGTGGATGCAGTTAAGCTAGTTTCAAATAGAATGCAGTGGCCAAAGCCCCAGCCCCCCTCACAGACTATCACGAGGTGCAATAATTGTGGAGGCAGCCACGCAGCTAAGCGGGAAAAGTGTCCAGCATTCGGACAACAGTGTCACGGTTGCCAAAAGTTTAACCACTTTAAAAGTTGCTGCAAGTCTAAACCGTGCAGCCAAAATAGGCAACATCCTAGACAGAAAACTGGCAGACAGACCGTTAATGAGATAGAAATGGAGGAACAAACATGTGAAGATGGAACGTTTTATGTGGATGGCATTGAATTGGACAGTCATGTTGATTGTGTGAATCTAAAAGCCATTGAAAAGGATGAAGGATTTGTCACAATGCATATAAACGGCAAGCCCATTGAAATGAAAGTGGACACTGGAGCAAAATGCAATGTGATGTCTCTTGACACCTTCAGAAGACTTAATGGCAGCGAACAACTTGTAAAGCAGAAGAAGGCAGCTAGCCTTGTTGCTTATGGAGGCACCAGAATTGAGACCAGTGGCATCGCCACACTGTGGTGCTGCTTAAAGGAGCAAAACCACTCATTGCCGTTTTTTATTGTGGACAGAGCAGTGCAGCCACTGCTAGGATTTCGTGCATGCATGGACATGGGGGTTGTGAAAATGAGTCCAGACGTCCACCAGATCAGCGTGGAGAGCAGCACGGACTTCAGCTCACAGACATTTACACAGTACAAAGACCTGTTCAGCGACGAGTTAGGAGAACTTCCGGTTACATACTCCATGATCTTGGATACCAGCATACAGCCTGTGGTCCCCTGTTGCAATGCAAGAAAGAGTTAAAGCTGAACTTGAACGAATGCAAAGCATAGGTGTTATAACACCAGTCACAGAACCAACCGACTGGGTGTCGTCCATGGTCGCAGCACACAAGAAGGATAAGCGAGAAATCAGACTATGTATCAACCCCAAAGACCTCAACACCGCACTGAAAAGACCCCATCACCCAATGCGCAGCGTCGAAGAGGTGGCAGCGCAAATGTCTGGGGCAACAGTGTTTTCTGTCCTGGATGCAAAGAATTCGTTCTGGCAGATACGTCTCGACAAGAAATCGTCACTGCTGACCACATTCAGCACTCCATTTGGGCGCTACAGATTTCTAAGGATGCCCTTCGGCATTAGCTCCGCAAGTGAAGTGTTTCAGCGCTCCATGGAACAACTGTTTGCGGGTTACCCCTGCTCAGTCATTGTCGATGACATCATCATAGGAGGCCGCGGAATGGCTGAACACGACGCCAACTTGAGAAAGGTGCTCGAAAGGGCACGGGAAGTCAATCTCAGGTTAAACCCGAACAAGTGTAAATTTCGCCTGGGCCAGGTAGTGTACGTAGGCCACATCTTCACAAGCGAAGGCCTAAAAGTAGACCCGTCTAAAACTGCAGCGATCAATGACATGCCAGTCCCCACGGATGTGACCGCACTACAACGCTTCCTGGGCATGGTCAATTACCTCAGCAAATACATCCCAAATCTCAGCGACATCGCAGCGCCCCTTAGGAAACTCACCCGCAAAGAGACAGCATGGTGCTGGTTTCAACAGCATCAAGAGGCTTTTGAGCGCCTCAAATCATGCCTGTCCAGCCCACCAGTACTGGCATACTACAATGTCAAAGACCCAGTTACACTAACTTGTGACGCGTCATGTTATGGACTAGGAGCAGCATGCTTACAGAACGGTAGACCTGTAGCCTTCGCGTCGCGTGCTCTCACAGACACGGAGACGCGATACGCTCAAATAGAAAAGGAGCTTCTGGCTGTTGTGTTTGCCTGCACAAAATTCAAAGACTATGTCCACGGAAAGCCCACAATCGTGGAAACCGACCACCAGCCTTTGGTGACCATCTTGAAAAAGCCCATCCATGCCGCTCCTGCCCATCTCCAGAGAATGTTGCTTCGCCTGCAAAGCTACGACATCAGCCTGGTCTACAAAAAGGGCAAGTACATGTACCTGGCAGACACCCTCTCAAGAGCTCCCAGCTCACAAGCACCACAGAGCCCTGTGGAAAACGGTGACTACGAAGTCATGAGCGTGAGCTACATTTCCTCTGCACGCCTGGAGGAACTCCGTAGACACACAGCAGAGGATGAGGTGCTACAAACTCTCACCACTATTATTCGACGTGGATGGCCCACCAGAGAAAGCCAGCTGCAGTCTGCCATTGGCCATTTTTTTACATACAGGGATGAGCTGACAGTGGAGGATGGTATCATCATGAAAGGCCATAAAGCAGTCATTCCCCGATCCCTGCACAAGGAGTACACCAAAATTGTACACAAAGGCCACCCAGGTATTGAGGCAACCAAGCGTAGAGCTAGAGGTGTATTTTTTTGGCCTACTATGTCAAAGAACATCACAGAAGAGTTGCTCTCATGTGCAGTATGCTATAGCACAAAGTCGCATCAGTGAAAAGAGCCCCTCCAGCTCCACCCTGTTCCAGATCTGCCATGGTCCACAGTGGCCGCAGACATTCTTGAGTGGCATGGCAAACATTATCAAGTTCTCGTGGATTCATATTCCGGCTGGTTTGAAGTCGACCTCCTTCGAGATTTAACCTCATCAGCCGTCATATCCAAATTAAAAAGACACTTTTCAGTACATGGTGCACCTCACATACTCATCACTGACAATGCTAGACAATACACCAGCCAGCACTTCAAGGATTTTGCTGAGCAATGGGATTTTACTCATACCACAAGCAGCCCAGAGTTTCCCCAGTCAAACGGACTCGCGGAAAGAGCAGTCCGCAGTGCCAAGCAACTAATGGAGAAGTCGCACAGGGATGGGTCTGACGTGTTTCTCAATATCCTGAACCTCAGAAACATTCCCCGTGACCCAACATTAGGCTCTCCAGCTGAGCGCCTTATGTCTCGCCAAACTCGTGCAGCCATTCCGGTGAGCACTAAACTGCTGGAGCCTACCACAAGGAATGTCAAGCAGGTCACCGCCCAACTCCTCAACAAAAGGCTCGCGCTGAAGCGCTACTATGACAAGACGAGCCACCCACTACAGCCGCTGGCAGAGGGACAAGTGGTCCGTATGCAGACAGCGAAAGGCTACGACAAACTTGGAACGGTAAAGGAGATGAGTAAGGAACCACGGTCCTACATAGTTCAAGCAGATGGGAAGACTTATAGGAGAAATCGCAGCCACATACTCCCTGTGGCTGAGCCACTACCACCGGAGCTCCTGGACGACCCAGACCCTCAGGACACCAGCCCCCCTCCGGCGGACAGTTTTCCTTCGCCACAAATGCCGACACCAAACACCGTGCAACCCCAACACCCATCCTCCCCCCAGCCCAAGTCCACAGCACACTCACCCATCGAGAGTCACAACACACAATACACTACACGCTCAGGTCGTATCTGCAGACCTAATCCCAAATACATGTGAAAAAACAAAAAGGTTCACTTCTGGGTGTAACTTCATCCCAGCTACCCAGCGTGTTCAGTATTGCGACATTTCATGGACTTAAATACTCTTTTGATTAGTAGACTGAAGAGGCCTAAATGTTAAAGTGCAATATGAGGTATTCAGTTAACCTTATTTGTTGCTTTGTGTTATAAAGATATGTTTACCAGTGTTTCCTTGTTTGATAGGGCTAAAGACTAAAAGGAAGGGATGTAGACGTTTGGTTAAATGATAATGCATTTTGTTTATTATGGGCCACCGTAGGGTGTTGCCTCATCCAATCAGAATGCCCGGTGGCCGGGTTCAACATACTCCTCTGTTCTGTAACTTATATATCGGCTGGTAGTTATCTTATGTTGGGATTAAATACAGTCGTTTACATTCGGTGTGATCATTGACTCATACCAACAAATGAAAACATTCTACACTAACAATATAGGACAACATGCAAGTGCTATGACCCTTCACAGTTTAATCTAATGCAGTACATGTATTTAGGCATACTTCCCCAATAAGGTGTTATTTGTACACATAACATTGAAACTATGGAGTGTGTTGTGGTTGCTTCATCTGACAGAGCTTCTTACAAAGGCTTCTAGCTGCTTTATTTTAAATAAGCACCAGGTGGCGCTGTTCTCGACACTCTCCAAGCTTTGAATCTTTTCCCTGAACAGTCAGGGGAAAACCTCATAGCTTTATTACAGCACTGGCGTAGCCACGGGTGTGCCAGGGTGTACCTAAAATAGATGCAGAATTCTTTTTTTAAAGTTTTAATAAAAACGTTTCCTAAACTTGGACTATTGTTGCTTACTTAAAATATTGGTGCATTTAAAATGTTTTTTAATTTTTAAATTATTATCGTTAACAAAATATCTGCCGACATTCGGACTGCAAACCAATCCGCAAACAGCCGCTGACTGGTAATACGTTTGTGCTGTTGAGGCTCGCGCAGCCTCATGAGGAGAAATGGAAACAAATGAGCGCAGATCACACAAAGAAACTTAATGAACATAGAGCGGTTAAAAAAATAATGTGGAGTTTTTATATTTCTAACATAGCCTATGATATGATACAGTTAAGCAACATCACAGTGACCGCGAGTGGTGAATACCATCACGACTGAAAACATGACACTGATTTCATATGACAGTTCAATAAACAAGTCATTAATATCAAGTCACTTACATTTTAGACACAGTATTGACTGTTTTTGTTCTATTTGAGCAGCGAAAATAGTTCCAAACAAACATCCCATGAACCACAGCGCAGCTCACCTGGGGCCTCATTTATAAAACTCTGCGTAGGATCCTTACTAAAAGTGTACGTGCGCCCGAAAGCCAAAAATGTCGTACGCAAAGAAATATTCAGACTTATAAAACCGTGCGCACGCCGGAATCTGCGCAGAATTCACTTTATAAATCCCAGTTAGCGGAAGATTGTGCGCACATGCGTCTCCTCCCCGAAACAACCATATATGGAGCTTACAACGCCTAGTTTTACTATGCATATCCTCATCTGCATATCATTTGCATATGATTATTCATCCACGTGATATATGTTTAACGGTACCAGACATTACGAAAATATGAAATACGGATGTCATTAATAAAAAAATATTGAATAGCCTATCCTTGCCTTGTTTTTGAATAAATAAATAAAATAGTGTAAAATACATTTCAGACAAAGTTTTTCACAGTCTTTTCCACTGGCCAAATAGTATTTTTAATTGATTTATATTTTTAATGGAAAAAGATAGACCTTGTTGTGCATTATTTGCACAAAATTATTTTCTCAGACAATCTGCTATTATCATGATAAGCAATTAATCTCTGTAGTTAAAACATTAAAACATAGCATGCAAGAGGAAAAGTGTTCAAAAGCATTGCATTCACAACAAATATGTATATTTATTGAATATACAAATGTTGTAACTTCTCAGTAATGATTTCATGTAGTTTAAGTGTTTAACACCATTAATGAGAATGGCATATTTAATCTAAATGTTTATATCAGAAGTAAAACATAGTTTGAATCATTCTTTTATTTATTTAAACTGTTTAAACATTGTGAACATGCACTGTATTTATGATTAGGACTTATAATGAAGATTTACGGTTTTAGATAGGCTGAGTCAGTTTCACTAAACGGTCCATCGCGCTCGCTGGCGCGGACATTTAAGAAGGAATGGATGTTTGCTTCAGGCTTGGTGAGTGAAATTATGTTTGTATTATCTTTCTGTATATGTATAATTGTCTTTAGATTTTCAGTCTAAAAGTGACCAAAAAGGCATTTAACTCCAGTTCACCATCGGTGTCGCCAAACTGCTCCATCTCCAAAACGTTCGTACGCATGGGTCAGAGTTTGCGTTCAGGTGCGCAAATTTTCACATCAAGTTTGTTTTTATAAATCACAACTTATGCGTCGGAAGTAGCGTACGCATCTTTCAGGGCCTGTTTTGTGCGTACGCAACGGTTATAAACAGTGATGGGAATAACGGCGTTATAAATAACGCCGTTACTAACGGCATTACTTTTTCCAGTAACGAGTAATCTAATTGATTACTCTTCTCATCTTAATAACGCCGTTACCGTTACTGCCAAAAAATGCGGCGCGTTACTATAACTGATGAAGCTGTTTTTTTTTTCATCAGACCAACTAGATCTCTGAGCGAGAGGCAAATACTTTTTTTACTGTTCTTCCTTGGTTAGTGGGCAGAGCACGAGACAAGCGCAAAAATGCTGACGATTGGCTATAAGGTAGAGTAAAATGTCATTGTAAGCCAATCAGAGGTAGAGTTGGGCGGGTGTTCGAAAGCACGCATAGTAGTGATGGGCATTCGGCTCTTTTGACTCAGCTCACTGAAAAGAGCCGGCTCTTTTGGCTCACAAACGGCTCTTTAAATGACTTTGACTATAATATTTCAATTTTTATTACATAATTATTTAATTCCTATAGGCTAAATTTGTAAAAATAGAGTCGGCTCTTCAGATATGCGAGCCAGCTCCCAACGTTCACCTAAAAGAGCCGGCTCTTAGAGTCGGCTCATTCGCGAATCGCGAACGACCCATCAAAAGCTCATTCGCGAACGAGTCGATCCATCATCACTAACGCTCATTCGCGAACGACCCATCATCACTAACGGCTAACGTTCATGAATTGCGAACGACCCATCATAACGCATAGTCGGGCAGGACAGGACACACAAGGAACAACACAAGCCAGTCAGTCAACGAGAGACAGGTATGGCGACGAGCTTAACAAGCTTAATTTAATTTTGCCCAGTTGTGGCCTGTTGAGGGGCAATAAATATAAAAATTTCCAAAACATCTATTGTGTTATTTGCATTGATCCACTATATAAACATAATATCTACATACATGGCGTTTGATTGGAGGCTAGTCTCACTTTGTCCCACAGCAACATTTTTTTTTTAGATGCGTGTACAATGTTTCATGTTTCTGTTAATAATGTATTGTATTAAGTGTCCATTTCATTATAATATTCAAATTTATCATAAATAATTGAACATGCACATGTATTTTAAGTTCCGTTAAAGAGGGGTAGAGGTGGGGTCACATTTGAGCATTTAAAATTTAATTTTACTTGAAAGTAACGCAATAGTTACTTTCATAAGTAACTAGTTACTTTTAAAATTTGTAACTGAGTTACTAATTTAGTTACTTTTTGGAAGAAGTAACTAGTAACTGTAACTAATTACTTTTTAAAAGTAACTTGCCCAACACTGGTTATAAATGAGGCCCCTGAACACATAACTGCATTAATGAATGATTCAGCGCTTTGAATGAATCGATTGAGTCAAAGATTCAATGACCCATTAAACAACTGCCTCATTCCTCAACGATTCAGCCGTTTGAACGAATCATTTGAATAAATGACTCAATAACTCACACATTAAGACGGTCACCTGCCGCCCCCTACTGGTGGTTTAGTTTCGTGTTTAAAAGTAGGCTATAATTCTTTCCAATATGTCATATTTGTATCTTCAAAAAATATTTAAAACAATCTCATAACATTATTTAATGCAGTTGGAATTTTTCAGTGTAAATTAATTAATTGTATTGGTAACAGCATAGTGTCTTATTATTTCAATTGAATTTATTGATCAAATCTAAGAATTTAAAATGAAAGATGAAGCATACATTTAAACCGATTTCTGGATTTTTACTTGGACAAGAGAATGGCCGATTTGCTTGTTCGAAGGACAAGCACATGTAAAGCCTTAATGTTGAGCCCTGAGTTATATTTTATATACTGTAGGCCTAGTATTAGGTTTATGTGGCAAGCCAGTTTTACACATCAGCCCAGTCTATTCTGTAAAGTTAGTGATATGCCGGGTCAAGGTTGTTTTGCACATTAATTTGACAATAAATGTGGCACACCCAATTTTTCTTATGCACACCCAGAGACGCTTTTCTGGCTACGCTACTGTATTACAGGCTTCATTTCCCCATCCCTACCATATCCGATTCATGACTTTACACTTGGCATACTATCTGAAACGTCGCGCTTGCTTAAAGGGCGTTCTTGCACAGATGGACGAACGCGAAATATGCTTGATGCTAGCTTTGCGATATATGCGAAGTTCGCCAAACATCACCATTTTTTTGTTGTAAATGTGCTAAAAAGTGACCGTCAAAAATTCATACCAGTTTTTTAAACATTGTTTGAAGCAAAATGTGAAAAAATGTTGCTGTTATTTTCAGCGTGAGCCGCTTTACAAACGCACCCCATAATGTTTATTTCGCCGGTCTGGAAGGAGGGCCAGTCGCACGTTGGTGTAGAGCGCTGCTAGCCAATAGGAACGGAGGAAATTCCAGGGAGGAGGGCCAGAAATAATACACTAAATTATAGGTTCGATTCTCGTCTCGGCCACAAATACTATAAAATCAATTTGTAATCATTTTTTAATCTAACGTTAGATACACTTTAAGTACGATTAACAAAATCGGGTATTACATAAACAAACGAACTTTGTGCACAAAAATAAAATAAAACTTGTAAGATTTGTTATTGTGTACAATGTACAAAATGTGCAATTATCTTAACAAACATTTATATTATAATAGGGTATAGTTTTCTTTAATATAGAAAATATTTGAATGTGAATAGTTGAAAAGAACATTCTGATAATGTTTTAGACTATAATAATATAATTATTATATAAAACTGAAAAAGGTATTGTATGAAATACTTATAGATTAAACAACAACAACATTAATAATAATAATAATAATATCTAAAGTTGTGGAGAACACAGGAAAAAAAACAAGAAAAAAATATTTTAGATTAAATAATTATGGACAGAGTTTAATAGGAACAGTTATTAACATTTAGTGTTTACACATCTGAGCAAGATAAAATAATGCAAGTCAATAAAATTAACTTTAAAAACACACTAAAATACAATGCAAACAAGGACAAAACTTTAGCATTTTAATGAACAATGGAAATAAATCTAACAATTTAAAATTATAAATCAAACAACAACAATAATACAATCTAAAGTTGTGGAGAACACAGGAAAAACAAGAAAAAAAATATTTTAAATTAAATAATTATGTACAGAGTTTAATAGTAATTAACATTAATGTTTTTCAAATCTGAGCAAGATCAAATAACAATATAAGTCAATAAATTAACTTGAAAAAAAAAACACTAACATACAATGCAATACAATAAAATACAATTGGTATTTTAATGAACAAATGGAAATAAATGAAATATATATAAAAATATATATATATATATATATATATTAAAAGTGCAATAATATGCATATGTGCATAACATTGTGCAAGGAATGTCTTTGTGCTATAAAACAGTATTTGAGGTCTGGGCATGTCATTTGCCAGTGAAGTTATTTTTTCTTTTCCTCAATCCACCGTTGCTTCTCAGCCTCATAGAATGGAGACTGTTGAAAGTCTTTCCATGAAATTTCTGCACTCATTCCCTGAGCCTGATAAAGGGAGCACACTTTAGCAGGAGAGTAAATGTATTTGCCAGCCACTCAGGGAAACCAGTGTGAATATGAGGACTGTTGGGTCCTTGTTTCAGTGGCAGGTGGCAGAATCTGCACATCACCCTCTTCATTTCTGCCCCTCTCTGCTTAGAGGCCTCCAGTTCCTGCTGAAAAAAAGGAGTCTCTGCAAAGTCTTCAAAAGGCATTCTGGGGTTGGTCAAGCCCTCTGCTGAATATGTGTCAAATACTTTAGCAGTAGAAGTATTTAACATCACCACCTTGATAAAAGAAATGTATTGAGGTGCCATCACCCATGTATCGAGACTTAGGCTAACCACAGGCTAAACAGGATCTAGTGTGCTTTTTTTGCAGCGTATGCTGTTGTTGTTGCTGCTGAACTGTAGCAGTTCCAGTGGCTAATATCTTGCAAGTATCTAGTAACAGGTGCTTCTGTCTGTGCAGACGCCATTGATGTAGGAGCTGGTGGACTGGGAGAACTAGAGACTGCATGTGATGTCGGTGAATGCTGTGGCAGAACTGCACGGAACACAAAGCAAAGGAAATTAATAATATATATGCGTGTATAACACATTTAATGCACGTGTTTTTAACTGTCTTTACTTTTTTTCTTCGAGTAGCTGGGAACAGGGGTTTCAGTCAGTGCACACGGCATTGGTTCAGGTGCTGATTGTGCTGCTTGAGGTGGTATAAAGCCTTCACCCTGTGAAGAAGGCCTACACACAGGAGCTGAAGTTGATGGAGGCTGCGGCAGACCTACAAGGAAAAGCACATGGAGGAAATTAAAAACATATTAAAACACTGAATGTACATGATATGTATTTGATTGTCTTGACTACATTGAATGACTAGAATCATTATGTATTCTATTATTATTTATTCTGTTATTAGTAATGCACATTCTAATAATGTTCAAATGCTGTAAGTAAACACTCCACTTTTCACAACAAATAAAAAGAGTTTAAATAGCATGCATACAGTTCATGAAGTGCACTGACCCTCACCACTGATATATTCAAACCTTAACAGTAATTAGAACAAAAGAACATGTTTTTTAGAACAGGCAAGAACACTGCCAAAAAGAACAAATAAGATAATTAAAATCAGAAATGGAGGATAAGTCTGTATGTAACCGAATAAGCCTCCAAAACTGATGTGTAAAGTAACCTGTTGTAGATAAGATGTGGATCCTGTGGCTGCAGATGATCCTAAAAATTAAGCATTATAATTTCAGCGGTTTCTCTCCAGTATGTGCAATTTTATACGTCATAAAGATGCTGAATTTGACATGGGTATAAATAACACTCATGACATGATCCTTGATTTACTTACTCAGCTGTGTGAGATATTTTGTTGGAGAAAGACTCAGCATCATCCTATCCAGTTCCTCATCCTCCTCCATTACTGTAAAATAAAACAAATACATTAGTAGGCTTTAAGAATCAATATAATCAAATTTGCATGAATTTTATTAACTCACCAGGCTGATCAGAGGCAGTAATGGAAGGAACAGGATGTCTTGCAGGGGAAGCTGATGGTGAGGGCAACGGAGGAGTGTTTTTGGTCAGCTGTTTTTGCTGTTGTTTTAAAAGATACTGCTGCAAATTGTACATTTTGCTGCCTGGAACACATTTCTGCCTCATTATAAAGAAAGCATATCTGTCTGCCCTGGTGTCCCAAATTTTCCTCCAAGTGTCTTGTGCTCTTGATCCAAATCCAACAGTACTGTCATCCAGGGGCGTAGCACAAGATCCCGGGCCCTATGTATAGTCAGTCCTGATGGGCCCCTATGTTCCTAAGATTTTAACTAATTTGCGGGCATCAGGGAGACGCTATCAAACTTCCGGGAGAATTGGGATGTCTGTATTCCAGACTTTTCAAGGGCCCTTCATCCCCTTGGGGCCCTGGTAATCAGTACTGGTTTTACCCCCAGTCCGACGCCCCTGCTGTCATCCTCTGTCAAAACTGGCACTGGATCTGGCCTTTGAGACAGATACTGTTTAAGATCTTCAATTTCCTTAAAGCTTCTTGAGTACTTAAAAAAGGAAATTAGGCTATCCTTGCATGGGATAACTGCCCAGCCTATTCTTCTTCCTCAACCTTATCGGACAGGTACAAAACATAGCTGACATCATTCTCTAATAACCACTTGAAAGACTTGTCCTTGTACTTGCCGAACTGAAGAATGTATTCTCCCAACACCTCTTGCCTGTCAGAGACATCCCCTCCTCTAACACAACAGAACGGGCATTCAACTTGACCAGATCTTCTCTTTGAGGTGTTGACTTGTCCTGCAGTGAAGGGTTGTCTTTAATTCTTTTTGCCTCTTCTGATGGGTCCCAGCGTAAATGGCCTGATGGGCCTTTCCTGAAAGACACTTTGACTTTCCCGGGGAAAAACACTGTTTTCTTCATGACGCTGTTCTGAAATCAGAATGTATTCATTAACGTCTCAGCATAATCATGAAAATACTTAAAGTGAAATAAGACTGTTAATAGCCTACTAAAGCATCAGCGATATATAAAAGAGTTATTTTAAAACGCTATAATATTATATAATATTACTGTTGTTTAACTGAATAAATGCAGCCTTAGAGCACAAGAGACTTAGAAAAATGTAAAGTGTTTATTAAATTTGCGTTATTTAATATTCATTATTTAAATTGCTTAATATAGCCTATATATGTAAAAATAGTTGTATATATAAAAAGTTTTAAGAAGTTTAACAAATTAAAAATGTTAAATTATACCATTAAATTGTACACACACACACACACACACACACACACACACACACACACACACACACACACACACACACACACTCACACGTGTGTGTGTGTGTGTGATATTAATGACATAATAGGAGGACCAAACCTGCAGAAATTAAAAATGAATAAGTAAATATGTAAATGAATGAAAAGATAAATAGATAAATAAATGTGAAAATAGGAAAATAAATAAAGGAATAAATGACTTGATAAAATAAATATGATTTATTCTTAATCAAATTAATTTATTTTCTGCTTTTATGCATTTTTACATAAAAATATTTTTTAAACTTTTATTTATTCCTTAATTAATTTTTATATTTGGTAAGCAAAACCAACCCATCTAATTATCATGCACGGCAAAGAAATGTAAGAATAAATATAAAAATAAATAAAGAAAATTGAAAAAAATAAAGGTTCCAATAAATAAATCTGGAAATAAATACATATTGGAATAAATACATATTAAAAACAAATGAATGCATAAATAAATATAATAGATGGAAAAATAGATAAAATAATAAATAAATGCAATTAAAAATAATAAAAATACATTAAAATATAAAAACAAAAATTACAAATTTGTATTAAAATAATACAAACATAAATTTGATTAAAAATGAACCATATTTATTTTATCAAGTTATTTATTCCTTTATCATCATTATAACAGATGCGAAAACTCAAAGGTCCGCAGTCAGACTGTTCTGTCCAAGTAGGTTTCCGTAGTGTAGTGGTTATCACGTTCGCCTCACACGCGAAAGGTCCCCGGTTCGAAACCGGGCGGAAACAATGGATTTATTTTTTTCTGCCCGTGTTTCTCACAAAATGGAAAACTCGAAAATAAGAGTCGACAAAATGTGGACAAAAAAGTGAGTTCTGAATCACCAAAAAGTTCTGAATGTCATTTAATAGTACAAGTGGATGTACATTGTTTTTTGACCCCAGTCAACTGTAGGCCTACAATGTTTTATACAGTCTTTATACATTTAGAAACTTATTTGTATATTATTATTGTTATTTATTATTATTTTGTGTTTTGTATATTGTATTATAATATATGTTTATTATCAAATTATTGTTATTTTTTTTTTTTTTTAAAAAAGGCGATTTCAAATGTAATGTTTATGGTATGTTTGCGAATAATTTATGTTGTAAAATGAATCTTTTAGTTTTATTGTTTTTAGTCAATTTTACTCAAAAAAAAAAAAAAAAAGACTTCAATGTGCTGCATTCGCACTACAACTCCCACAAGGCAGTGCGCCGTCTCTGCTCAGGCATGAATATGTACTTCCGGCGTGGTGCCGGTCCTTTTCCTGTGCTGTTAACTTGAGTAAAGCGGCGTTTCAGTCCGTCCAACTCAATCTACAGCCATCGACCGGTACCGAGCGCCGAGATGACCGAGCAGATGACCGTGAGAGGGACCCTGAAGGGCCACAACGGCTGGGTGACCCAGATCGCCACGACCCCGCAGTTTCCAGACATGATTCTGTCCGCGTCCCGAGGTGACAGATACTCACAGTTTTACCGCTCAACCACAGCTGTCTGACGGCAGTTAGCGCGAATAATAAGTGCTGGGGTGGTACCATGGTACAGTGATGATAATATCCGATGATAATAATACCATGGTCGTGTGTGTGTGTATATATATATATATATATATATATATATATATATATATATATATATATATATATGGCGTTGCTGAATGATTACAAGGTTCATTTACCATGGTGTGTGTTCAAAACATGGTATTACAACGATACCATGACCCTGGTAGTACCATAGTACTTTTCAGGAGAGGAAGAGTTGTTAAGTTCTGTCTTTCCTACAAAAAAGTAACTTTACTGTGCTGGTACCGTGGTACAGTGATGGATAATAGCATGGTATTGTCATTTTTTGTGTGTTATCATAATGCTGAATGATTACAGTGTTCATTTACATAATAGTACAAGGTACTTAAACTGAAGTATGCCCAAAAATATGGTATTACGGTAACACCATGTTACTTTTCAGGAGAAGAAAGTGTCAAAAGTTTCACTAACAATAAAGGATGATGTAATGCCTTACTTACAAAAAAAGTACTGTGGTTGTACCATGGTACAGTGATGCTGTTTTATAGTAATCCTATGGTACTTTGTTGTATTTCATGGTTCATCATGGTACTTTTTTTTTTTTTTTTAAATAACTTTATTTTAAAGTGTTTGTGATTACACAAGTATTGGGTAGTATTTATTAAACATGTTTACTGTTAGTTACTTGTAATTATGCATATTTTACTGTTATTATAAATGTGTAAAAAATTAAGTTTACATTAAATGACAGTTCTGCCCTAAATGTGAATAAGTGTTCATCTGGCATTAATCATTAAATGAGTTAGTAATTGCATTCAAATGCATGATATCTGGCATTAGTTATAGTTGGTTATTATTAAGGAAAATGCTTTAATGATGCGTTTTGATTTTTGAGGGATGCTTTGTTGAACAGAAATACTGGATAAAGCCACATATTTGACTTAAAGCTACATGTTTGACTACTAACTAGTTGTTTGTAATGTCAGGACAGCCCTTGCTCTAATATCTTCATGTTTGTTTCCTGCTCTTGTTCCTCTAGATAAGACCGTCATCATGTGGAAACTCACCCGTGATGAGACCAACTACGGTATTCCTCAGCGAGCCCTGCGCGGACACTCACACTTCGTGAGCGATGTGGTCATCTCATCAGATGGTCAGTTTGCGCTGTCCGGCTCATGGGACGGGACGCTGCGTCTGTGGGACCTCACCACGTGAGTACGAGGGTGTCGAGATGCACTGATGTATTGGCTGATAAAAACTAAAAACCGCTGATGATCAGGGCAGATTATATCCTGTCAATCAAAGTGGGCATAAAAACGTGTCACTCTGTGTGAATAAAATCTCTCATGTGTTGGGCAGATTAACTGGACAATAATGCATTAAAGGTCCTTGCACACTGAGTCCGAATTTTTCGTATTTGTCATTCGTTGGCTTTGAGTTGACAAAACACCTTTAAAATGCTTGCTACGGATGCGGAAAACGCAGAAAATTGAAACCGGTGTGAATTTTTTTTTATGACGGAAGAAAGTTTCAGAGGCAGTGTGTAAATGTGATTGACACATTGTTAGGTCGTATTTATTTTTTAACGTGTTAAAATTTCGGACGAGAATACAAATGCCTTAATAACAGTTAATGATAAAAAATAGCAATATCATGTACTTACATTTTTACACACACACACAAACACTGATGTTGGCTGTTAGTATGTTTGTTTGTTGGTCCTGTTTATTTTGCATTTAGAACATTTATATAGTGTCACTATTTGTGTTAGCAAAATATAAAAAATATCTTTGTTAAAGCAGGCTCTATTTGACCCTGTGAATCACCGGTAGTTCAAGCTAGGGTTGCCAGGTCTGCGTTTTTTCCAAGCGGCAACCTCCCTGTCTCCCTCTTGAAACCAACACGGAAGTGAATTAAACTGCATTTCATCGACTGGCCGCTTGAGGCTGACTGCAAAAGTGAGCCAAATCTGTATCTCTCCCATGTTAAAATGCCCAACTTTACAGCCGAAAGCCGGTCGTTGTAGAATATGGAGAGAACACCCAGCGCTGTATTTCCAGTTGTTTTCCTCGCATGCACTAATGGATGTCTGACAATTTCTTTGCTTTTTGGAGTATACAGGCTACACTCGTTATGCGGTACCGTTGCTCTCACGAAACAGATATGCTTATTTAACTTTTTGAGTGTTAAATAAAAAGTACCGTGAGATGAAATCCTGCAGGTGTCAGTGCTTTCTCTCCGTCCATGCAATAGATGCACACCCTTGAATGAGCGCGGATTTCTAGTGCATTTACTTGAACTTCTGAGGTAATATTTTTGGTTTAACCCATTTGAGAAATTGAGAGGCGGCCAAAATCAGATTTTAAAATCGACTGAACTGAATAAAGCTCTTTACGAACTTGACGTGCGATGCCGCGCTGACTGCATGAATCACTGTCACACGTACAAGCTCAGTTACTGTATGATAATACATTTTTAACTAGCAGAATAATGATGCATCACGATACACATAGTCTCACTTTTAGTTACGTCTTTTAATTATTATAGTATTTCGAAGGGCAAGAATATGAACTTTAACTATTGGCTTTACTTCTACATTCAGCTGTCACTTTAGCGCAAGGCCAGTAGCATAGCATTAGCACCTCAGATCCACCCACGTCCCGCCTCTTTGCCCATTTTCTTTTATCCGGGAGTGACAAGAGATAACGCGCTGCCAAGATGGCAACCGTTGGCCCCGCCCACTTTAGCCTTCAAAAACGCTCTTCAGAAACCTACGGGTGACGTCACGGACACTACGTCCATATTTTTTTACAGTCTATGGTTTTTTCCCATTCAATAATCTCAAAGAGATTGTGCCTTGTTTCTTCTGATATGAAACAAGTCTCAGCTTTTAAATTCCGCTCTTTTTATTTTGAAATTCAAACAACTTATGCTGTTTTGACTAGGGTTGTCCCGATCCGATCCACAGCATCGGTATCGTGCCGATACTGGCCCAGAACTCTAGATCGGAGATCGGAGGGGAGAAAAAATATGATCCGATACCTATCCAACAATGCTTGAATATAGCATTTCCCTTGCTGCGACATTAAGCCGCGCATATTGGGCGGTTTTGCCATCTATTTTGCGGGCAAAAAATGGGTTTGGGCGGGTGGATAAACCATTGGGCTGGTTTCGGATCAGTTCGGCGGGTTTTTGTAGCCGAAACACCGGGACTTCAGATCCTTCTTCCGGCGACCCTCTGTTCAGCAGGCAGTAGTCTGTCTCACTCACTCACTCACACACACACACACACACACACATCTCTGGCTGACGTGCCCTCTAAACTCACAACAGACACTCCATCCCACTACCTTCGGTATACTATAAACACGGTTTTGCAATCTGTCTCCTCAGTTTATAAACCGTAGGCTGTAAACTGTATGCTACACAAGATTTTGACGCATAGCAAGTGTGTGTGCAGAGTGTGGAGCGCGCACTGCATGGACGGAGCGTGGGCGCGAACACTTCCGGTTTCCTTTCAACAGTGGAAACAACTTAAAATACTCATTTCTGGTCATACAGAAAATAACTTATTTATATATAACTTACGTCAATATTTATTTTTTGAGCAGCTTTTGGTGTGCATACAGTTCAAATTAAAATGTTGGTGTTCAACTTTGCATTTTAAAAATACAACAACCGTTAATTTTTCGTTTTACGGGTAAAAAAGGAAAAACGAATGGACGCAAAAGCACACGGATCAATGGGTAATTTTAAAGGTTTTTAATTTTAAATGATTAACTTTAAACCTGTTGGTAGCTTTAAGTAGCCTACTGAAGTAGCCTGCCTGCCTGTATTTTGTCCTGTTTGAATAAAGGGTGGCAGTCTTTCATAATCAACTGTTGTTGTGGACTATATACTGGAGAAGTATTTGTTCTCCATTTGAGTGAGATGTTTTTAGGTTGCTAATTGAGCAAAGTGCTTCCATATATTTTATTAGGCCTAGTATTAGTTCAAGAATAAAATAGAATAAAATAAAAATATTGGATTAATATCGGTATCGCAAATAGCCAAAGCTGCGGAATCGGTATCGGAAGTGAAAAAGTGGTATCGGGACATCGCTAGTTTTGACAGATCCTCAACTAAATCTGTCTCCATACCAGCGTGATGAATCCGATCTTCAACCAGATGGAACTGGATTAAATATTTTGAATGTTCTGATCCAGTCTGACTTATGACCTATAATGCTGCCTGAATCATAATCGCACACTGTGACTGAGCCTGGTTTCTCCCAGGTTTTTTTTTCTCCATTCTGTCTCCTGATGGAGTTTGGGTTTCTTGCCACTGTCGTCTCTGGCTTGCTCAGTTGGGGACACTTTATATTCAACAATATTATTGAGACTGCCTGCATTGGGTAGCCCTTATGTTTGTGACCTTTTGCTCTTCAAATGTTGTTTTAGTGGAACCACGACCCGTCGTTTTGTGGGCCACACCAAAGATGTGCTGAGCGTGGCGTTCTCCGCTGATAACCGTCAGATCGTGTCCGGCTCTCGGGACAAGACCATCAAGCTGTGGAACACCCTGGGCGTCTGCAAGTACACCATCCAGGTGAGATGAACTGTGGGTTTGTCAGTGTGTTAGACTCGGTTAGCAGTGATATATCAGCCTGATCAAAGTGACTTAAGCCTATAAAGCCTAATGCATCATATTTGAAATACAATTTTCTAAGGCATATAAATGATCAAAATTTGCTGAAAAACCTGTTGCACACAATCTACTACATGCCATCTGTTGTACGATTGATTGAGACTTTTTTTTTTTAGTCGACTTTTTTAGACTTTTAGCATAAGTCCTTTTTTAGACTAAAAAATGACTTTGTGTAATTGTAAAAATATCCACCTTCAGCTCATTGTTCACCTGTCTTTTTGCTGTGAACATAAACATAACTTTTATATTAGTAACATTTCTAGATGAACACTTACTGGACTGAAGCGACGTGGGTTCCATGATTATCCATAATCCATTTAAAAAAAATTAAGTCTCAAATATGATTATCAGGCTTTTGTGGAAGGTTTATTTCTTCATCTCTCAATCATCATTGTAATACATTGCATCATATGATTTAAAACTACAGAGCTTCAATCATAAAACTAACCATTTAATATTATCTTACTAAGACATATTGGCAGATACAGACAGTAATAACTGATATTTATATGCAATTTATGTAAATCTATTATACTGTAATTAGTAGGGCTGGGTAAAAAATATTGATTTCTCGATTTTAATCGATTCTCATTTTTACGAATCGATATCGATTCTTAAATCCCAAGAATCGATTAGGCTAGTCATCCTGTTTTCAGTTGATGGATGAATAGAACATTGTAGCGCGCATCCCATCCAATAAATCGCAATAATCTTTGTGTTTAGTTACTATTGATATGAAACAAAGTGTCAGATTTCAAATTACGTCCATTTCCTTACGAAATTCAAAAACATAAATACCCTTTTGGCGCTGTGGCGTGAGATCGCTCTGGCTCAGCTCAAGAGAAGCAGCAGCGCGGAGCGCACATGATCTTCTCTTCCGCCTTAAAGGAGAACTCCGGTCAATTTTAACATTGAGCTCATTTTTTTGTAAATTTGGAGTGCTGTCAGTACAGAGAACAAAGACAAAAATCGGTGTTGCCTACACCGTGTTATCCTCTTTTTAAAATTTGCACCCTGTTGACTTAAATGGGGCAAGTTTTAAACCTGCTTTTAGCCTCTTAACATCCTTGATGTGTCATTACAAGTGCACAGCCATGTGAGTGATTTTATTCAGAGTGAACATGGTGAATCTGACTGCAGTAGATGTGAAAGATATGAATAAAAGTGATTTTAATTCAGCCAGCTCACATACCTGTATTTACTTCCTGTTTTCGGTCGAAGTCCACTGTAGTCGATTGTCGAGTGCGCACGCGCAATCATTGGTAACTAAGCAACAGTGGAGACTCAGACTGTCAGCTGTCAGCCGATGACGGTGCTGTGTGGTGTTCTGAGAATATCAGCTCAAATGGATATTTCATCCAAATCAGATGTTGAACACATGCGCGCACTCGACAATCGACTGCTGTGGACTTCGACCGAATACAGGAAGTAAATACAGGTATGTGAGTATGCTAGTGAAGTACGCTAATGAAGCCTGGTCTACAACTGACTCCCATAGTTTACAGCATTAGTTAAGAGATTTGTTTTCCTTGAGAATTTGCCATGTATTGTAGCCAACCTGATATCCAAAATAATCAATATAGAATCTAATCGGCATCGAAATCGATTAGAATTGCAAGCTTGTGAATTGAATTGGAATCGAATTGTGAAATTTGTGTCAATACGCAGCCCTAGTAATTAGAATCTCACTCATTTACATTATAAGCTATCAAACTTTATGGCCATTTAAATATCAGCATCTGCACCAAACTGCATATTCTTGGTAAACAAACTGATACAAGCTATAAAAGCGTGATGCATCAAATATGATACTCAACAAAAAACTTTTTGTTTTAAATTTTGTCTAAAGGTTTAATAAATGGCTCAATTAAAAAAAAAAAAAAAAAAATTTCAGACTTTTATTTCATGTATGTCATGATGTCTGATCGATCCACACTGAGATGTTTGTGTTGTTCCTCAGGACGAGAGTCACACCGAGTGGGTGTCCTGTGTCCGTTTCTCCCCAAACAGCAGTAACCCTATCATCGTCTCCTGCGGCTGGGACAAGATGGTGAAGGTGAGAACTAAGCAGTGTTTAGGTCAAGTTAGATTCATTTATATAGAGCTTTTCACAATGCACATTGTTTTCAAGCAACTTTACAGAAAAATGTGGCTGTAATAACGGCATATTTTCAGCTTATATTTTGTGCCTTTTTTCACTGAATTTCGGTGCATCCCTAATTTTAATTTTAATCTCATATTTGTTTCCATGTCCCTTTAGGGGCTCCATATGAGTGACTTTTGTTTGGTTTGTTTCAGGTGTGGAATCTGGCCAACTGCAAGCTGAAGACCAATCACATCGGTCACACGGGATTCCTGAACACCGTCACTGTGTCCCCCGATGGCTCCCTCTGTGCATCTGGAGGAAAGGTCCGTTTCACTGTTTATGGTCCAAATCTGAACGTAGGGCCTGTTGAACTTCATCAAATTGAATAGACAAGGGGTTTTCAAATGGGTCCAGTGACCCCCAGGGGACAGAGAGGGAGTTTAGTGTAAAAAAATTACAAAAATACATAAATAACAATGATTCAAATGAATGCATTTTTATAAATGCTTTTAATTAAAATTAATAGAAAAAACATAATAATCTAGCATAACAGAAACCAAATATTTTCCATTTATAATTTTATTTTTTACATATAAAAATAAATGCACAATAAAAAAATAAGCTTAAAATAAATAAATGGATTAAAATAAAAAATAAAAATTAATAAAAAATGTAATGTATCATAACAAACTAAATAATTTTTCACACATTTATAATATAGATTTTTTTTTTGTGAACAGTATAAATTGGGTCTTTATTTATGAAACTATATTGCTGCCTTTCAAAATTTTGGATTGGGGTCCAATTTTAAGAATGAGGATGATAATTTTCAGTCATGTTGATTAAAGACACAATGCTGCCAACTACCATTGAAGCTTTACCTTTGAAGCTAATGATTTGATATTCACTTTTCTAGGGCAGTTCTGTGCCCTCATTATGCTTGATGACTTTATAAATGATGTGGAGGTTTAATGTTCCCTGTGTCTCTGTCTTCAGGATGGACAGGCCATGCTTTGGGATCTAAACGAAGGCAAGCATCTTTACACGCTGGACGGCGGTGACGTGATCAACGCTCTCTGCTTCAGTCCCAACAGATACTGGCTGTGTGCCGCCACTGGGCCGAGCATCAAGATCTGGGTACAATCAGCTTTCTGTCCTTTTCACATCAAAACATGTTCTTAGCTGGATTGGGTCAGTTTTGTGATGCTCTAATTTATTGTCGTTTCACTCATTTTACATGAAATATGATAACTCTGCTTCAACTATGCATGTAGTTTGTGAACTTTATGATGCTGGACAGTCAGTCAGTTTTTGGCATTTTTATATTGGCTTTATAGCGGTATCATTCATTGAAAAACTCATAATGGTCAACTGGTGATTTATACTGGTGATTTCAATTCATCAACATTGAAAATCATTGTAATATGTTAAATTTAAAATTGATGAAGATGGCATTAGTAAATGGTATTGGTAAGTTCAATTCAGTTTGGTGAATGAGTTGAATTGTCCATTTAATTTGTGTCAGTACTTAATAAAGTCCCCTTGTAGTAAATAATTGTATACCTTAAACTCATCTTAGATCACCAAAATGACAAAAAAATTGTGAAAAAACTTAAAATAGCTTGAATGTAACTACACCCTTGCTTCATTTTAGTATATGCAGACTCATGAATATGCTAATTAGCCCTGAATATCAGTGCAACACATGTTAAATGTAAAATGTACAAGTTCCGTTTATTTTGGAGAATCAGTTACTTTGATTTAACGATTAATTTGTGTTTCCACTGGAAATCAACACCGGAAGTCATTGCAATAGGTTACATTTAAAAAAGACAACAATGAAATTAAATTTGGCAAGTTCAATTAATTTTGGTTAATCTGTTCAAACTGTCCATTTAAAAAATGACTCGTTTAACGATTAATTTGCCACCACTTAAAAAAAGTTAATCTCATAACATGTATATAAACATAAACCTTATTTAAAATGATTAAATATCATACACTAATAGTCATTTAGCATAGAACTGTACAGAAACACTGATTTAAAAATAGATTTTTATTTGCAATTAACATTTTGAATCTACTTGAATGAATATGAAGATTAATCTTTGGCTTTCGAATGGTTTTGTTAGGTGTTCATTTGTACTCCAGTCAGTCTTCTCTCACACATTTGTCTCTCTCTCTCCCCACAGGATCTGGAGGGAAAGATCATTGTTGATGAGCTCAGACAGGAGGTCATCACCACTAACAGTAAGGCTGAGCCGCCCCAGTGCACGTCTCTGGCCTGGTCTGCTGATGGACAGGTAAGCACTTCCCACAGGCCCTTTCGCACTGAACGTGAAGCAATTGATTGCCTTCAGCTAATTCACACCTGCACGATAGGTGGCGCTGACCGAGAATACATTTTTCCTCATGTATGCGTCTCGTAGGATTTCCCATTTAGCTTTAACCTCGTCCGCTGCGTAACAAACAACAGTAAATGAAGACAAATAAAGTGTGGTACTACACAAAAACCATCATCGAGTGAGTGTAATAACTTCAGACTGCGATATGAATTATTTGATTAAATAATGAGCAGACATGTTTTATTTGTAGTGTTTTACAGACCTGCCAACATGTACGCATTTTGCGTAGCGGGTACGCATTTTGACCTCAAAGTACGGTGGTACGATTTGTCACTCTAAACTACGCAAAAACCTGGTGACGCCTCTGTCCACGTGCAGTCCTCAAATCAAGCAACAGCAAAAGAAGCGGAGTTCGACCAATCATAGCGCTGGGTTCATTCCCTAAATAGCAAGCGGGGATGATTGACATGCGTAAGGCCTACCATTAAAAAGAGACTGAAAATCGGCAGCAATAAAGAATCCCGCTCGATCCTCTTCCACTCCCGCGGCCCGCAGTCTGACTGAGTTCATAAGCGAGGACAGTGCAGTCGTCACAGCACTTCTGACTCCTGAAGGTAAACGGGCTGGGATGGATGTGTAAAGTTGAAATATTGTTTTTAGTTAACTTAATCTGGATTCGATGATCATACGGGAGTGATCGCATGCATTGATTATCTTAAAATACTCCGTCATTCATGGTCACTCAGATAAGAGGAAAACATCATTCAGCCATGCAAATTATAAAATGCTTAAGTATTGATGAACAATAAATCTAAATAAAATTAAAATCGCTATGGCTTAGTGATTAGGAAAGTTCTGTGATTTGTGGATTACTGATAAGCACGAGTCTGGAGAAACAGGCGTTTATTTATTCATTCTGTGTTGAGAAACGTAGTCTGCATGTGTTACGTTATTGAGTTAATAATAACTAAAGTACCTAAGTATGTTACATAATTATTTTGTATGAAAACTAGCGCATTAGTTATGGATTAAAAAGTACCGTTGTATCAGTGCTGCGCGAGCTCACTCACAAACACAGACCGCACGCACAGAGAGAGAAGATAATTGTAAATTGACGGGCTAAGTTTAAATTTTATTTTTGGTTGTTTTTTTCTGTCAAAATGTCAAAGCATTTTGTATTATCCATCCGTGTTTTTAAAATTCGTTAAAAGACAGACATTTTACTGTTAACACAGCCCCATATTTCGGATTCATCTAAACTTATACTTGATATTCTTTTTAGAATAAGTGGTTCGTTTTGCTATTATTGGACTCCTGTCTATTCATTGTCAACTATTTTCAATATGTTTGCATTGGCTAACGTTTATTCAGCTAATGCGTGTCCTGTGTATCTTGTCTCAAAAAAAGACAATGACCACCCGCCCCCCCCCCCCCCCCCCCCCTTCAAGCTCTTCAAATTGCAGAATTTGGTGGAAAATAAATAGTAAATAATCGGTATAAAGAACGTAAGAATAAATCTGTTCTCAGACACCAATGATGACACTTAAAATCCATTTTCTTCTCTGTTCTGAATACTTTTCTTTGGTGTTCACACTGGTTTTCAAAACAGCGCCACCTCTCTCACACTTTTGTGCAACAGCAGAGGCTCGGGTAAGCTCTAGGTATAATTGGACGGCTCGTTTCATCGCTGGCTGAGGGGGGGAAAAAAATCAACAACACTGGTCGGGAAAAAAATCTTGCTTTGTCATTCTGCAATTGATCACGCCCGGTGTGAATAGCTCCATCGGGATCCATTGTTTCAATTCAAGAGTGTCATCGCGACGTACATTCGCGCCGTTTAATCGCACTCAGTGTGAAAGCCCTTTATTGTGTGTGATGAGGTTACTTTGCAGATAATCAGCATCGGTTCGGATGGTCGATCTTTGGGTGATTTGTGGCATTATTGTGTATGAGTGCAGTGGATAAACTTGAATATAAACCTGTGGACAAACAAAAAGGTTATATTAATTACACTTTTTTTCTTTTTCTCAGACTCTCTTTGCTGGATACACAGACAACCTGATCAGAGTTTGGCAGGTGACCGTCGGAACCCGATAAAGATGTCGATTCCAAGAACAATACAACGTGGAAAAATTTAATAAAAAAATAAATGATGAAATGATGAAAGGGACCTTGTCCTTGTTTTTCTTTTGTGTTAATAATGGCAGTTTGTTTTACTAAATCAGTGCAATTCAGCTGTTCTCTTTGTTATAAAAAAACAGCATTATATTACTCATGATTTAATGCCATATTGATCTACTTGAGGCTGTTTGTGCATCGTGCATCAGTTTGGGACTTTTTGTTGAACAGTTTAATTGGGTAGAAAGGAAAGGCTGGATTCTGTGAATACTATAGCAATATAGCATATAGTATGTTTCTTGTTTAATTTCAGATACCTGCTGTCTGATTGTTTCTTACATAAAATGTTGCTGATTTTTCTGAATTAAATATCTAATTGTTTTTGTTCAGTGTTATAAAATCACACCATGTCACACTTTTAGGTCAGGGAGTCTCTTTTACCCTCACTTTTCTTCGTTTTTACTTGGGAATCTGAATACAGCTTATAAGTGACATCAGTTTAAAGCATAGACTGTAAAATAAAGTCTGATCAAATTAAAGTACCTATATGCAACATGTAGTAACTGTGGCTAAAGAAATACATTTATACCATGCAAAGGATGTGTCTTTAGAAAATGCATATTAATATGCCCTTAAGTCCATTTGAAAAAGTTGCCCAAAGTTAAGTAAAAAATGGTTAAAACATCTTGTTTCAGATTAAGTTCTTTACAATCAGCAAATTTAGCTTTATTGTCATTAGAAATTGCATGTGTAGAGAGAGACTGTACTAAAAAGTTCTGGGCTGTGCTTTATGGTATAATGATAATAATGGTGACATACTGAATGATATCCACAAAGCAATAGTACAAAAATAAATAATGTTTACAAAAACACAAACCTTTTAACTCTTACATTGAAGCCTGTAAGTACACTGTTCCCATAGTCAAGGAAAACCTAAATAAATATCAAGGAATTTTAAATCGAGATTTTCCAGGATTGAAAGGTTCGTGAAAAGAGTTGCAAAGTTATGAAAAAAAATCGAAAGTTAACATATTCTTGTTGTTATGCTCGACTCTAAAATATTTAAGACTAGAAATTCCTCTTAGTGTCCTTCATCGACGAAGGGGGAGAAATTAATAAAATTGATTGGGAAGCCTAACAAATGTATACAAAAACTGCTATATATTATATAGTATTGTACACGCTTGTATTCATTGTGTTTGATTGCACAACGCTCTCACTATCGTGTTTTATCGTGCACGCGCTTCCAACATCTCGTGCTAAAGCGTTTGAGCAGAAAAGAAGTGCGCAAGAGGAAACCATAACGGGGCAGGGCTTTTACAGTCCCTGACCAATCAAAGAACGTTATCATTGCTTGGTCATTCCCAGTCATCCAGTCACAGCTTGTTTTATTCAAACGAGCTCATCCGGTGCTATAAAATTGGCCACGAGTTGGTACAGTACGCGAGAATCCATCTTGGAAAGCGGCTTTTTCAGCGCCAATATTTTACAGTAAGCCGGTTAATTTAATTTCGCACGCTTCCCGTGTTGTGCTAAAGTATTTTTAACGAGACTATACGTAAAACAGAATATTAGATGAAAAGCCTGTTTTATCCGTTCTGTTTACTTGAAAACGACTCTAGATGAGACCGTGTAATAGCCAGTTTAACGTTAGCTTTGCATGCTGCTTTAGCTTTCTGCAAACGGCCTGAATGAATCTTTTGTTTGTTTGTTTTCAGAAGACGTATGCTGTTTTTATACGCGTTCAACACGTTTTCGCGCCTGATTTAATTTGTTTTATTGTGCATTTAATAAGCTAAGACTTGAAATCGAGCTTTTGTGCGCTAAATCTAATGGCGTAACCGTGTTGCTACTCTATTATTCTAGCACCGTCCCTCTTATTTCACATCGCGAACTAAACCTTAATCATTTGTAATCCAAAGGTGATCAAAAGAGACTAAAATGGCCGACGCAGAGCAGCAGTTTATGGAGACCTCCGAGAACGGGAACGAGGAGGATGTGAACGGAGCGGAGCTCGCGGAGGAGGCCGCGGTGGAGGACGAGGAGAACGGAGATGGAGGACAGATCGACGCCAGCAAGGGCGAGGAAGATGCCGGGTAAGAATATTCAGAGTTTAGTTGCGTTTTCATGTTTTAAATTATACTGTTTTAAGTTGGGTTTCTTAGCGCCATGTGTCTGTTAAAAGAGGGGGGTGGGGTGGTTTACTGCCCGGTGTTGTGTTCATTGTTGGAGATGTTTGGGGTTGAAATCCACGCTCGCGGGTGGCAGGCAGCTAACGTTACCGTTAGATCTGCCTGTACGCTAACTAAAGTTACCGCGGTAAAATCACGAACATGCCGTCTTAAAGGGATAGTTCACCCAAAAATGAGTTGCCATTTTTTCACTCGTTGTTCCAAACCGATGGAATTATGGTAATATTCATTTTTAGGGGAACTATCCCTTTAAGTGGCTTATTCCTTGAATCAAACTCTATGGAAACCCAGTTCCTCGTGGTAAAATACTTTGGCCAAGGTGTATATGGTTGCCTGGAAACGGTCCCTAATGCACTTTGTGTGGACACTGGCTTGTCCAATCAGACTTAAGAATTGGCACAAACAAGTACATTAGTGCCCGCCCACTTTAAGCTTTTTTGGATATCCGGAAGTGTTTTATTCCATAAGAATTTTTTTTAACGCTCTTCAATGGTTTCATGAACCAAATCAACCAGCTTCAAGATTAATCGCAACAATAAAAACTTTACAAAAATGAAGTTCAAAATTGTACAAAAAACAATGTCATTCTCTCTTTAAATGAGAGAAATGACTACATTCTGTGAAGCATTGTGAATGACATAATTTAAGTAAATATTGAGAAATGGAATTAAAGTTTTGTACGAATAGATGTAATGTCTTATTGCAAAATATGCACTTAAATATATAACTTGTTTAGAGACTTGATAACATTATACTTATTGGTGGATATTTCTCTGCAGAATCATGGGTAACTTGTAGTTTTTTTTATTTTAGTGGAATGCCACTGTTGAACGCAGTTATTTAAAGTTAATTTTTCTTCCTGAACCTGACTGTTACAGTTATGGTACTCTATGATGCTATAGCTTGCTCTTTGTTTGTGGTTTAATGCAGGTCTCATTAACTTTTTGTATTTCTTTATGCAGTAAAATGTTTGTTGGAGGACTCAGCTGGGACACCAGTAAGAAAGATCTAAAGGATTACTTCTCAAAATTCGGTGAGGTTACAGACTGCACCATAAAGATGGATTCAAACACCGGCCGATCACGAGGGTTTGGATTCATCTTGTTCAAAGAAGCAGACAGTGTGGACAAGGTATGGATGCTTTCGCTTCTCTCCAGAACAAATACTTATTGGGTGGCAGATGTTTGCAAACTTTTGTTTCTTTTAAAAGGTTCTACAGCAAAAGGAACACAGACTAGATGGCCGACAGATTGATCCCAAGAAAGCCATGGCCATGAAGAAAGAGCCGGTCAAGAAAATATTTGTTGGTGGCCTGAACCCTGAAACCGCAGAAGAGAAGATCCGTGAATACTTTGGGGCCTTCGGAGAGGTGAGTTTTTACTGTTGAGTGTACTTGTGTTTTTTTGTTTAACTAAAAAAAAAACTTGTCTACCAGCTTTAATGATTTATCGATTATGCTTGCAGATGGAAAATATTGAACTTCCAACGGATCCAAAAACAAACAAACGGAGGGGCTTTGTTTTCATCACATTCAAGGAAGAATCTGCTGTCAAAAAGATAGTTGAGAAGAAATACCATAACGTTAGCGGAAGCAAGGTAACGAATGGAGAGGAAGACCTTGTATGTATATTTTTATTCTTTCATACTTTTGCAATAAATGCATGGTTATGGTGGGTAAATGAATTTGATTTGTGGGTGTGCACAGTTGCTTGATTACAACTGTTGTTGGCTTTTTATTAGAGCATGTGTTATTTCGGCCTGTTACAGTCTGGCTTTTCTTTCATCTGTTTTGTCTCTGATATCAGTGTGAGATCAAAATTGCCCAGCCCAAGGAAATCTACCAGCAGCAGCAGTATGGCGCCCGCGGAGGATTCGGAGGTCGCGGCAGGGGTCGTGGAGGTAAGAGTTGTGCTTTATGAGCGATTCTGCAACCGCAGCATTATTAAAACCAGTCTAAACTTGCAACATCTGTTTCCTCAGGCCAAAACCAGAACTGGAACCAGGGATATAACAGCTACTGGAACCAGGGTTATGGGAACCAAGGCTATGGCGGTTACGGTGGCCAGCAGGGATATGGCGGTTATGGTGGCTATGGCAGCTACGACTATTCCTCTCCATATTATGGATATGGTGCTGGTTATGACTACAGTAAGTTTGCATCTTCCAGACGCTTTTAGAATTCTTTGGTGTCCTTTCCGTGTTCACTCAGTTGCACATTGTTTTTCTCAGCCCAGGGCAGCGCGAGCTACGGAAAGACACCAAGACGCGGAGGCCACCAGAGTAGCTACAAGCCATACTGATCACATATAGAACAGGTAGCGTATACATTTATCAAAAGGATGCTGATTTGTTTTTTGTTAAATGTACAACCAATGACCAGGTGTTTTGGTTTCTATCTAAGCTGCTTTACATTTGTCTCTTGACGTTTTCGAACCTGTCCATGTCTCCGTTTCTCCACAGGACTGACATATTCCCAAAAACCATGAGTCTGACAGTGACGCCGACAACAGTTCACACACATGCGGACTCTTTCCTTTTACCGGACAAGATCATGACCCATTTGTACAGAACCGATGAATAGGGGAAGCAAAGTCACACTTCCACATTTTTATTTTTATTTTATTTTCCTTTTGTCCACATTTCCAGAGATGGAAGTGTTATTTTTACTGTACTTTTTGGTACCTTTTTTGAATAATGTATTGTATGGTTGTATTTTACATGTCTACTGGATTTGCCACATGAGGTTCGGGAGCTGCCAGAGCTTTTGAAATAAACGATTTTGAGTACATTTTTCTCAGTGTTTCCAGATGCTTACTATGCTTATCCTGTTGCATAGTGTAGGAGAGAGTCTTTTAAAAAAAAAGTCTAGTGAATGTCAGCGTTTTTGGGTAATGTCTAATAGTGACTGGAAATTTTTCCACTTTTGTTAGCTTTGATTTTAAACTGTTTTTGATTTTTGCCTTTTCAGTTATATTGCTTAAGTTTGTCAATTAGTATATTTGCTAGCGACCATAGTCGCATTGCTCCAATAGTGTTTTTGGTAGAAATAAATGACTTGTAAGTTTTTTGGAAGTGTTCTTGTTTACTGGATAATGTTAATGGTTTTAATCATGACTTTTGCTGTGACGATTTAAAACATTTTGGTTTAAAACCCTTAATTTGACATTAGCCATCACTTAAGATCTTAAATTACACATGTTTACATGTAAAATATTTTGCATGCATAGCAACTGCTAAACTGTATCCAACTTGTTTTTAACAAGTATTGTTAATGTGCAATAGTTCTAATTCATTAGCTAATAGGTATTTATTGCTGAAGGAACATGCAAACCAATGGGTTTGTGATAAATATCTAAAATAGTGTAATGCGAGTTTGTAGCAAAATGGTCTGCTTTTGCACAGCTCTGATAACTGGAAACTGCTGATACCAAAAGCCTTGCGCATTCAAGTTAAAATAAGGTGGATAAAGCAATTAAGTCTTATTGAAACTTGATTTTTCTATTCATTTAGTTTTCAGTCTGAGGAGGTTTGAAGTTGTGTACTTATGTTCTAGTCTTATAATTGCTGCATTATATACAGTGCAACATGCAACTTTCCTATATGCAAGGAATACTTGGTCTACATTTGCTTAATCTGCAGTATGTAACAAAGCACACTGTTTTGTATTGTAGCCCACAGTGCAATTCTCTTGACCAATGTGTAAATATGCTGGGGATATTTTACATTGCGTTTCAATTGGTTTAATTCCAATGAAATTTAATGCATAAATTACCGGTTAAAAATGAATCATATTTAGATTACATGAAGTGACTAAACCAGTCTGTGCTGGTTTATATGTTGTTACCAAGCAAACACGACATGTTCCCATATTGTTCCCTTTTGGTTATTTTTTGGGAACCAAATGACGTTCTAGGAATTTTCTCTGTAGGTTTTATTTTCTTTTTATAACTATGTTGTGCTGAAATGTGTAATTTTTTATAAAGTGTATTAGATCAGTCAAAACGCATTAATTTTAAGATAAATCCAATTTATGGCTAAAAATATTACGCCAAGGTTAAGCGTCGTATGAAAAGCATACAAATCATAAATACATGGGTTTGTAACTTTTTTACTGCACGCGATTCTTCCACAGAAAGCTGCGCGCTAGTGTAATCAAACAAATTAACGGTCATTTCGTAACATCATAGATATCTATGGACTAACATTAGTTTACACAACTCTTTGTTTAGTGAGTAAATATTGTGATTTCGGAAATTTGACTGGTCAAATGAAAGAGAACATGACGTTAACCCGAGAACTTTTTTGTTGACTGACCAAAAGAGAATTAAATAATCTCTAAATTAAATCTGCTCATTATAAGCGATCGAGTCTCTTCAGAAAACTTAGACTAAACCGCTCAATATGGATTAGTTTTACGATATTTTTATGAACTTTTTGAAGCGTCAAAGTGGTAGTTGCATATACTGTCAATGGAGGGACAGAAAGCTCTCAGATTTCATCAAAAATATATATATTAATTTGTGTTCCGAAGATGAACGACACGATCAAAGGTGAGTAAATGATGACAGAATTTTAATTTTTTGGTAAACTAACGTTATCCCTTTGATATGGTTCCCAAAATCTTTGTGCATTAGACATGTAGATTTCTTCACTATTTGGTTATATAAATATTAAAATTCTATTGTTTATGACCGCGTTTGCAGTTAACTCAAATATTTGTGTTTACTGTAAATAAAATGTGAGTGGGGGTTCAATCTTCTGCTGGCTGGCAGGAGCCCCACTGGCATGTCACGTGACCTGTCAGTGGCCGGCTGGCAGCTGCCAGTCTGAGACTGGCATGTCACGTGACCTGTCAGTGGCTGGCTAGTGGTCTGGCAGTGCAAGTTTCATAAACCATTGATTTTTGACAGTTTTTGTGTTCTGTGTTCCTCCCTTTCTAGCTCATTTATTAGGAATCTGTTGATATGATTATGTTCTTTAGTATGATTTATGTTTTCGGGACTGTTATCCCAATATAACCAGTCAAATGGCCGTGATCCGACTGGCAGATTACAGACGCTTGCTCGACGCTCATCCAGTCATTCGCGGTTGATAGTGCGAGTATAACGCGTTGCCTGACACTCTCGCTACAAGGAAATAAATTGTTTTCTTATTATGAATATAATGTCATGCCTTTATTCTTGTGTATGATTGATGTTTTGGGGACTGTTATCCCAATATAACCAGTCAAATGGCCGTGATCCGACTGGCAGATTACAGACGCTTGCTCGACGTTCATCGAGTCATTCGCGGTTGATTGTGCGAGTATAACGCGTTGCCTGACACTCTCGCTACAAGGAAATATCACGGCCATTTGACTGGTTATATTGGGATAACAGTCCCCAAAACATCAATCATTGTAGCGAGAGTGTCAGGCAACGCGTTATACTCGCACAATCAACCGCGAATGACTGGATGAGCGTCGAGCAAGCGTTTGTAATCTGCCAGTCGGATCACGGCCATTTGACACACCCGCTTTTCCGGGTTTGACCAAAAGCCTGAGACAGGCCTGCCCTCGTAAAGGGCCCCCCAACCTATTTTGGAGGCATCTGTCGTTATCATCTTTCTCCTTGTGTTCACACCCAGACTCACGCCTGACTGGTACCAGTCGGCGGCTTTCCAGTGCGTCAGGGCTTTTATACAGCCGTGGTTCACTCTGATTAAAAAGTGGCCCGAACGCCACGCGTGAGTAGGGACGCGGCTCTTTGAGCCAGCGTTGGAGAGGGCGCATATGCAACAATCCTAGCTGGAGTACGGCCGATGCTGAGGCCATGAGACCGAGCATCCTCTGAAACCGTTTGACGGGGGCGCGCGCGCCCGCCCTGAATGATGTTGCAAGGCGCCGGATGGTGAGCGCGCGCTCTGATGAGAGACGCGCTGTCATTTGCATCGAGTCTAGAACTATTCCCAGGAAAGAAATCCTCTGGCTGGGAGATAGTATGCTTTTTGCAAAATTGATTCTTAGACCCAGGCATTCTAAATGGCTGATAATCCAAGATCTGTGTGTTATTAACTGACTCTCTGATTGTGCTAGAACCAGCCAATCGTCGAGATAATTAAGTATTCGCACTCCCCTTCGTCTTAGGGGGGAAAGTGCTGCATCCATACATTTCGTGAATGTACGGGGAGCCAGGGACAAGCCGAACGGAAGTACTGTGTACTGGTATGACTGTCCCTCGAAAGCGAATCTCAGAAACGGCCTGTGATGAGGCCTATTGGAATGTGAAAGTAAGCATCTTTCAGATCCACTGAGAGAAACCAATCTCCTGGGCGTACTTGCGCGAGGATATGCTTGGTTGTTAACATTCTGAACGAGCGAATCATTAGTGCTTTGTTCAGGTGTCTGAGATCTAGGATGGGGCGGAGACCGCCATCCTTTTTCGGGACGAGAAAATAGCGGCTGTAAAAACCTGTCCCGCTCAGAGAGAGGGAAAACAGTTTCCACAGCGCCCTTTTCTATTAGTGTGCGCACCTCGGTGCGTAGAACATGTGAACACTCCTTTCTCACTTTCGTCTCGACCACAGTCGTAAAACGTGGTGGTCTGCGAGCGAACTGGAGCGAGTATCCGTGCTTTACTATATTCAATACCCATTTCGGCATATCTGGAATGTTTTCCCATGCCGCTGCGTGTACAGATATGGGCTGAATACAGGCTAGGGGCGGGCCGCTGTGACGTAGGGACCTGGCCAGCGAATCGCCTGAGCTCGTAGCTCTCAGAGGCGCGGGCGCGCGCTGAGCAGCTAAGTGAATGGGCGCGTGTGTGATTACAACAGCGCGCGCTGTGTTTGTAAAACTCGCCGCCTGAGCTGAGGTTGTGTTTGACACTGTAAGGACAGTGTTTATAAGTGGGGGTGCATAAACAGTGGTAGGCACACGCGTCACTTTTATAATGTTTCCCGCTTTTACTGGGGATGAATTTATAACTGTGTGAACAGTGCTTGTGTGTAGTGGTGCGTACATGACCGTAGGCACGTGATCTACATTCATGGGAAGCGCAGCCTGAGCTGGGAATGAATTTGGCACTGTTTTGACAGTATCTGGGAATGCACACTTTGTGGACATGTGAACCCTTAGTGACGCAGGCAGAAAAAGACTATTTTTTTTTGTGTTTTCTGTGCGTCGCCGTAAAAACGGCGTTTGTTTGCAGGTGAGCGAGCTCTGTGACTGGCCCATTGACTGCTGTATGGACATATCCAGCCGCCTGTAAGGGGACTGGATAATGTTTGAGCTTTTGCAGAGAGAGTGGTCCGGCTTTTGCGAAACACGCACTCTCTCTTCTCATTTCTGTGGCTAGGACGGCTTTCGAGGCTCAGGGTTCAGCACAATCTTGGGCCGAGGAACCCGTCGCTCAGAAGGCGGCTTGCGGTTGTGAGAGCGCGAGCGGCGTCGAGCGTCAGCCTGAGGCGCGGGCTGAGAGGCGGTGGGAGCTGTTCTAGCCTGCTGCGGCTGTGGCGGTCTCTGTCTGCTCTGCGATGAGCTGGAGCTCTTTGGCAGGAAATGACGCATAGCTTGTGAAGCGTTCTGGGCCTCAGTGAAGCGTTCTGCGAAACCTTTAACCGCCGGTCCAAACAGCCCGCTGGTGGAGATAGGCGCGTCTAGAAATGGCGCCTTATCCGCGTCCTTCATCTCAGTTAGAGTCAGCCACAGATGGCGCTCGAGAACAGTAAAATTAGCCATAGCACGGCCAATGGACTGGGCGGTGGCCTTCGTGGCTCGCAGAGCTATATCAGTTGCGCTGCGTAGGTCCCTGAAGGCTTCGGGTTCGGGGCCAGACTCGTCCATAGAGTGGAGAAGCTTGGCTTGGAACACTTGAAGTACCGCCATTGAGTGAAGCGCTGATGCAGCTTTGGCCGGCGGCGGCATAGGCGCGACCGGCGAGAGCAGAGGTAGTGCGGCAGGGCTTCGAGGGGTGGGAAGCTTTGGCTTTCCATCCGGTGGTGGAGGGCGGGCAGAGATGATTGGCCACGGCCTCCTCGAGGGGCGGCGTTCCCTCGTAGCCTCTTTCCTTCGCGCCGTTCACTGAGGAGAGCGAAGAAGAAAAAGAAGGCTTTAGGCGCGCAGAGTGGGGGGCTTTCCATGACTTGGCGTAAAACACCAATCGAGCCCGAGGTCCTCCACGGCCTTCGAGAGGATGCGGATAATCTCCGTATCCATGGTGGAGCCCGCACTCGTGCTAGCTAGCGTCGACGGGGCGGGGACGAAAGTGGAGCCCGGCCAGTCGTCAGATGCAGCGTCGATGGACAGGCTGTCATCCTCTCCCCTGTCGTCCTCGGACGCGCCGAAAGTCACAAGGCCCACCGCCCTGCTAGAGGGGTGTGGGTCCGGCTGAGTGAACTGAACCGGCGGTGGGGAAGGCAAGAGCGGCGGTGAAGCACGCGGAGACTGGCTCGGCGTGACGTCACTGAGCTCAGGTTCAGGAAGCCTCTGTGAGCGGCGTTTTTTTTTTTTTTTTTAAGCGCGGCTCAAACAGAGGGGTGGCGCCGATGGGCTCGCTCGCGGCGAAAGCGGCGAAGCGAGCCCGCAGTGTGAAGAGACCCAGGTCGTCACATTCCGGGCATCCGCCCTTGGTCAAAGCAGCTTCTGCGTGGTCCCGGCCCAGGCAGCGAGCGCAGATGATGTGACGATCCCCGTCCGGGAGAAGGTCTCTGCACGACGCGCAGGAAGGCATTTGAAACAACGCCTCAGAAAAATTGCTCTTTTACAAATGTCGCGGGGCGAACAGATGTAAAATACTTGCGTGTGTGGCGCGCCGGATGGCTCAGTAGGATGGTGTTCGAAGGCGGCTGAAGGTGCCGAGGTCCTCGTAGCAATCCCGCTGGTATGCTTTTCCACGGCGGCGAAGGCTTTCAATAATCCAGAGGATCCAGCGAAGAAGGTGTTCGCTGAAGGAGATTAAATCTAAAGAACTCTCATGACGGGGCGCCCAATATATAGCTTGGCCACGCCCATCTTGGCGGGCTCTGACGCGCGCGGGTGCGAAGCGCGCTCATTGGTCGCGCATTCAGAGTCGCCCCGTCATTGGTTCGAGCAAGTTGCCGCAGCACAGCCAATGACCGAGCTCCTTCGTTCATTGCTGTCAGCTGTGCAGCTGCAATGCGTTTTACATAAAGACTTCAATATTCTCGAGAAAAGGAGTTTTCCCATAGCGTAAGCTACTTACGCAATAGGAGAGACCTCTCGAAAGGGAACAATTTATTTCCATGCAGCGAGAGTGTCAGGCTACGCGTTATACTCGCACTATCAGCCGCGACTGACTGGATGAGCGTCGAGCAAGCGTCTGTAATCTGCCAGTCGGATCACGGCCATTTGACTGGTTATATGGGATAACAGTCCCCAAAACATCAATCATACTAAAGAACATAATAATATCAACAGATTCCTAATAAATGAGCTAGAAAGGGAGGAACACAAAACACAAAAACTGTCAAAAATCAATGGTTTATGAAACTTGCCAAAGGCAGACTGCCAGACAACTAGCCAGCCACTGACAGGTCACGTGACATGCCAGGCTCAGACTGGCAGCTGCCAGCCAGCCACTGACAGGTCACGTGACATGCCAGTGGCGGCTCCTGCCAGCCAGTTTAAGATTGAACCCCTACTGTAAAATGTTTTACTCCCAATCAAAGTTATTTAGCAAACTAGATTCAAATGCGGTATCAGTTTGACTGGAAGATCCTGTTCTGGATGTGCCCAACTCAATTTCACGACCTACGACAGGTGAGGTTAATGAACCATATTAGCAGATGTCATAGGCAATGCTGCACAGATGATGGAAAAATATGGTTCAAAAATCAAAGAACACGTTATCAATCCGGAAGTCGGCCATTTTGGAGGCACTGAACTGAACGGACTTGCATATCTGGCTGATTATTGCTACTGAAAAATTGTTGTGTTTTGGTCTGTACTAATCGGAAAAAACATTTCGAGTTCTATAGACTGCCAAAACAGTGGAAGCGTGCAAACAACGGATGAAAGAAGGCGTTTGTGGTTGAGAGTGCGTTAACCACAGTGTAAATGAAGCGTTGACTATGGCTAAAATGTTGCCGTAGAGTAGTTAACTAACTACATTCACACTGTCAGTCCAAATACGATTATCTTTGTATCCATTTGGAATCTGATCTAAAATGATGTCCACACTGTGTATCGCAACTGTTCAGATCCGATTTGTGTGTTCATGCAGCTCTTTGGCAATATGGCAATGACGTTGCGTTGATGGAGGGGTTTGCATTTGTAATAGAAATGTTGTCTTATTTAAATACATGGAAAATACAAATACACTTTAGTTTACAACATGGAAATGTGTAGTCACCGCACCGAGCTGCAGGACTGTTGGAGTCTGGTATGCACAGCTTTTTTTCGTGCTATTAGATACAGTCGGCAACTAGTCATAGTTGGGGGCGTGGTCGGCGTGGGGGAAAACACCGCGAACGTTGTGTGTGTATTTGAATGACAAAATGTCGTATTTCATGTCATTGACGCCTGCCGACCAGGAACGGTACATTGCAAAATTAACTGCAATACATTATGATTGCCCTTATTTAATTTAAAACTGGATCAATGACCCAACCAAATGGTCGGAGGTGTCGTTTCCAGACATATTTTTCTATCTGGTTGAATCTCCAGGTAAGACATCGCGGTAGCTGTAGCGGTAACATTAGCCTATAACTCAATCAACTTTCGTATATGTTGCATACTATAACTCCATTAAACCGTCACTTACCAATTGTACATATGCTTCACTCCAAACTATTAATCCTTTTGTAAAACGGTGATCAGTAGTACGAGGTTGCCAAGGGACTGTGCTGACAGTAATCCCTAACTCACAGACTGCAGTCTGTATTGAGTGTAGACTGTAGCGATTGGCCTATTGAGCGAGCCTTCAGCTGATAACGCTAATGTGAATGAGACATCCCCTTATGAAAAACAACTATAGGAATCTTGTAGTATTTTAGGACAAAATATTATAGTAATCCTATAGGATTGCTATATTATTTTGGGACATACTAGAAGTACTATAGAGGTATTACAGAACATCACAGAAGTATTACACTACTATTTATTGCTTGTAGCCATTTTGAACCTTTCTGGTTCTGTGTGTTTATTAGGAAGGATGTAGAACTTCAATTCATAATTTGTTTGTTTATTGGCGGTACAGAAAACGACACAGCACCTCTTCGGCATGATTGTCGCGTGTATTTCAATGAGCGCCAAGGCAATGTTTTCCCCAAGCGGCAACATTCGAATCTGAAAAATGAAGCCTACCCGGAAGTGCGAAAAACTGCAATACATCGAAAATCCGCTAGGGGCAGGTCCCAAAAGGGAGCAAATGTCCATAGACCCCATGTTAAAATGTCCATTTTCACAGCATAAATTCATGTTTTTACAGGTTGGTCCCATGGACTTTTATTGTATTTTTCGATAGGTTCCGAGTGCCTGACAACTGTGAGGGGGGTGAATTTTTTTCTAACTCGTTAGTTTAGATCGTATTTAGATATAAAATGTATGACAAATAAGGACGTGGTTAACTTTGATTGACAGCGTGATTGACAGCTGATAACGGGCTGCGCCGAGTGGAATTCCTGAAATTTGACTTCTCGGCCATGATCTGACACAACACATCATACCACCTCTGTATCCTTTCTGAAAAGATTTTCCAAGGTGGCGCCGCCCATACCCCCCATAAATGGCCTCAAAACCGTTCTTCAGAAAGTCTATGGGTGACGTCACAGACGCTTTGTCCATATTTTTTACAGTCTATGGTTTTCCCCCACGGGCTAAATTCACATCACGTGACGGGGCGTTCCCGGGGGCGTTCCCAGACCAACCGTCTGTATCTGCACCGGTTTCAAAATATGTTTCAAAAATAAAAATTATCTGCTTGTCCGGCACTTTTCAACAACACAGCCTTGTTTCGGCAGACTGTGTTTATATTCTGCACATGAGTCTCCCAACGAGAGATTTTGTAAATTGTATTTTGTAAATAAGTATGTTCAATAAAAAAATAAAATAAAAAAAGCCTTGTTTCGGCAGCGACTTTCAGCATGTTCCCTATAACAACGTCTGACGTTTACATTTTACGTGGCGTGAGAAAGTCACATACCACGCGAAATCCGATCAGAGCGTTCAGACCACCCGCGGCGCTACCCATTTTAGGTCCGGGCCCGCCCATTTTGACCCAGGCCTATAGTGAGTAGTGAGTGATTTTCATTCTAGCAGTTCATCCAATAAGCAGCCCGAGGAAAGCTTTGAGTGAAAGCTTCTCAACCAATCAGCGGCTTCTACCCCACGTGTGACTTAAGGGGGTCGCACACCGGACGAGAAGCGCAGCGCCGCGTCTTTAAAATTTGAACACTTTATTCTCTATGAGTGTACACACACCGGCGGCACCATTCGTCGTCTGTCTGCGGCGCCCAGCAACGGCTCAGGACCTTGTTCAAAATCCTGCCGCTCCACAGAGCGCCATTTGTTTTATATTAAATTTAAATGTATTTGTCTCAAATCGTCATTAATGTATATACTGACTTCACCCTGTGCTGCAATATACATTTAGTTTTATATTCATTTACAGAAATCAGCTGCTTGAATGAAAATTGCTGATGTTATCGGATTTTCAGCTGATATTCTCAATTCATTCAGTTAACGGACGCTCTGAGGTAAAGTGTCCAGCAAAGTCAGCAACAATTTTATTTAATTGTACAGTACAATCATAACATAATACAGACATTATCTTAATTCCATAATGTCCTTAAACATAACAGTATTGCTGGCCATAAACTGAGAAAGTGCGCGTCCAGTGTGCGATACCTCGAGTTGTCCTAGACGCGACGCGGCACAGCGTCCAGTGTGCGACCCCCCAGTTAGGCTAACGTTACTGCACTGAGCTGAGGACAGCGACACAAGAGCCACACAGGTAGGCTACTGAGTCGCTGTCCTCGGTGCCACAGAAAAGCGCTGAAACGGAGATGAAGGGGAACCCGTTTTTTTTGTTTTTTTTGCTTATTTTAACTGGCCCATCCAGTTTTCTGGAGGCCCACCTACAATCAAATTCCTGGCGCCGCTAGTGGTTCGGACTGAAGCGGATTTCCTGATATGTGATTTGAATAGGATTTCAAACCACATATGGATGTAGCTTGAAACGGATTTCATGTGCTTTTTTTGACTGACAGTCTGAACGTAGCCTATGTCGGGATAAGAAATAGAAGGAAGAATAGCGGTAAGGGCTAACGTTAAAGAAGCTAGCTCGTTTGGATCTTTACCATTAACTTTAGTTCGTCAAAATTTTGCGCTCTTTCCTGCTTACTAAGTCTTACTAATATGATTTTGCAGCTTCCATGTGTTTTTCCCCCACCGTAGTTTAGACATCATAAATTAGTGTAACAATGTGTTCAGTAGTACATAAACACTGCAATCCATGCTGTTGTTTACATCCATAGATATAAACACTAGATGTCGCCTTGGGGTTCTAAGCATGCGTCAAAACCGCCGCCATCTTGGAACAGGGGTCTGGTCCACAGTTGCCAACTCTCGCGAGACAAATAAGGTAACTGTAGCTTCAAAAACAAGCCCAAAACAAACCCAATATTATTAGATTATTTAGTTTCAGCATTATAATTTATTTTTTATTACCAATAAATGAGCCTGCAACATATTAAACGGAAACCACTCCTTTATTAGAAAAGGATAAACGGATTAGGAAAAAAAGGATTTAAAAAAGGTTTGGAGAGATGGAAAAGGACAATCAGGAAAAGACGGGGATATGTAACACACACACACACATACACATTATATAATATATTATATATATATATATATATATATATATATATATATATATATATATATATTTTTTTTTTTTTTTTTTATCTTAATAAAATAAATTTGACCCATATGTATCTTATGTTAGTATAGACTAGTTTTTTTATTTTTTATTAAAGCCTGTGATAATTAATATATTACAAAAACATTGTAAAAATGACAAATTTACCTTACAAAAGAAGGTCATCCCTCTTCTCCCCTGCACTGTCCATCATCTCCCCAACGTCTATCATTGGATTACAGTGTCGCGCGCGCGGCTGCCTGCACGTTGGAATGTTTTGACGAATTACGCCACAGCACTTATACAATTGCACTGATTGGCTATGGCTGTGAGCAGACAGTGTCAATCAATGTATTGGAGATTGAGAAAACGGCAACCGTGACCATAGATGTAAAGAAAACAAAGTTGCTTGTCAGATTTTCCTAACAAGCAACCATATTTTTTTAATAAGCCCAAAAAAACGCAACCCGCAACCCGTGCCTTTTTAACGCGACTTACAAAAAAAAAAAAAGCCCAAAGTCGCATATTATAAGCGGACTTGGCAACTATGGTCTGGTCATAGGAAGTAGCTAGGTAACGCTGAATTCATGGATGATGCCGGACTTTTGTGCTGCGTATGGATGTTCACACGAACGAAATCTAAAAACCAGACAGCAAGGGATTACATTTCACAAGATTGTGAAATTTTGTAAATTTTTAAAATTTCTCTGGACTCTATAATAAATACATGTCTGACCGTTGGAACGAACCAAAACAACAAGAAAATCTAATTCATGACGATTTATGGTGATTTTATTTCCGTTAGACCTTTTCCTACATTGACGCTGATGAGGGGCTCCCCTGTTTCAAGATGGCGGCTCTATTGACGCATTTGTTCCAATGAACTGCCGTAGCCAAGGCGACATCTAGTGTTTATTTCTATGGTTTACATCGAGTATCTCCAATATGGCCGCGCATCCGGGTAACTGACCAAATCGTGATGTAGGTGCAAACCCTCTATTTTTATACGTTTTTTTTTTTACTTGAAACAAGCTAAACAAGAACGACGTGTTACACCGTTTACAAGTATATGTGAAGTGTTTTTAATGTTGGATCGCTCGCTTTTTTACAATAGATTAATTTAACTCAGTTTAAAGTATTAATCTTTCTGAGCACCAAGTTGATTTTCACAATTACTTTTAATGACTGAAATTAATTACTGCTAGTGTTTACGCAGCATCTCAAACTGACCCTTAATTCAAATTGAATGTCTGTACCATTAACATAATGTTATTTGAGAACAAATTAGTTTTTGAATTACAATTTTTTTTTTCATCTGGAATAAAATGCACATTTCAGTTGTGTGTACAATATATATATTGTCCGTGTCACACATACCCCACGTGCAGGGTTTGAAATTAACTTTTTCACCCACTGGTCAATTTGACTACTAATTTTTTTAAGTTACTGGCCATTCAGAACTTCTACTAGCCAAAAAAAAAGAAGAAATGAACCAGATTAACTATGTCACAGCTTATTTATACACACACACGTGTATATATATAGCCTATATATACACACATTCTTTATTTCATATATATATATATATATATATATATATATATATATATATATATATATATATATATATATATATATGAAATAAAGAATGTGTGTATGTGTATAAATGTTAAAAAAAAATATATATATATATATATAACATTTGGATTTCATACATTTATTTCTTATTCAAACAAAATCCTGTCATCAAGCAATCTCCTCCCTTCCTCATTCATTCTCATCCTTTTTACCAAAAATGTGTTTTAAGTGGACAGATCAATACAGTACAAAGAACATTTAGGATGTTGGAAAATAACAATGTATTTTCTGTTAACCAAATCTTAATCTTCCCTACTGGTTCAATGCAAATAAACAAGCGCGCCGTTATTTGTTGCATAGTGATGTGTTTGTTCAAGTAAGCCAGAAATTCTACGCAATATGCTGTATTTAATATATCATGATGAATCACAAGTTGAGTATTTGCACTAAATCCACGCAGATTTGGCTTACACAAACCTCCCCAGCAAAGCATTTGGCGGGTGTAAATTTCAAACCCTGCCCACGTGGCACAACATCTGGGCATGCTCCTGGGGGATCTCCTCATAGACCTGGATCAGGGCATCAATGAGCCTCTGGACAGTCTGTGGTGCAACTTGATGGCATGAAGGCATTGATTCCATTAACTGGCCCTCACGTTCCCCAGACCTGAATTCAATTAAGAACCTCTGGGACATGTTGCAAGGAGAGTTGGACAGGGCTGTGGAAGGGCAACAACCCAGCAGTAGGAACAGGAGGAGCACTGCTAGAGCCCTACAAAATGACCTCCAGCAGGCTACTGGTGTGCATGTTTCTGACCAAACTGTCTCCATGAGGGTTGCATGAGGGCCTAATGTCCTCTAGTGGGATCTGTGCTCAAAGTCACAGCACCGTACAGCTTGATTGGTATTTGCCAGAGAACACCAGAATTCGCAGGTCTGCCATTGGCACCCCAACGTGATGGGAATGTGAGGGTCTTGCAGGGAGAATAACGTTCCCCACGGCATCTCCAGTCTCTTTCACGTCTGTCATGTGTGCTCTGTGCACACCTGCTCTAATTCGTGAAGAGAACGGGGTGCCAATGGCAGAACTGCCAATTCTGGTGTTCCCTGTTCCTCCTCGCAGATACCGGTCCTGCTGCTGGGTTGTTGCCTTTCTACGGCCCTGTCCAGCTCTCCTCGTGTAACTGCTCATCTCCCAGTATCTCATCCGTGTTATTGAAACTGTGCTGGGAGAAACACCAAACCTCCTTGCGATGGCATTTATGGATGTGCCATCCTGGAGGAGCTGGACTACCTGTACAACCTGGTTGGGTTGCAGGTACAAGGACCCTAATAAAACACAAAACTAGGGACAAATCAGTCCCAAATCAAGGAGAAGGCAATTGTCCTACAGAAGACTTTTTATGCGTTTTGGCCGTTCATTTGCACGACAACAGCATTTTGGTGGCTTGAAAACACAAACTTTTGAAAACAGGTTTCAGAGTGAAAGTTTTTGAAAACAACAGCCTTATCATCTTTGTGTAAACTACAAAAACGGGGACCGTTTTGATAAAGTTGTCATCTGTACAAAGAAAAAAAACGTTTCCGTTTGTAGCACATTGGTTGTTGTGTAAACTTACCCTGATTCTCAAATTACTTATGCTTCCTAACTGGACAGATTGATATCCCTGAAGTTTAATTGACTTGGGCTGCGTCTGAAAACTTGGGTAGCTGACTTGTTTTCTTTCTGCCCTACCAGGCAATGACTTTGAGGCAGCGTTTGTGCATGAAGGCACCTCATGGAACTGATTTTATACAGACTGTTCTGAGGTAATGTAACAGTTTAATGGTATTCAGCAAAATCAAGAGAGCTTTTTAATTACTATGAATATTTAACTACTACAATAGTAATTTCTTACTAGAAATTCATCAAAAGTGTAGAATGTACAGGCAGGAACAGTGTGGGTGAAAATGTGTTTGAAGATAAATTGTTTTATCTTTTTAATGTGTATCTCATCCTCATTTCATTTAGAGGGCGCTAGATATCAGTGAAAGAGGTGGCCACCAAATTAAAGTATATAAAATGCATTAATTGGTTATGATTTTAGGACTTAATTTGGTGTAATTGTGAATGAGCCATTTTCAACTTAAACATTGAGCCACTGTCACAAATTAAGACTAAAATAAAGATTAAAGATTAGATTAAAGCAATCTAATGCAAAATTGTACTTTTAAAAAGACATTCAAATAATTTGTAATCAACAAATTACTTTTTTAATGGTGCAGACATTCAATTCAAATTAAGGGTCAGTTTGAAATGCTGATCCAAAGCAAGCAGCAAACACACGATGCAAGTAATTTCAGATATTAAAAGTAATGGTGAGAATAAACTTGGTTCTCTGAGAGATTAAAATGGAAAATGGCGATCCTACTTTAAATTCCTTCATAATGCAAGACAGCATTAGTATGTGTTTGGGAAACTGGCTCATACTGAAGCGCAGTTAGAGCGTGTGGGTTTAGATTACTCACAGAGATGGTTAATTGTGCCAGAGAGGGCTGTCTGTCGGATCCTCACCGCCTTGTGTCATAACAAACTACCACATGCTATGATTTCAGAGTAATTTTAGGTTGAGTTAAGTTAGCCGTTAAAGAGCTGGTGCATCATCCAGAAAGCTGGACGTTTAGGAGGGAGAACAATTCATGGTCTTGAGTATGGCACTTAACGTTAAAATACTCTAAAGAGACGGTTAATGCACTTGACCTCACAGCGTTTGTCATCGCTGTGGATAAAAGCCTCTCTAAATGATCCAGTTCTGAAGTTCAGCGTTGGCCTTTGTCAGATTTCCAAGAAAGCAATGAGCACAAAAAGAAAAAAGCTTTTTTTTTTTTATTGTATTCTAGTTCTTGAATTAATTCAAATCCGTTTACCAGGGATTAATCTAATATACAAATAACACACACATTTATAAAAATGACTTTCACTGAAATTGTCGTTGTACAGAGCCCCTAAAGGGACATGGTGGTGGAAAAAAAATATTTCAATGATTTTAGAAACTTAGCGCAAAAGCATTGTAATATTTCTTTCTCCCATCTCATTTTTTGTTCTTCACCACGTCCCTTTAGGGGCTGCTTATTACTGGGTTAAAGAGGAGTAAAGTGCATATCTCAGACATGTTCTGTGATATTCTTTTTGTATGTTTTTAAATCTTTAAGAAAAAGCAATATATCGTAACCAATATTAAAACATCATCAAACAAATAGTGCAAGTAAGTTCCCACCAGTAGCCACAGAAGGGCTTCATATATATATATATATATACAAATCTTTAAGCACCTTCATTTTACATGGCCATTGAAACATCTTTGCATTTTGCACACCAAGATAAAAACATTTTAAATGCCTTGTCAAGTGCAGAGATATTAAATTGTCATGTCAATTCTCATCTTGAGTACTTGTACGGTAGCTCTTGGGTTGTTAGACTGGTGTTTTGTTTTGTGGGTGTTTTAGAAGAAAGTCCTGAAGGGGGAAATCAGTGTGTGAGTTTGTATCTGTTAAAAGCTTTTTATTTCAGAACTGTTTTGAGGGTTTGATGTCAGATATCGTATACTCCTTCGACACACATTCTCTCTTGAAAAACACGCCCCCTCTTCAGATAAACCAGAACACAAACGTGTTAGTGTCTTACAAAACCTCTTAGTAAAATATAGCCAAGGCTTATTTAAATATGCATAAATAGCATGAAAATATTTTTGTTTCGTTTTAAACAATGCTGAATTATTCTTGCCATTCAGATAAGTTGTGGACATTTCCCCCCCATATTAGTTTCCTGTACCTCCAAGACACATGTGAAAAGAAAGACTGCTTTGCAAAAGAGGTGAAAACATTGGATTTCAAGTTTGTTCTTTAACAACACATCTTTGGATGTTTTACAATGTTAAGTATAGAAATACCTACGATAATGAACAATTCCACCATAAAACCTGAAAGCCATCTATACAAATTATTATTTTAAATGTTGCAGACAAGAGCGTTCAGTTTAATCAGGGGTTGATTGAGATGCACAATATAAATAATTTCAATCCTGAAAGTTATTATGAGGAAAAATAGCTTGCATTATTTGCACATTACTGCAGATTGGTTTGACATCTTATTTTGGCTGTAAAAAAGTTTTTATTTTTTGTGCGTGTTAAAAATGCTTTCCAATTCCTGAGACTTTTTCGGATTAATCTGTCTTTGTGGTTTCTGTTGTAATTCTAAAAATGTAACCACTTTTGTATTTTGCATAGTGGATGTACAATGTGTAGGTTTATAATTTTTCCTGTCTTCAGGATTTAGATTTAATGCAAACATTAGAGAACCATTGTCAGATAATGCAATGCAAACATCAAAACTTCTAGCTTATTTCAGCAGGACGTATTTTTTTTCAGCATACCTGATTGTCAATTTTTTTGCATTCAATTTTCACATACTACATTGCACTGAACAGTCTATGAGCATATCACCATTGTTAGCAAACGCTGAAGCATCAAAAACAGCTTTAACAAAAAAGCACATCCAAATCTAGTCATTTAAAAAGTTTTTAAAATCCCTGTCGTCCCATTGGAAGCTGACTTATGAAATGAACGAACGAACGAAAAAAAAAAAAGTAATTATTTTATTTTTAATATTACAGAGTCTGAACCCGAGACTTCTCCGAAGCGAGCAGCTGTTTCAAGCTGAGCCAATCAGAGCTCAGGGATTAATGGAAAAGTCACTTTGCGGCTTCGGGAATGGGCGGGGCTCGTTCCAGTCTCACGGCCCAGGGGTCAGAGGGCGCCGAATAAAAGGGCGGGTGGGGGAGAACGTCTTCTGTGGCCATGGCGAAAGTGAACACGCCCCGCTTCCTATTCACGTCCTCTGAGATGATCTTCCTGTCAGTCTCCCGGCTGTCGTCCATGTCCTCCATGGTTTTCCCTCCCGGAGGCTGCTGTTTCTCAGCCCGCTGGGCCAGCAAAGGGGCTTGGAGGGCGTTGGGATCCTGGGGGAAGAGAAAGTTGGTGGCCCGCCAGGCGGAGGGCTTTCGGCCCCGTCGCGGGCGCGAGACACGGCAGCTCTGACGCTTGATGTGCCGGTGCAGGTGGTCGGAGCGCGTGAAGCTCTTGTAGCAATGCTCACACTGGTACGGTCGAACGCCCGTATGGATGCGCAAGTGGTTCTTCAGGTCGTAATTGTGAACGAACTTGGAGTTGCAGTGCAGGCAGATGTAGGGCCTCTCGCCGGTGTGCTTGCGCATGTGAATCTTCAGTTTGTCTTGCCTGAAAAAGAGTAAGACGGCGATTAAGTTTGAGGTTATTTTGTATACTTGTAAGATGCACCAGGTCTTTTTTCCCAGGGAGCACATGCAAAATCAGAAAAATTTAAAAACAAGTTTAGGAGGGCATTAAAAAAACTTAAGGGGTGCAATAAAAATGTATATAATAATGTGTTTTTTCTTAATAAAGGAATACAAGGAGACATTTACGAGCAAAATTATTTATTATATAATATGTAGCCTAAGTTATTAAAATAAAAAAGTACACTATAGGTTTTTAAATATTTCCGTTTCAAACTGTATTTATTTAATGATAATTATTGTTCAGATACTACAAAAATCTATATATTGGTTAATGTGTGATAAATAATGCTCTTAACTCTTTCCCTGCCATTGACAGAATTTTCCAGCTTTCTGTGTTTTCACTGTTATACGGTAGGGGGGCGCTATTACACATCTTCTGAAAGAGTGCTGAATCTCTTGATCAAAATGCAGACGAAAAGCAGCAGAAACAAGTGATAAAAGCATTGCTTATGCACGTTGTAGTCTGTGAGAGAGAAAAAGACATGATTTATTTATCTTTTTGTTCAAAATGTTGCTTTTTTATGAAATTTACCCACATTCAAGAGTTGATAAAAAAAAAAGAAGGCATGAAGTTAGGCCGCGTGTCCACCAAAGCGTTTTTAGCCAGCTGAAAACACTAGACGCTCTGTTGAAAACGCTTAGCTGTGGGGGCTTGAGAGCGTTTTGGCAGCGCTGCGTTTTTTCAGTTGAGACGATTTGTTGCTATGATACAGAATATCCATAGCACAGTTTACTTGTAACTGATTTCATAGATAAATGTTTCATACTAAAAAATTTGTTTTCATCCATTTTGTTCGGTTAGCTCTGCTGGTTGACGTCGTTGTTCAGAAAGAATGTTGTGACAGTTGGTCGGTGTGGTATTTGTCCCGCCTCTCCTACGCTGTGATTGGACGGCTGTGTAAAAAGTGACAGTGATGAGCGCAGCGTTTTACCCAAAGTTGAAAATTTTTCAACTCTCGGCGACCAGTAAAAAACGCAGAGCGCTCAGCGCTTGAGCGTTAAAAACACGCTCAGCGCCTCGTTACGCTCATGGCGTTTAAAAAACGCGGCGCTCCCATTGAAAACAATTGGAATTATACGCCAGCTTCGTGAAAAAACGCTTTGGTGGACACACGGCCTTAGAATAAAACGTTTTTGTTGTTGTTTAAAAGCAGAGTCTATGTTTTTTCTTTTGATATATTGTTAAAAATATTCTGGGGGCCAAGAAAGTTTTGTGAAAATTATCAAAAATGCTGGCTGTGGCTGGCAAATAAAAAAAAAAAAAACTCTGGTCTTTCATTCCTGTGACGGAGCAGCTCAGACAGAAGCGTTTACGTTGAATTAAAATTTCAGATACAGTTTATTGTGTAACCAGAATATCAATAATGAACTAAAAAATCATCACCTTTTGCATTTAAAATTGTGATTCCTGTTTTGTCCCTCCCAAATGTAAGACCTTTTAAAATAATTAGGATGTTTGTTATTCCATTTAAGAAGTTTCATACAAATATTTTTTTTACTTTTTAAGGACCCGTGGGGATTTTTATCTATTTTTTAATCTTAAAATGATGATACACGGGGCAACTTTTTGAGCTATGTTGCCATCAACGGGTACCCAGGTGAGACACAGGGCCCATGACCGATCTAAAGTATCCAGATATAAATTTGTTGCCCATTCTCAATGGGAAAGTGCCCGGCAACATTGCTCAAAAAAAGTTGCCTTGTGTATCATCACCTTTACACTGTAAATACTCTTTCTCACGCGTCTTCAATTTAATATGCATGCAGGAAAACACACGTGAAGGTGTACGCCTTCATACTTGAAAAGCATACAGCTGCAAGTTGCTCACAACAGTAGCAGCCACAGAAGAACCTAAAAAACACGAAAACCGAAACACTCAGGATTTAGTGTTCCTGTTATGTGGTATCCAGATGAGTTATCCAGAAGCTAAAAAAACATTGTTTGATCTATTTCTCACTCTAGATCTCACTCATAGAAATTTCATTCCTTTACAGAGCGTTTGAGTCCAAAAGTGAAATGTACGTCTTATATTAACAACACCACGCTTTGGCTTTTATTACAGTGTGGAAACCTCGTGCGGGCTTCGACCACAGTGATGCATAAAGTGTTTCATAGCAGGTTTGTCCTTATGATGCTGCTCTAGTTTTGCTCTAGAAATGTGCCATTTCATTGTCGAAGCTTAGCTTTTCAGCTTCAAAGAGGCTATTTATTCTTGTAGACAGTCAAGTGTAATTTGTTTGAGGGAAAAATTTACATGACAGCAAGTCAGAATTATTTCTCGTAAATCTGTCATTGTAAAACATTCTTTGCCTTGGTTGTCTGTTTCTTTTTAGTGAATGTTCACTTTAAAATAGTTATTCATGCACTATATCTGATTAAATTATGTTAAAAATAGTCCTGAAATGTTAAAGGAATAGTTCACCCAACTTTTTCATGCTCATGAGGTTTTGAACGTTTTCAGATGAAGGAAAGTCATACCGACATGAGGGCGAGTAAATGGCAAGTTTTTAGTTAAATTTGTGGGTGAACTATCACTTTAATGGTGTTTTTGCGCATTACATTGTCTCCATTTCCTCCTATCATTCCCATCAACAATCACTATAAATAAAGGTGGCAAAAAAAAGTATAATATTTTTAATTAAGAAATACAAATAATTAAATTGAATTCTGAATAATATAAATAAAAATTGCAAAATTAAAAAGTATAAATAACAATAATAATTAAGTAATACTTAAATAATAAATTATAATACTTGGAAATGTATAGAAAAAATACACCCACCATAATTCCCATCAACTACCAATATAAATAAAACTGGCAAGTTTTTTAATTGTAATTTAATAATAATTTAAATAAAATAAAAACGGTAGATAAAAATAATACAATTAAATGTTAAATAATAATTGTAATACTTGAAGTGTATATAAAATATCACCATCATTCCCATCAACTTTTACTATTAAGTGTCAAAAGTATTTTTAAAAGAGTAATTTAATAATAAATGAAATAAAATACAATTATAAATAATACAAATAATAAAATTAAATGTTTAGTAATAATTGTAATTATTAGAAGTGTGTCGAAAAATACAAAGTATAAAGAAGGAACTACAGGAAAGTATACTTTACTAGTATCACTTCCTTAATCTTTTCTCATTTACTCCCTTTACTGAAGTTTGCGGCTCTCGTCTAAGTGTCCCGTTAATCCGACTCACCTGGTGAAGCGGACCTCGCAGATGGTGCACATGTAGGGTTTCTCTCCCGTGTGTGTTCGCATGTGCCTCGGCAGCTTTCCCGCTCCTTGAATCACCTTGTTGCAGATCGGGCACTGCTGTGACGCTTTGGGCTTCATCTTCCTCTCCTCCTCCAGCTGCCACGGAGGAAACAGTGTCCCGAGATGAGAGGCGGAAAGAAAACTCAGGTAGGACCGCAAGTCTGCTCCCTCTTTGATCGGGCCAAGAGCGGGGTCAGAAGTTATACCCAAACCTGGACTCATAAAGTCTTTGAGGAAGTCTCTGTGAAGGATAGGGTTTGTGGGTTCATCCTTTAACTCTTCTTTGATGACTTCTTTCTTGACTGCGAGGTCCAGAGGGCTGTTTTCCAGAGAAGCAGCATGGAAAGGGTGTCGCGGCTCCAGAATCTGAGGATAGCCTGGGAATTCTGCTGCCCACATTGGAGGATAAAAGCCTGGGAGAAGGGGTGAGAATCCAGCTCCTCTTTCCAAGCCTGGCACTTTCGGATACAGCCCCTCTTGAAGTAAGGACTCTATGGAGAAGTCCTTCAGCGCCCGGCCCTCCAATCCCTCCGGCCCTCTGGGTTTCCCAGCACTTGGAGTGTCCAATTGGCGTCTTTGGGATTCTAGTCCATCCCGGTCTGGCTTCGGCACCTCTTGTTGCGAGCTGCAGGGTGGGCTGTCCGTTCTCCTGTCCTCCCAAACTTTTTGTCCCTCTTGGTTTTCCGTCACATCGCCTTTTGCGGACTTCTCACTGTTATCGTCCTCAAATTCTCCATCTTTAGAGTCAACCTCCTCCTCCATTTCCTCCTCTTCGTCCTCGTCTTCCTCGTCATCCCCTTCAAACTCCTCTCCTTCTGCAGGTCCTTCTCCCCCTCCACCCGTGTCCATGATTTCCAAACACACGTTTATGATGCAGGGAATTTCCAGAAGCCTCGCGGCACTCAGGATCTCCTTGACATTGGATGCGGTCACCGTCAGCGTCGACGTGTACGCAAACTCCAGAATGGCCGTCAGCGATTCTGGCGCCACGAAGTCCAGCTCGTAGATGGCGTGCGGGTTGGCGTCCCGACTGGAGCCGGTGGCCACCGTGAAGAGTTTTTTGAAGTACTGGCTGCAGGCGGCCAGGACTGATCGATGGGTCCGGTACTCCTGGTCCCTGACGACTAGGATGACGTCGCACAGCAAACCGTCCCGCCGCTGCTCGTTGAGACTGCACAGGATATCATTGCTGTGGTTCGGGAAGGGGATTCCGATCAGGTCCTCGTCTGTGTGTGCCATCTTCTCCGGGGAATCTGTGTACAGGTAAAAAGTGAAATTGGTCAGAGCTGCAGTTTGTCATCCTGTCATCCATTAAAACAGGGCTGAATTTTAAACAATACCCATTCTTGTCTTAGGACAACTTTGATGAACTTTTCTGATCCACTTCAAATGTTGACTACTGTGGTTCAGTTTAAGTTGAGGAAATTGACAGAAATATATTTTACTGTACACTGAAAGAACGCTAAAAACTGGTGTAGGATTTTCAATTGCTAGTAAATTTCACAAATAATTACGAAGAAACGACAAGTGACACTTTGAATTCAAAGTGAAATTTTAAAGTAGAAGGACGGAAGTAGTATTTTCTTGTAAAACGTACTCCAATAAACTTTTTTTCAATAATCCAATAAAATTTTATTTGCAACTTTAAAAAAAAATCTGTTGAAGTAATATTATTATTGGTATTATTATGATGATTTAGGGATAACCAAGATATTTGTTCATCCATGTTTTAATTTATGCAGTATACAAGTTCTGTTGTGTTGCACCTTATTTGAATAATAAAAATGCAGTATTTTGTTATAAATTAATTATTATATTTTCAATTGTTTACATTTTAAAAGATTGATTAAATTCATTTCATCAGACACCATTTTTGATGATACATTTTTATTAAATCATAAAACAGAATCCAGAAAAAAAATAGAAAACAGAATTTTAACAATTTCATTCTAAATTAAAAGGTAGTTTACTCTAAGTTTACTTGAAACAAACATTAATTTTCAAACAGGTGGAATGCATTTCCTTCCATGTTAATAGTATAAAATGAGTAATATTGATATCAAATGATATGGGAAAAAATATTTGGCCATATCACCCTGACCTACATTAAAATATTATTGATATACAATGAGATTTGAGCAAAAAATGCTTGTTTTTGCAAAAGTGTAACTTGTGTGTGCGTGCACTTTGCGGTTAAAGAGGATGCGTCACATCATCAGATAACTAATTAGCTCCCATAGAGCGTGCAAGGATCAAATCTCTGTTTCTCTCTGATTGCGATCAAACAGCAGCTCCACTGGCTTCTGCTTTTCATGACATATATTGAAAGCAGTGGCTATTTTGTTGTGGGCCTTGACAGATAGCGAAATAAATCAGATCGTTTGCATTGTGAGAAAAGCTGACACTTATCTTTATCACGTTCGGAAAGAAAAGAAGACAAGACGACACAGGAAGGCAAAAGGGGTCAGGCTCTAGTTTCTGCTTTCCACGGGAAAAAAAGTGTCAGGGCATGAGTAAACGTAACCCACCACCTCCAGTTTTACTTGTGTTGCATGAGAGCTCTGATAATGGTGCTACTTAATTGCAATTACTTTTAATTAACAGGCATGCAATGTTGAATCATTTTTTATTATATTTTAGTCATGTCTAGTTTAGAAGTGCACTTCTACTGTACAGTGTCCAACAATAATAAAGAATTTGCAAAGCTATATTTTTCGGACAGCGGATCTCCGTTCAGATGCTCCTAAACTACAGGCCTACATGAATGGAGCCCGAATTGTACCTGCGGATTCCCTGAAATGTTGACTGTGACTTTTTAAGAGGCATTTTGGCAACATTGTTCTTCATTCATGGCTATGAATAGAGTTTAATCTTAGTGTGTCTCGTCCCCGTGGTCACTGCAGGCATGTGGATGGATGCTTTCATACGTCCCGCCACCACCGAAAGCTGTCGACTAGCGTTCAATGGTCCAAAAACGGCTTCTGAGCCAAAGTAAATGAGCTACTGGTGTTTTCTGGATTTTATTTTCCAAACCTGAATTAGTTTATTTTCTGTTGAACACAAAAGAAGATATTTTGAAGAATGTTGGTAAGCAGACAGTTGACGGCACCCATTGACGTCCATGGTATTTTTTTTCCTACTATTGAAGTTAATTGGCGCCGTCAACTGTTTGATTACAATACCAACATTCTTTAAAATATCTTCTTTCATGTTCAACAGAAGAAAGAAACTCATACAGTTTTGGAACAGCTTGAGGGAGAGTAAAAAATGACAAAATGTTCATTTTTGGGGGAACTATCCCTTTAACCACATGTGTATAAATAACACAAACACTTTTAAAGGTTTAATTGCAGAAAGAAATAAAAAGTGAAAGACAGAGGAAGAGGGAAGGATGAAATCTCATGTCCCCAGAAGTTCCCTGACAGGTTGGGCAAAACTAAAAAAAAAAAAAAAACTCTGCCCCACCCTGGAAAATCCAGCCAAGTTAAATAGGCGTTCAGAGCTAAAAACAACAGTAGGGAGGGAGTGAAAAAAGAAGGAAGAGAGACACAGTGAGGTCTCCCACCCACCCTGGGAGCACATGCGTTTCTCGTCTCCTCTTTTCTCAGTCCGGCCCTCCAAACCTCCTCACTCACTCCCATAATTATAGTGTGCGTGTTTGAGGGCCGAATGGCCCCTCCACGCATGCTTAGCACTGACTAACTCCTTCAAACCTCCGTGTGTGCCGACGCATGCTGACATACCAGAGACTAGTTGGGCTTATTATACTACACAATAACTATATACTCGTACGTCAATTAGAAAACCTTTTGTATCATTTTTCTAACTTCTTGCTATATTTTGTTTGAGACTTTTCTGTTATTTTCAATACCGACCGTACCCTTACATGCAACCTTTTGCATTTTTACCTTTGCATATTGAGTATGTTTATTAAGCCGTTGTCCTTGTTGGTTCCCACCGAGTTGACTGACCCACACACACCTCAGCGATAGATGCTATCTGAAATCCTGTCGAAACATTGATATCCGCAGCTGGACCGCAGCTCAGTATGTCCTCTTCCAGATAGACAGAACGTCCTTATTTGCACTTTTCTTTTTAAATCATTTGATCATTTGTACTCAATTGGAGTGTAGTAGAATTATTCTATAGACGTAGCCTTTCCCCTTTGCTTGTAGCCTTTAATATTTATATTAAATATAAATTAAATTTATATGTACAGTATATAGTGCGTGAGTTTTGTTGTATGAACGTGTTTGCATTTGTATTGTTATATTATTTGGTTATATATATTTAAAATATTTCAAACATTTGTTCAGTGAATTTTCTGGGGATTTTAACTCTTTCTTTGAAGTATTTTTGTAGCCTCTGAACAATTTAAAATAATAGAATTATGATTATAAATAAAATAAATTCATTTTTCAGATGCTTATTAGCTGCATTTTGTTGCAATGCCAAATCAAATGCCCTGCTTGAGGTTAAAGGATGTTCTTCAGAGATCATCTGAGGATCTGAAAACAATGTTCAGCGTTTGTTCTGGTGTCTGTCTTAATCTACGCAGTTTGTGGAAAGAGGTGAAGAACGTCTCATAAAATACCCTCACACAGTCCCTTCAGCCTGATAAAATACCACACACTCATTTCAGCTCAGAGAAGCGTTTGTGATTTGAAAAAGATGCATGCATGTGGACCAGTGTTTCCTGCACCGCTATTCAGGAGGAGCATTGCAAAAAAAGCTAGATGTGTTTCTTTGATATTGCGTTGTTGTCCTTGTTGTCAGCTTGTGAAAATGAACATGCAATGAGCACGTTTCAGTGCTGCTTGATTCACAAACTCGTCCGTTTTAACGAATCAGTTATACCTATTTGTGAATAAGTCTGAATTGAGCAGTTTTCAGTTTGAATTAGTCTGAAAGCTTACTTAAAGTGATGATAAAAATGGTCATTTATAAGCTCAGTAAAACCGGTGTGTAGAAATGAACGCATGCAGTGTGATATAAGCATGATCAATAATAACCTTGTTTGCAGATATTTCCTATTTTCATCTGTACATGTTCATGCATTACTAGTTCTGAGTTTAACATCAATCACAATGTGTCATATCTCAAAACATAAATGACACTGTGAGTAAAAACCCAAACTACCCCCTCAGTTCTTTGATCGTTCAAATAACACACACCTATGTTTGATGTTTGAACTAAATGCATAAGCACACTCAGGCGAACACCTGCTTTGATGATTGTCTTAACTGGGACAAAGACTGTGGCTTCAAAATTAATATAGTGATTATTCGTTAATGTATTCATTTGCACCTTTTTTTAAAACACAATTTTGGGGGTTAAATGCATGCATTCGGTGCACGACGGGGGCCTCGTCTAACTCTGTGATGCAAAGATGACCAACTCCTGATATGGTAAAGTTACAACATCTCCTCCAAAAGTTAAAACAGTTCACATTTGTGAGAGATATTTCATCATGGCCTCTTTAGGGAGGCAGGGCTCGAGTCTAAGACAGGAGCTCAGACTGCTGGTAAATTGGCTAAATCCAGCCGTGGGTTCGTGGGTCCTGAGGGAGATCATTTAGGGGCCTCACCTGCAGGGGCACCTGTAGGTTTTAGTCTATTAGTGCTTTGCTGAGACTCACGGCCCTGTTTACAGACAGATCTGCCTCCCTCCCTCTCGTGCGCTCTAGCGACGGCACGCCAATCGCCCAATAGAAGGCTGTGGATTTGAATACGGTTTCTCTCTGCCCTGTAGTGATTTGCATATAATACACAGCAAACTGTTTAATGGTGCTTTGGTTACTGTGAACCTGATTTCCGTTTCAGTTTAGAATGTTTCAGACATTTGCATGGTTTGTAATGTTTCCACAGCCTGAATAATTACTTTTGTGGTTGTGGAATTCAGTTTGGGCTTTTGCATTAAATAGTAACAGAAGTTTTGAGTTTTGTTACTGGGTAGCTGAAGTGACATCAAGAAGATGTCAAGTAAAAAACTATTTTAAACCAGATTTTTCTGATCCTTCACAATGTTTCTATATACCATGACATCAATTTAATCATGTCACCTTTATTTATATAGTTCTTCATACAATACAGAGTGTTTCAAAACAGCTTCACACTAATAAACAGGAAAATAACAATCATGTGAAATATATATATATATATATATATATATATATATATATATATATACACACACACAGTATATATATAGGCTATTTATTTATTTAATTAAAAATACATTAAAAATCAATAAGAACTTAATTCATTGCACCAGTCCAATTTCTGAATTCTTTAAATACATCAATTTATTCTTCATGTATTAAGAATATTCATATATATAGGCTATATATATATGAACACACTAATAGTCAGGAGTTTGGATTAAGACTTTTGTTAATGTTTTTTAAAGAAGTCTCTTAGGCTCACCAAGGTAATATTACAATTTAAAATTCTATTCTAATATATTTTAAAATGTAATTTATTCCAGTAATGACAAAGCTTAATTATATATACATATATAATTTACATATATATATATATATATATATATATATATATATAATTTTTAAAAAAAATCTAAAATCAATGTGCATGTCAGTTGTCAACCACCCAAATACAAATTGACGACAGACTACAGACTTAAACCGGGACCTTGTTTAACAAAGTTAAAGAAAACATAATAAAGTGTGCCGTGAAGGTTTGGCCTTGTGTTTTTTGGCTCTCTCTGAGTTCTTTTAACGTTCTGCTATAAATTTGACCCAAATGTTAGAGCTGCTTTGCACCCGTAGACTGATTCCCCCGCCAAGAGATGAGAACAAATGTAAACGACACTTTAAGAGACTTGTTAAGATTACAACCAGGGGTTGTGTAATGTCTGCTGTAATTCGTCTGTTTGCTAAATATATGAAGCAAGACCGTACAGACACCTGCATCACACGCTTCACCTGCTACAAACAGTAATTTACACTGTTTTTAATCTGTGTTCAGGCCTCTTCAAACACACACAAACACACGTCATCTTTATGACACCCTTTCAAAAAATTCTAAAACATAAGGATATTCAAATGACTGTCTAAATTTTAGTAATTCTAATGAAATTTTGTTTTGCGTTTGCTTTTGGTGGATTTCGATAAAGCAGATAAAGCTCGAATCTGTTTTTGGATGATAATGTGAACATCAAGATTCACAGTCTGACATTTGCGAATCTGATCTGGGACGATTGTGTGGAAACAAATAGGATACGTATCTGATTTTTGCATTGACGTCACTTTTTTTTCTTTTTTCTTTTTTTACTTCCAATCCCAAATATAGTTTTTAAATTCCACCATATAAAGTATCACAGAATGATGCCAAATATGTATGTATGTAAATAAAATCTATTTACATATATAATTAATGTATAATAAAATTTTAATTTATATTTTTATATATGGCCTGTAACTACATACTTTTATATATTTTAGGTATATACATTAAACACATTTTTTTACACTTATTTTAAGCAGTGACAGGCGCAGTTAAAATGTTTGGCTTAATATATTTTTAAGCAAAAAGTTCTTCTATTTCATTTAAAAATGTAATGTGATACAATACCAGTTTGGAAACATTAAGGTTTTTTAAAGAAGTCTCTTCTGCTAAACCAAGGCTTCATTTATTTGATCAAAAATACAGTAAAAACAGTAATATTGTGAAATATTATAACAATTTTAAGTAACGGTTTTCTATTTGAATATTAAAATGTAATTCAGCATCATTACTCCAGTCTTCAGTGTCATATTTTAAATTGTAATAATATTTCCACATTTTTACTGTTTTTTATTGTATTTTTGATCAGCCTTGGTGAGATTAAGAGGCTTCTTTGAAAAAACATTAAAACCTTAATGACCTTTGGACCAATACTGTATATTTAAAGATGATATGAAAATTGTTTGTTACGATGAATGTGATTCTGCGTGTGGGTCTATCATCTGTTCATTTAAAAGATCATGAGAAATGAAATAGTGCACTTTATCTTACAGTGTGAACAGCTTGTAAAGTAAATAACTTAAAGTCATGTTGTGATAACGGAGCACTTTGCTATGCTTCTGTCACACACATCAGAGTCAGCGGTGTCTGGTGTAATTGTCGATTTGCTGTGTCATTACTTGTTTGTGTTAGTTTGCGTTTACAGCCGGCCAAAACTCCAGACACTCGTTTTCTGGAGACGACATCTAAAGAATGGCCCAAATAATTACATGAGTCATCAAATGACTGCCCACAGACATGCTGTTCTCTACCTGAGATGCACACAAACATCCCCGACAGACACGTACAAACAAACATAAACAGCTTGTACGAACGCACATGTCAACCACAGACTCTAATATTGTGCGCATTGTGACTCAAACACACACTGAGACAGACTTTCACACATGCACAACTCTTGAAAACAGGTTAGCAGTAACGCACTCACCCGTCCAGATCCTCAGGTGTGTCTAAGTGTGTGTGTGATTTTATTCCAGGACTAAGTGTGGTCTCAGATCTGAGCCGGTCTCATCTCCGTCTCTGAGGGACACAAAGACGTCTGTCCATACTGTCTGCCCGAGCGTCTCCTCTCCATTCACAAAAAAGCACAGACGAGCATCCAACTACAAGCCCAAAACAACAGCACACGCGGACAGACTGAGAGGTTTGAGTGGAAGCTGACAGGAAGGAGGAGAGAGAGAGAGAGAGAGAGAGAGAGAGAGAGAGAGAGGAGGTGGTGGATCTACTCTAGAGCGGCGATGTAGTTTTTATAGCTGGGTGGGAAGCTCAGGATAATAATACCCATCCTCCTCCACAACACAGTTTAAGCTCAGTATGTAATAAAGCCCATGGTGCACAAACCCTCTGATTTGGGGTCAGACAAAATGAATTTTTAGTTTTATTCGTGAAGGATTTGCAACTCGAACTTGGGCACAAATGAAGGGAGAGAGAGAGAAAAGTACCAGTTCTATATATGCATGTGCGCTGACTTCAGAAGATGAATTAGACGAAGGTAGAAGACCCGAAGTTCACTATAGCACACTACTCTTACTTCTTAAAACTTACTAAATACTGGACAATATACACTGTTTATGGTCTTAGATGTATATATTTCTTAAAAAAATTACTGTCACATGACCTAAATGGATTTGATTCAGCTAGTGGCATCCAGTTGTTGTCTTAGATTAAAAATAATATTGTGATTTATCATTATCATTTGCCAAAATGTAGTATACGACCAGAGCACAATGCATTGTGGGATACAGTATCTGAAGCATTGTTCTCTGGTTGTATACTACATTTTGGCAAATGTAGTATGTAATCTATACATGCAGGATAAATGACTTCCTGTGCACCAGGGTTATTGTCATTAATTAAAACTAAAAGCAAAAAAATAACTGAAATGTAAACAGAAAATATTATAAAACAAAATCTATAATTCTATACCAGTGACACTTTATTAACACAGCTGTGCACAAGTATGACAGCCATACAATGCAGCATCATTTCCTGTGGCGCACAGGTCAGATTTGCTGCTTATATTTTGCATGTGTTTCAGTTTAATTAAGCAACACTTTATATTTATATAATGGCATAATTGAGACGTTACGACTCTCTAGTTAATTAGAAGTTGGTTGTTTTATACGTGTGGTTTGACCTATATTGCAGCTCAGACTGCATGTTCCTCAACAGGGCTGTTCAATTTCCCTTCGTTGAAACTTAAACCAGAAGTAGACAGATAATCAGTTAGTTAACTTGTAAACTTATACTCACAGTTGTGTGAGAGTACATTTGTATAGTACAAATTAAATATAATTTTTATATATAATATATATTTAAGTAATATACATGTTCTATAATTTTTAATATATGATATATATTTTAATGTTTTCTTTCAAATTTATATATATATTTTTTTTTCTTTATATGTATATATATTTTTTTATATAAAGTAGTTTAATAATATAAAACATTTTCTTCAAATTTTTTAATAAATAATATATATTTTAATAATTTATATTTTCTTTATCATTTTTTATTCAAACGTTTTCTTTATATATGTAATTTTTTATATGTATTTTAGTAATGTACATTTTCTTTATCTTTTTTATATATCTATAGTTTAATAATATAAATGTTATATATATATATATATATATATATATATATATATATATATATATATATATATATATATATATATATATATATATATATATATATATATATATATATATATATATATATATATATATATATATATATATATCACACACTTTGCTGTCTAGGTTTGCCTTATTGTAGGTTGTTGTTTTTTTTATTCTATTAATTTTATTTGGTTTCCATAATTTATCATATATTATACATAATTGGATTAAATATCCATAAGTAGTGTAGTTGAATGTGTGCAAAAGTAATACAAGCTAGTTTTTACTAAAAGCTCAATTACAGTAATTTATGTCTCGTGAAACAATTTTTTAAAAATATTTCTATACTCTTAAAAAGAAAAAAATCCAGTGTATTTGACACATGTGACTGTGCAGCACTTTCTGTGTCACAAAACATTTTTTTCCCACCTTTCAGCTCATTCTGTGATTCTTCTGAAAAAAGCTTTAGATTATTAGATATACCTCTGGGTAAATGTAAATGTTGGCATATATCATGCATTAATCCGTATATGTTTATTATCTTGTTTTTAAAGCTGGACATTGAGAAGATGGACAATCTCATCTGATAATACTCACAGCTGTCAATGTTTCATTTCATTTATATTTTTATTTTAATGTAATGTCAATGAGATCTTTGTTATCACCATTTTATAACAAAAACTCTCTTGTCGAAGATAACAGTAAAAATCTTTTGTTCAGTAAAAAATTTAACTCAAGCTAAAATCAATGTGAACTTCAAAATGTCCCCGGATCATGTTTAGATTCTGATAATCAAAGATGTTTGACATTGTCACAATCATAATGTTTCAATTCCTTTCAATCAGTTCAATTCAATTCCTTACACTGCAGATGTCTACATTTCTGAAAACAAAAGTACAATATGTGAGACAGACACATATTGAAATGGCGGTACGTTTTCAGAAATCGAGCATGTGTTTGTGTGAAAAGAGAGAGAGGGAGTGCGTTTCCTTTAAATCTATTGTTTCAAAAGACATAAAACTATTACAGACTCTCTCGTTTGTGTTTTTTGGCACTGTGACATTTTCCCCTGAATCTGTCTCTTTAAATCATGACTCAACGCTTTAACACGGACAGGATTTCCTAAATGACATCAAGAATCCACCTAGTTATGTAATTTATGACAGATTCATCATGACCTGCTTTTTAACGAGCACAGTTACTTTATACCAAAGCCAGTGTTTAACTGGGTAAAATATGATTTAGATAGATTTCTTTGTGCTGCTGAGAACGTAACGAATGCAAGATGTGAAAATGTAAGAGATGGACAAATTAATTATGGAGACACACACTCACACACAGACATATTATTTGAAGATATTTTCAGTTAGTTGTCATAGAAACCTCAGACAGGTGATTCTATACGTTCCTTAAAACAGATTCCTGTATTAGACAGTGCTTTATACTCTAAGAAGAATACATTTATTTTGGATTACGACTTTAATGATGTTTCAAGCGCAATTCATAACACAACACGAGTACCTGATGCATTCTCTGTGTTGTCAAAAAATAAATGTTCTTCAATGGTTCAGCAAATAACTCTAAAGTCATTGTATGGTTTTTCATAAGAGTGTTTTGGTACCGGAGCATTGGTGGTTTTCTAAAGAACTACAAAATAAAAGTTTTTTTTAAACCCTGAAAAGCAATTTGTGACATCACTGAGAATGTGTCAGGAAATTGTGTTGTGTTATGAATTCACATGCTTGACACATTTTGAAAATCGTAACACAATGACACATTAAATCGAACTTGCATTGGTAACACATTGTTTAGAATATTAAAATGTTCTCCGCAATAAGAAAAAAGAGGTTCTTTTAAGAAGTCATGACGAAAGGTTCTTTGAGGAACCAAAAATGGTTTATTTGATTTCAAGTAATGATTTGTTTTTTTAAGGTTTTACTTTGAACTATAATAACCCTGTTTAGCATCAAATTTCTCTGATGTCTTTTCATCAGTCAGAATGCAGTGAGAACTGATGTGTTGTTTGTTTTTTCACAGCAGCAGTCAGACGAAGACGAGACTCATTCAGAACCACGACTGACATCCTTCTCATACAAACCCTTGTGTGTTCGCTGACCCTGTGATGTTTCATTTCAGGGAAGGTCAGATGTTCCTTTCTTTCTTTCTAATTTGCTAGTCAAAAATCTTTATTACTGTTGCTTGTGTGTTTAATACATAAATTCATCAGTTTGATATCCTAAGCCTTTGGATTTTCAATTTGGGACGCTGTGCATAGATGTATTGTGGGAGTGGGGGCTTTGGCGCTCAAGGGTGTGGCCTTGTGGGAAAAATTTGTCATCTCTGCCCACTTACAGACAAACCCACCAACTAGGGTGGGAAACAGTCGTCCAAGGACGACACACACACACACACACACACACACACACATACAAAGAGCCCAAAATATGCGACAAGGTCATCTGTAAACCCCTCCACACATTAGCTCCTGTTTTTATTGGATGTGTTGTGTCTTTTGGTCGGCTTCGTCTGCGTTATCTGGTATCTTCTACACACACACACACACACACACACACACACACACACACACACACACACACACACACACACACACACACACATACATACACACACACACACACACACACACACACACACACACACACACACACACACACACACACACACACACACACACACACAGACAACAGAGAAACAGTGATAGTTTTTGGAAATGCTGCTGATGAGAAAGTGTTTTTGTCTTGGTCAGGCTTGTCAGTCTGTGTGTGTGAGTGTGAACTAGTGTTGGGCGATATGCTCCATTTTCATATCGTCCTATCACCAGCCTGTGAGATCGGCGATACACGGTATTATCGTGAGGGGGCGGGGCTTACTTATTTGATTATTGATTATTTACTCATTAATTTGCTTGTTTTATTACTTCGCTTTATATACGAGAATCTTTTTCTATTTTGCTAGCAAAGGTGGAGTGTTTATTAATAGGCTAGATCAGGTTATTTCCCGGTATAGTGAGGTAAAAAAGTATAGTAAAACTCAGAGTATTTCAACATGTCAGTGGGAAATTTACGGACACACATTATCCTCTCATGCCGTTACAGATACAGCATTTTGACTGTACTTCTGCACGAGATGAAAACATGTTTTAATAATTTCTAAGGTCAAGAAAGAGTCCGAGTTTGCGATATATGTCCTCCCACCAGTGCTCTCTCTGTCTGGATGCACTTCACATATGCGCACTTCAATAAGCCCAAAGAACGCGGTTAATGTGTTTTAAATGCCGGGAGAAATCAGAGAAAGGGGCAAAAATCTAGCTGAGTCAATCGGTTTATTCATAAACTTATGACTTGACTCCGATAAAGGAAAACGGGTTAATGCATTTACATGACCACATGCATTGTCAGTTTATTCAGCATAATTGGGTTAAGAACGTGCCTGTAAACGCGCTCATTAACTGAAAGTGAAAGTAGAAACGGACTGAGCTTTCAGCATCTGTCGCTGCATTAACGCCTCATTCTCTCAGAGACGACAATGGATATAACGGTATAGCAACTATCTTAATTTACTGGCTTAATATTTCTCTTGTGGACCTACATTAATGACAGTGAAAAAATTAGAAGAATATTTCTTGTTAAACAAGTGTTTGAAGCTGCTTTTGATTTTCACAGATGGCAGAGTGCTGTGTTCATGAACTAAAGACTGTTATTAGGCCTATGTCATTTTGGTGATATTATTATTAATATTTAGTAATTGTATTGTTTTTAGTATTATTAGTGTCATTAAACGTTTTGTTAATGTGCTATGGAAACAAAATACTGACGAACAACGATGCCGTTTTCATCTTGGATCTGTATAAGAATGATGCGCCTGTTAAAACAAGCACTCTTGACAATTTGTGAATGGATCACCTTGCAATTCAATTTTGATGTGGGATGTAGTTTTTTAGTCTGTTTTAAAAACATTTTCTTAGAGGAGTCCTCATACGCGCATGTTGGTGTTATCGCAAGTGTTAGGCTATGTGGTGATGTCGTTATGAATTTAAAGGCAAGGCAAATTAATTGTAGTTCATAATATTAATTTAATAACAATACTAGCTTTATAATAATAATAATAATAATTTAATACATTAATGGTAAAACGAGCCAATTATCGTATTGATATCGCCAAATGCATCTGCCATCGGCGATATCTCAGACTATCGTCGATACATGATACTGTCGTCTATCGGCACAACCCTAGTGTGAACTAAATATTGATAATGATTCAAGAATTAATTGCTTTAGTGGAGCATGATGGGAAATATAGTTTTTTGTGCGAGCCTATCGAAATGCATGCAAGCTAAATTGTACATTAAACATGAACAATTACATTTACATTTAGCATGATGCTTTTTGCTATTGTATTGAAGGTGTACATTTTATTAGTTCATGCATTCGTAGGCATTGCTAACACGACGCTCTACTGTTTAAGCTGCAGGTACAAATGATTATGATTGAAACCAATTAACTTTAGCAGTTATTTTGTAATTGACACACCTTCAACCCTGAAAGTTGCAGGTTAAAGGAAAACCAGAGTATCCTGTTGGTGATTACTGCATTGTGCTGGTGTTCGTATGTGAATACGGTCATTGCGACATACTTGACTTCAGATACTCCAGCGCTCAAGCTCAAATGTACTGTAATGTACATCCCCTAATATGTTGTTAATCAAACTAATCATGCATGTAAAACTCAGATCTCACACGTGTTTGCGACAGATGGAGTGTGTGAGGGTGTGTGTTTTTGTGTTTTTGAGATGCTCCTTCTGAAAGGACATTTTTGTGGAGGATTGTGAGGGGGAGGCTGGCCCGTGTGTGTGTGTGTGTGTGAGTGATTATGACTAGCCCCTGTCTGCCCTCAGGCCCTCTGGCTCTACCTAATTAAAACCAACCAGGCTGCAGGGCACAGGAGACAGATGTCTGTCAAAGCGTGCTCTCACACACACACATAGACACACACACAAGATGCACGCTTTCATAGTGATCAGTCACAAACTGTATGCACATATGTCGCTTCATGCTAAAAAATGCAAGCGCATATCACACGCATGCTCTCACGCACACAGTTAATTGAAATCTATATGTATAATGGGACTGGATATTCAGCATGCCTAAAAAAACATGTTATATGTAGTGATGGACCGATATAAAAAAAAGAAATGTTTTTTTTTTATTAACAATTAACAGAACAAATAATATATTTAACAGAACAATTAACCAGACAAATAATAGCTATTGCTTAATTTTACATATTAATTGATTTGGTAATAAGTGTGTTCTAAAATCACATACATTTTCATGTACTATTTTTTTATATTTATACTATATATATATATTAGGGGTTGAACAGACTTGTCGACTTTAATGGTCTGCCATGACGCTTTAAGCTTGATATTGATTAATTGTTGATCATGGCCTAAAGAGGGCGCAACAGGTTAATAAATCTTTAAAGTCGACTTTTACGCTTCGTTTCCTTTAAAATAACTCAGAGAGCGCACCACAAGATGTGTTTGATTAAACCATCTGGATGCTTAAAATTTATCGTGTGAATTCACATTTTAAACAGCTTATTGTACACACAAGATAATTGCCTTTCTAAACTGCTGCAAGCTGCATTGTAACGCACAAACACACAGACAGTAGCGCACATATCACATGAAGATCGCGCACACACAGAATCATTCAGTACTGCAGAAATGTATTGTAAACTTAGTTCTGTGATTTATCAATAAAATAACTTAGATTTGGAAAAGTTCTAGCATATATTTCTTAGTAACTAAAACCCACAGCTTCACTATTAGTAGGGACGCTGCCAGGTGGAATTCACACGCAATCGATCTCTCTCTCACAATAATGCATTCATATAAATGTAATCTTTACTGTGCTACCTTATCTATATCTGATTTAGAACGAGCAGAAATCTGTGAGAAATATAACCACCCAAAGACAAAAGAACTGATAAGAATGAGCTGTTCTGTAGGAGCACCGTGTCAATATGCCAGAGCTGAGCACAAGACAACCCGTGTTCAAGCTTATTCGGCTTATTTGCTGATTAATCACATCACTAGTGACTAGTCGACATCGACTCAACTTTCATCACATAAATGTCGACTTTAAAAATCTGAAGTGGTTCAACCCCTGCACAATAAGATAATTATCAGGACAATCAATATTTTTTACATATTAATGGTTTTGGTAATAGATCTCCACCTTAAAGTTTGTTCCAAAATCTATATATAATTTTGTAACTTTTTAAATTATTTTATAAATATATTTGTGTGTGTATGTATATGTGTGTGTGTGTGTATGTGTGTATATATATATATATATATGTATATATATATATATATATATATATATATATATATATATATATATATATATATATATATATATAATATTTACATTTTAAAATAAAAATCTTTAATATATTTGATTTAATTTGAATATTGTTAATAATAAACACATTAATTAAATATTTTATATAATTTATCATTTATAAATGTATAAGTAAAGTTTGTACAGTGACAGTCTGAAATTAGATTTTTTTAATTTGTGGGAACCGTATCGGTAGTTGACCCAAGCTGGAATTAATTTGGGTCGCCCGGCATGTGCACGACCTGCCAGGCCAAGACTCCATCTTTGACAATATATGGTAAACATTTCCTTCTATTTTGGAATAAATGTTGTGTAAAATGTGTTGTTTTCCATTGTATATTTGCAGTATATCGGCCGCACTGCTCTTTAATCGGCCTTTGGAAACCTGTTTAAGTCACACAATATCCACAATACTATAACAAGCAGCTACCAAACGCTGAGGTAATTCCTCAATCATGTGTACTTCCTGCGGTCACACAATACAGCCCGACTGTCAGTCCATCAGGCCCGAGAGCGGCCCGCTGTGATGCCTAAACTCCTCTGCTGTGGTATCTGCTCCAGTGTGTGTGTGTGTGTGTGTGTGTTTGGGGGTTAGGGTGGGTGGATCAATGTGTCCTTATTTTAAACTGAGTGAGTGAGTGAGTGAGTGATGATAGCCCACACACTAATTTCTATCGCTGTCTTTCTCTCCATACACCCCTCCTCTGTGCCTCTCCTCTTTTCTCACACCAGTGGGTGGACCCAGTTTCAAAACCAAAATCTTACAGCAACATTACAAAACGGCCCGCTTTCCCTCTCTCTCTCTCTCGGTGTGTGTGGTTAACTGAGCTCGGTCTCTCTACGTAAAGGTGTGTTGTGGTGCGTTGCCCTCAATAATACTGTGTGTGTGTGTGTGTGTGTGTGTGTGTGATCATTGCAAGCGTGTGTGTGTGTGTGTGTGTTTGGGCTTCTGTAATTTACCCAGAGCAACAGGGAGAGAGGAGACAGTCTGGGAGTTGCCACTGGTTACAGTGACTCTTCTCACACAGGAAACACCTACAGGAGTTTAGATGTTCCTCAATCAGCTGCGCTCACATCACACTCACTTTTCATAGAAGACCAGAGGAAATCAGTCAAACACACACGGCCCAATGCTGAAATCTAACAGATCAGGCTTAAACGAAAAGAAAGATATGTCAGCTGAAAGAAAAACTAAACTATGTTACAGGAAGTAGTATAGCTGGAGAATAGAATACACTTGAAAATGCAGTATAGTTCACTTTAGTTGTAGTTTAGTCTAGCTATAGAACAGAATAGTTGTAGTATGTAAAGTCTATTAAAGTTTAGTATGATAAAGTATAGAATAATGAAGTATAGTCTAGTTATACCAAAGTTACGTTTAGTATGGTATAGCAAAGTAAAGTCTGGTTACAGGTAACTGAACAGTATAGTGTAGTCAAGTCTAATCAGGTTTGGTTAAGTATAGTCTACAGGTAGAATAGTAAAGTTTAGTTATAATTAGTCTAATAAAAAGTTTGGTTATAGAATAGTCTAGCTATTAATTAGTCTAGATATAGAACACATTATAGTATAGTAAAGTTTAATCTGGTTTGGTTAGAGTGAAGAATAGCTCTAGTTTAGTCTAATGATAGAATAGTAAAGTTAAGTTTTAGCAAGTCTAATAAAATGTGGTTATAGTACAGTCTAGTTTTTGATTAGTCTAGATGTTAAACAGATCTGATCAGGTTTGGTTATAGTATAGTCTAGTTATCGATTAGAAATAGAAGGGATTATAGTAATGTCTAATCAGGTTTGGTACAGTTACAATAAAATATAATTATAATATGGTATAGTGATAGAACAGTAAAATGTTGTTATTATAAGTCTAATATGAGTTTGATAATGTTATTAACTATATAAAGTCTAGTTATAGAACTGTAAAGTCTTGTTAAACATGGTAATTATTGTAGAATATCTATCTAGATCCGATTATGATCCTAAAGGGCTGATCATGTTTTGATTAATCCATTTGGTTTATATTAAACAGATTAGCTGTAGAGAGTCATTTTAGATGCATAAAATTGTTTCTTCTTTCTGGAGACATTGACCTAAATTTTTTGGTTAATTTCCTGTTTGTTATGGGCTTGTGACCTTGTGATGTGTAGGAGCTTCTAAAGAAAAACGCTTGTTGAATTCTTAAAGATAAATCATATAATCCCAGCCATCACAGCGCTTAGAGTTTATAAATAGCGGCTCAGCTCACTCACCGTGACCATAGTGATAGTGAAATTACATGACCAAGTGAAGTGGTCAGTTGCTTTTAAAATGAACATGCTATGACATCAGCTTCAGGTACTTAAATGGATGAACCGTTAAACTTTTGAGTGAATCAGTTTAACAACTGGTTATTCAAAGCAGGTTCATAAAAGACTCAGAAAAAGACACATTAATTAGAACGGTTTTATGCTGCAGAAAAGAAATTCGTCTGGGAGAGTTTAACTGTCTCTCACTCTGTGTAAAGGTGAGGTCAGGGCAGTCCTCACTGTTTGACAGATAAGCGTTACCTAAATCACCACAAATGCTTTTTTGAAGATGAAGAGAGAGGAAAGAGAATGACATATAGGCAGGCACTATTTCACTCTCTGTTTGAGTGTGCTGTTGGGCGGCGGCGTCATCAGAAACAGACATGTTGTGTGTGCGGATGTGAATCCCCTAACTTTCTCTTTGGGTCTTGAACTGGACAGACTTACTCTTTATTTGATTGGTTCACTGCTTACAAACACACACATGCATAGAAGAGTCTCCATTAAGTAACATCAAACCACATATTTCCTCTCACAACTGTTAAACAAAATTAAAAGAAATGATCATCCGTTATCACAAAATAAACCCTGACAGGATGATGTTAGGGGTTTGTTTCAACCTGAGGGGGATTAATGTGTGATAATGAAACTAGCACTGAAAGATTTGGTGAATAGATCTGACTAAATAATTTCACTCTTTTTTTTGCAGTAATGAAACTAGCACATATATGTAGGACATCGGTTGCCTGGGACAATGATAAATTATTTAATTTAGCGTCATGATGCACACACATCTTTTACTGCATAATACCACGTGTGACCAATCAGAATTAAGTATTACAGAAAGCTGTGTAACAATTAATTGTTACGTATGGAATGCAGAAGTCCATATTTCATTGATAATCTTCAGTTCTGATATCCCACCATGCTTATTGTTAATTTGGAATGATTTTCACTCTCTTTAACACTTTATCGAATCAAAATGTTATTTTCAGTAGCTAAATTATCATATCAAGTACTCTTTTTATTATTTTAATATTAAGCAAAAATTATTTGGACACAAAAAGAAGCAATGTGTTTGCACCAGCAACGAGCAACACTATATGTAAATCAATATTTATATCTGCTCACATCACAATCCCTCATCAATATCTGTTTTGTTCTGTGACTAAACATAAAGTCTCTATTCCAGACAGTCAGTCAAACCATATTTGTCTTTGAAATTATATAGTAAACAAGCTATTGTTTGGACATACTGACTGATTACCATAAAGCTGATGTCAGTAAGGGTTTTTTTTTTTTTTTACTAATCAAATAAAGGCAGCCTTGATGAGGAGAAGAGACTTCTTGAAAAAACTTTAATACATCGATTACATTGAATGTATTCTCAACACTGTATTTTGAATATTAGAAAATTATTGTATTTTTGAAAATTATAGCTATTTTAATGTATTTAATATATATATATAGCTTCTTTTTGAAAGTTTTCACCACTGATGTTCTAAAACCCTAGTGTTGTTCTGAGCTGTGTTTGTGTGTATGTCTGTAGTCTCTCTATGTGTGTGCGTATGTAGGATCTGTTCTGTATCTGTTCCCAGCAGTGATCTAGAACCGCACTGAGATCCCCAATTCTCTTCTGTTCTTGTTACCTCGTTCCCACACCCTCCCGCGTGGAGCGCACCACACTCTCTAATGTTTGAGAACACGCCAGTGTAAAAGTATCTGCCGTGTAACAAAAGACTGCTTCGGATCAGGTTCAACTTTGATAAACCTTGTCCTAGTGACTCGACAGACAAAGGCGTGGTGCGTATCCCGGCATAACCCCACTCCCTCACTCTGCTCTCCGCTTCTTCTCTCTCGCTCGCTCGATGAGGTTTGGACTCCCACCACAGGAGTTTTTATGTAATCACGGCCTGTTAATGTCAGGTTAATCAGGGCTGCTCGAACATGCCGTGATGGATCTGAAAGCAGCTGCTTGGCATTGAAAGGAAATCTGGTACCCGTCACAGCCACAATTAAAATGAATGAATAATTGAGACCGGCGGTCATCTGCCCATTCACCTGATATACGGTGTCCCTGACCACACCGAACAAAGCTCCCCCTCTCTCTCTCTCTCTCTCTCTCTCTGTGTGTGTGTGTGTCTGTGTGTGTGGATACTGTATTCACACAGTTTACCCGAGTGCACTGAATCTACATGTTTGAATACTTCAGCATTTAATCCTCCAGTTTCTTGATAGAGTCTCGGCTTATGTTCACAAAGAGAGCAGATGAATGATGTTTCCTGTATTCCGTCTTAGACACGGCCAGTGCTGCTCACAGTTTCATCATATGTGAAGTTTCTCAGAATAAAAGTCACAGTAGATAGTGGAAACATGATGATCAGTGTTTTCAAAGCAACCTTTAATAAAACAAAAAAAATTATATATAAAATTCAAAGATTTTTTTCTTTAGAACGTTCCCTTTAAATTGTTCATTTTTGGAATTTTTCATTTTTTAATTTGTTTAAAGAATCTTTTTATTTTTGAAATAGTGGAAGACATTAACATTTGAAATGTTGAAAATCATCCAGAAATCTTAAACTAATTTGAAAGTGAAAAATGACAACAAAGTCAATTATTATTAAAGGAATGTTTATACTGTTCCCAATAAATATACAATAGTAAAACCTTTACAAAACAGAACCATGATTTTTTTAACTTAGTTTTTACTGAAGTACTTTTGTTATGTACGTTACATTACTGACTTGAAGAATGAGACCCTTACAAAAAAGCTTGCGTTTTTGAGATTGCAATATTATGCTATTCAAGTGACGTATAATGAAATTCATAAGTGCAGATCATTTCTGACTACTTATGTAAACTTTCCTCATATTTTAATTTGGTTCTTTGCATTTTTTGTTTAGTCGCTGTAGTGGCATAATGGATAATGTTGCTCACAGCCTGATTTGTCTCAAACTGGAGTTCTCTTGCAGGGCAACACTAAGTGATGCTGAGATAGCATCAGACCGCTGTCCCTGCCCTGTCATCTCACTTTACTGTATTAGACTTTCTAATTAAACAGACGGTGAAAACGAGGGGGTGGGGGGGTCCCGCAGAATCTAGTGCACTTTACATGACAGATGCACAAGACGAGCTGAAAAAAATGCCATCACAAAGCCTTTACATTTCACCACAGACAGTGATGGAGCAGTTAGACAGGCACTGAGAGAAACAAACTTCGAGCGAAAGACAGAGAGACAGAAAGTGGTTGCTGACCTTTAGGTGTTGCTGGTGGAGTTGCTTCTTGGAGAGAAGTCTCTGCGTGTCAGGAAACAGACTGCTATCCTCCGATTCAAACATGTGAAAGTGAACACAGACGAGAGAGAGAGAGAGAGCAGGGGGAGAGAGATAAGCAGAGGAGTTGCGTTTTGCACAGAAGGTGTGTCGTGAATCAGGGAGAGGGAAAGAGAGACGGAGAGAGAGAGAGAGACACTAAACAAAAGTTCACACCCACCCAGCCCTCCCTCCAAACCAAAAGTATGTTGGCAGCCAGCCGCACGTGTCCACCTGACATGCACCTCACACACACACACACACAAACACACACACCAAGCACAAACCCTCCCTGCGTACCTGCAGACACTGGCAGTGTGTTATGCACTAATACCAACATACTCAGCAACATGTTTACATTCTGATAATCTCATAAATGCACACACACTCACACACACACACACACACACACACACTCACACACACACACAGTGTTATGTATTTTATGCATCTATTCACAAGGTGAACAATTTAATGTATTTTATTGGATTTTCCTTTAAGTCAGAGAAGCATATTTGAAGTTTTACTACTGAGAAATATGTTTTGTGAGTGTATTGTTCAGACAAACTTCATTTATTATAGCACCTACATAAATATACTGTGGCAGTTCTGTTGGTCAAATGACGGTAGCAGATGCTTTTTTGATAAAGTATATAGTAAGCTCCTTCTACCTGGTCTGACCCTTAGAAATGACTTTTATTGGTGAAATCTAATGTAACTGTTATTTAGTCATATTAAATAATATTTGTGTGTAAAATATAACCAGTACATTTAGATTGTTAATTGTTAGTTGCCTGACCACATTTTACATTGTACATTCTGAATAAATGCAGAACATACTGTATTCGCCACATTTTAGGTTAATGAAATCGCAGATGAATTATACATTGTTTTTTGTACTTAAGTCAGAGAAATATTAAAATTCAACTTAAATATATGTATATTATTCATTTTATTCATAAACATTTCTGAATGTATCTCCTTGCCTTGTGAGAGGTCAGAATGAACATTTACAGGTAAAGTGAATTGTTAATTACTAATATAGGCCTATTAACTACTATTATTAATCAATATAAAAACAAAAAACACTGGAATTTATTTATTTATTGTTTACTGAATGAAAAAAAAGATGTACATATATTGAATAATATTTATTGATTATTATTATTTTCTTAATACTTATCCAATACGTATGCTGTTTTATTAATATACCATAGTATATATGAATATGATAATCACATAGTACCGTGTTATTTTTATGGTACTTCTCGGTAAAGAATGATACAGTAGTGCTTATTTTGTAAGTGTATACTCATATAGCTAAATAGGCCTCATATTTATTGTATACATTGACCGTAGAAGATGTGTATATGGGTGTGATGTGTAAATACGTGTTGATTCTTTTCATGGCTGCGTTCCCAGCATTCAGTGTCGTATTAAACTCAGGGAGGGGCTGGATATATGTGGGCCGCTTCATTAATACCTACCTAAAGAAAGGAGCGGGCATGTTTCTGTGAGGCTCATGAGTAAGGTGTTTGTGAATGCAGGTGTGCACCGCGCAGATAATTATACAATGCATCAAGTGTACAGCGCTAAACACATTACTGTGTCATTCACACTGCGCAAACGGCATAATTTAAAGATCAAGATTAATACATGTTTACCCAGCTCAAATCACTCTCAAGCACTTTGATACCTGGAGGTGGATTTTAATTCATTGGCGTATCATTAATCAACTGATGTCACAGAAGAAAAGGTTCTAAACGGAACCTTAAAGGGTTCCATGTATAGAACTTTATATTTAGAACCTTTCAGGGCTTTCCATCATTGGATCATTTTATGGATTTCATTTTATATAGGCAAGCTGCAGTTTTGTCGTCTGCCGTTTTAAACACTCAAGATCTTTAAAGCAGGATGGATTCTGATTGGCTTTCAATGTTTTTATCGTTCATCAGCTGGAAAAAAAATCGTCCTGAAAGTGATTTTGATGATATCGTTCTTCTGTGTCGTTATGGTAATAGAGGGAATGCATTAACGTCACTTTCCCGCCGGAACACGCCCCCTCAGCCGGACTGAGTGGCAGAAGAGCAGCTGCGTGACTGGATTTAATAGGGGAAACTGCGAAAACGCAAGTAAAACAAACGATTATCAGTTTAAACTAAAGATTGGACTCAATATAGTGTTCCTTACAACTTACTAAAGATCCAGTGATCCATGGATATTGACATGCAGCCAGAAATCGTGTTTCCTGACATTTATATGTGCCTGATTTCGACACCGGAGAAATACATACAGCAAATTTGCCTGTGAACGCTTTATATAAATACAATATAGGCAGGTCTAAATCCAGGTGATCACTTATATCAATGTTATATATATCATCATATCGTCTAGACTTAAAACTTGTATAGTTTTTTGTCAGTGTTTATTTAAAAATGTCAAATTATACAGAATATACAGTGGTAAATATTTGATTGATGAGTTGTCACTGCAATATATAACAATACAATATATAGAGAATGATTTTACCACTAAATTCAGCATATTGACACAAAAATGATTGCAAACATTATCATATCAACGTTCGCAAAATGTTTTAAGGATATCATTGAGGCCTGAGATGACGGAGTGTTTTTTATAAAACGTTCTTGTAATGTGACGTGTTAACAAAGCAAGAACATTTTATATGTAACATTTTCAGGATGTTGTTGAGGTAAAAGTTTGTAGAATGATCTTTTATAATACATTGACACAATGTCCCATAATAACAGAGGATGAACATAATCAAATTAACGTTCGTAAAATGTTTTTGACACAAAAATGATAACTGCAAATCCACCTTTCGCTGCCTGGAGTCCAGTTGTTTCTATGAATTGCAACGATCTATTTGCTTCTCTGTTTAGGTAGTCTGTAAAAATATACCTCATATTTCTTGTCAAATCTAGTAGTATAGTCAGTCTCAAAGCTCTTTCCCGTTTTAGACGCGTTCTGTGTGTTTTTCCGCAGCATTCACACTGAAAACCAATGCTGCCGTTCAGTCTTTCTGTCACTCAGTGAGCGGAACAGCAGCGACTTCCGCTTACTGTGACGTCATGCGCATTCCCTCTATAGTTGTGGTGTGGACTCTGCAATTTTTTTTACTTTTAGAATGATTTTTAGAACTATATCTGTATCGCTATAGTTATTGTGCTTGGTGTGAACGGGCCTTATGAGTGCATGATCTGATGAGTATATGGTAATGGTCATTGAACATCACACGATTGACAAAATAAGGCAAAAATGACATTTTCTTTCTCTCTTAAAGGACTCATCTTGAGGATTCTAATCTCTCTTGATCTTTTGAGATAAGAGTTTGCTGTTTGACACTGAAAACATACTGTAACTTTCAGAACGCAAACGTCTTCCTCAGGTTAAAAAGAGATTGATTGAAACAAAGATACTCAAATGACTCGTTCTGAACTTCCGCAACTCATCAGACAGATGAATATGTTAACGCATGACTGCCCACATTCACATATCAACAACGCCTATTGGATTATCAGAAACACAGAAACGAGCAGTCGCATTCGTTTGTTTCGTGGGCCGATGAAACAGTGGTCTTAAACTCTGAATACTGACACATATCGGTGTGGATGCAGCATCACACAGAAACATGATGTCAGAAACGATTTCATGAGCATTTTTCTTGACTACCAATACGACGAGAGTCTTCATCTCATTTTAAACATTTGCTAAAAGTACTACTGATGTCAGTAGCTGTAAGATGTAGAGTAGTTGTAAGCTATACTTTTGTGCATCTTTAAATCTCTCTTTCATTGATTATTGTGTTTCAGAAACATGAATGACACGGTCTAGTTTTTTCTGCCTCTTTCTCTTTCTGTTTTATGATCACTGATTGTTTCAAACGAGACAGACCTATAAATGATGACTTACTTTTTCAGCTGAAACTGCAAAAAAAATCAACCACTTCCTTTCCTGCAGTGCCTGTGTGTGTGTGTGTGTGTGTGTTTCCCTCAGCAGTACATGGGTAGCAAACGTCTCCCTCCTAGTGACACGTACAGGGGAGTTTCTTCATCCCTGTAGATTTATTTGACTAATTTTTATTGTTTTTATGAACAAACTAGTCAAAATTTGTTGGTTTGATTGCACTCTAAAATTACATTTTTAAATATTTTTAGAATCGAAATATTAAAAATGGCCTTCCTATCGATAATTTCATAGCTAGTATTTTAAGTATCACAAATGCCCATTATTTAAAAAATATTTGCAATGCTTTTTGCACAATATGACATCCTTATAGATGACTGGAAATCCATCTTAAACATGCCTTTCGCTGAGATTGTTGTCTCCCTGATGATCAACACTAAACTCTTAAAAGCAAAGTTGTTGGTGGAAATGATTTGAATTAAATATGCAAATGTGATATATGGATTTTGGGTAATTTGGGTCAGGGTGCTCTGATTGATCGGGCTCCAATCATTATCAGCTGATAATAGCTTTATTAAGTTTGTTAAGTACAAAACTTGCGAGACAATTTTTCTATGCGCAGCTAAAATAGCTTCACTACATTCACCGGTCCGGCAGTGCTACCAGGTGTCTGAAAACTAAAGGACAATCCATTTGCAACGTTTTGCATCTTGTTATCGACAACATTCTTCAAAATAGCATATTTTGTGTTCGAAATAAGAAAGAAACTCATACAGGTTTGAAACAACTTGTGTAAATGTATTTGTAAATAAATGAATTAATTTTTGGCGCCCCTGGAAGTGGGTGGAGTTATGAGGTTTGACTGACACTTTGAGGACAAGGTTTAGTCAAAAGTTTTTTTTAAATTTTTCATTGGTTAGATATTTGCACAACCCATAGACAGTGCCGATTCTACACTTCTGGGGGCCCTAAGCAAAACTTTTGTGAAGGGGCCCCTTTCAGTGCATTCTTAAAACCCCCAAATTTCCAAAAATTATTAATTACAATCCCAGATTTCTATAGGGGTGAACTCCGGTTGAGTGGGACTAGGGCTGCACGATTAATTGAAATAAAACTGCACATGATTTGGCATGGGCTGCGATTATTTAATGCGCAGCTTGTCAGTGAAGTACGGCTCTGTGATCAGTAGTAAATGCTGCTCCATCTGAACACCAGAGGGCGTCTCACGCAGAATCTCCAAATATGCCCCGCAGAAGTAGATAACACACATTATTAAAAATATTTCCACATGACTCCACAAATGTTTAGTTAACACCGCACATATATTTGCATGTTATAAAGAAATATTCACATTATAGAAAATTTCTGTCATGTATATACATATATATAGTGGTGAGCAAGGGGGCCCCCTGGTGGTTCAGGGGCCCTACGCAAATTACCTAGTTTGCGTATAGGAAGGATCGGCTCTGCCCACAGACAGATATAAAGGGTGACCAATAGAAATGATTTATGAAAAAACGACGAAATATAGAAGTTTCCGCATGACAGCGACACTATATCTGTGTGTGTGTGTGTGTGTGTATATGTATGTATGTATACAGTATATATATATATATATATATACATGCATTCACAATCTTGTGTAAAATTATTTATGCTTTTACATATGTATATATGTATTTCTGCTATAGAATATATATATATATATATATATATATATATATATATATATATATATATATATACAGTATGTCTAAAAAAGAAAATTGAATATAATTTATAAAATGTATATTATTAAAATTAAATTAAATTATGAATAAATATAATAAAAAAATGTGTGTATTTGTGTGTGTGTGGTTGTACTAGAAATTCTGAGAAATGGTGTGCATTAGTGGAATATACTGCACTGTTAGTGGCTGTCGGTGTCGACTACACCCCTAGAGTGGTCCAACTGGTTCACACCAGCCATCCCTCTGTCTCTCTCTCCCTCTCTCTCTCTGGTCCCACAACCCACTGCATGAGAGGACAAGGCAAGGAATGTAATCCAACCACACACTCATAGATTACCTCACCCACCCTCCTCCAGTCCTCTCTCTCTCTCTCTCTCTCTCTCTCTCTCTCCCGTGATGTTGCTGCCAGGTCGGAATGTTTTTCTTAGCCTCTCCTACACACTTTCACACACACACACACACACACACACACACACACACACACACACACACACACACACACACACACACACACACACACACACACACACACACACACACACACACTGCCCTCTCCTCTCTATTCTACCCCCGTTCCCATCCCATTTCTCTCTCTCTCTCTCTCTCTCTCTCTCTCTCTCTCTCTCTCTCTCTCTCTCTCTCTCTCCCGGGGTGGGTGGGTCTAGTCTGGTTGAGCTGTGCTGAGTTAAACCCCCTCACTGTGATCTCATGTCTAAACCTGCCCGCTGGAGTGTTTGGGTACGTCTTCCCACAGTCACAGTACAAAAATGAAATTTTTGCCACACTTGCCAATGGTAGGTGGTATTTAACTGGGCAAAAATATTTCTTGCAAGCCCTAAAATTTATATTTTTGATCAGATTTAGATTTGTTTTTCATTAAACCTATATTTTGGTGCAAAATCTTTTCTTTTTCTTCTTGCACATCAGATGTGCTAGAAAAATAGCACATAAAGCATGTAATGAGTTATTGTGTTTATCTTACTAGCAGCATCATGTACTGTATAAGATCAATGTTCAGCCATCACTGAAACTGCACCTGTTCACAGAGATTTTGATGCCAAAGAATATTCCACATGTATTTTGCTGGAGTCAGTGTTATTGCATATAAATGAATGAACGTTTTTAGATAGTTTTTGGCTTTAACTTGGTTTAAATGTTTTGTTTTTCATTCACCACTGAGATCTGAATGAATAATGAAATGTGATTGTTGAATCCATTGTCACTCACGTTTGCTGAGACTGTCAGGAGGTTCGTTGTCATTGCAGCAAATTCACTATCTTTAAAGAAGGGCCTTAAACTTCTTGCAAACATTTGTGGCAAACTGTTAAGTTAGCCAAACATAAACCGTTTTTGAAAAGACTGAAAAAAAAGAGATATTTTCATTAAGGAACGATCATCAAGTTGACGGTTTGAATATCATGGATTTGAATTGCAACCTGTCGATTTTTATTAACTTCCCAAACTTAATTTTGTTGTCGTATCTGGTGTTTGGCGAGTGTTAATTTGGACCCACCACTGCTATCAAATCCACACACACTTGAATGCAGAGTTTTCATTTCCTCCAGTCATTTCGATAGTTTCTGTTATTTAAATGACAGGAAGTGTGAGGTTGTTTTATAAAGGTTACCAACTTCTTTATACTCTTTTTTTTCTCTTCTCTCTCTCTCTTTATGTGGTGTGTAGAGGAGAAAGTTTATTTATTTTGTGTAGCCAGAGTTCATCCATAACATCATCCTCTCCACATACACATGAGTAGCTTTGACCAACACTAATGCTAATTGTTAAAAGGATGATTAAAAAAAAACATGAATTGAATGAGGTGAAGATTTATTCATTTACATATTTATTTAGAAAAATATCACAAAACTGCTCATAAAATCAACTCCACCTCTTAAGGCAAGACACTACAGGCAAAATGTTGGGTTATTTTGCTTCAATCACTTTTCTTCTTTAACACTAGTGGAAAGAAAACATCCAAAATGCACATTAGGTGCTTATTTTATTGCACGTTCTCTACTTGAGTCAGTAGATTTCAATCACGATCCTATCTTTAAAGGTCGTGAGTCAGAAATCTCCTTTTCAGCAGCTTGATACACCAAAAATTACAGTTTTACAACTTTACCTCCACAAAATGAAACAACAATTTTGAACCAGGCTTTATCCAGCGTTCAGATTTCTGTTCTGGAAATGTACATTATGAGGGAAGAACAAAACATTAAACTTGGTTAAGATATCTGATGAAAAAGGCAAACTACAGCTATGCAAAAAAAAGCTGACAGGAAAAAGCGTACATTGACCACAACATAATCAGTTATTAATATTCCGTTTTTTCTCTCTTGGACAGTCTGGTAAAAAATTATGTCGGCACAATTTGTCATGTTTCTTTGCGTTACTATCACAAATAAAACAATTGACTCCAAGTTTAACAAGTTTAACTATGTAAAATGCTTCAACAAAATTTTAATAATATTTGAATAAAGGGTTAAAGATGTAATTTTTCCTAGGCCGGACATCACGTTTGTCCACTACTGTATGTCAAATATTGCTTATTTGAACAGATAATGACTTATTTGCATATTTGAACATAACATTTCAGCAAACTTGTAATACAAAACAGTTCTAATGTTCTGTGATTTAATCATCTGGGGAAAGTATGTTGAGATCAATTAGTTAATGTTTTTTACCCTATTCACCTGTAGTGTCTCCTCCTTTAGTGTTTCCCAGCTAATTAAACCTGTGAATGTGACTCCTGCAGGTCAATCCGATTGGAGCTTGTGGTTTTCACAGGTCAGCGAGTGGACTGTGGGTGTGTGCCGTCTGAGACTCAGACTAGTCCACGGGTGACCACATGCTGTTCACTGGAAGTTAAACTAGTAATCACTCCGGCTAGCTATCAGAAGCCTGGCGGGGAGGGAGGGCGTGGCTGGTCGCTGAGGGATTATGGGTAAGGCCATCTTTGGTGGTGAGATGTTAAAATAGCCTGTTTCAGTGTGGACTCTCGGGCATGACTGCTCACCGTTGGCAACACTCGTTTAACGGACCGCCGTCCTGCAGAAGCACTTTTATCTGAGCGGCACAATGAAAGATCGGGTCAGAGATGGGAGACCCGTGTGGCGTGCGTGTGTGTCTAGACTCCAGAGGGAAATTGCATGTTCATAATCCACATCCAGCTTTATGAGCGTATTGTAGTCTGCTACTATCAAAGCAATTAAAAATACCATTCGTGCAATGTGTATTGTGAATACTGTGCTGAAAATGTAAAGGTATGGTCCATCCAAAAATGAAATTTCTGTCATTATTTACTCAAAAAATATTTTGAAAAACAATGGGAATCGAACGACATCGGAGCCCATTGACTTTTATTGTTTGGACAAGAAAATAAAGAAAGAAAGTCATACAGATTTAGAACAACAAAATAATGACAGAATGTTGTGAGTAACCTATTCCTTTAAGAAATATTACACTGTAGACATTTAATTTAAACATACTACAATGTACAGTTTACCCCCAATGTTTGTGTATAAATGGTTAAACTAAGGCTTACTGGCTATTCAAACAGTAACTTACCACTTGAAAAGGAAATGCATCAACACAGAATATTCACAACTATAAGAGCTTTTTCTGCTGAGCCCAAGAACTATTGAAGAACCTTTATATTTAAGAGTGACAGAGATTTTTGTCGTCTAAAGCTCAAACAGGTGACAGACCGTCATCCAATGTGATGTTCAGAAGGAACGTTAGAGGAGGTCTGAAAATACACATCTGATCTGTGTGTCATGGATCTGTGTGTGTGTGTGTGTGTGTGTGTGTGTGTGTGTGTGTTTTTACCTTATGTAATGCATGAATCAGAAGTGTGAGCAGGCCGCTGGAGTTTGGGTGGGTGCTATGATTTACCCCTCTACTGGGCGGATGGAGGGGAGTGGTGATCACCCGCTTACTCGCTCACTCACTCAATCGCTCGCTCGCTCACTCAATCACTCGACTCCACTCACACACTCACTCATTACATGCTGACTTTAAAGCTTCTCTTTGTTGACAACAGCTGGTTTAATGACACATGTTGCGTTCCCAAATGTACGTTATAAGATCAGCATGTTCACACAGAGAACATTGTTGAATCATTCACGCGTAAATTAACATAGTGGCGTGCTTAACACTGAAACATGGAACATCATTATTCCGATTAATCGTGCCGCCCTATTATAGACTGACTCAAACACTGACACCAAAAGAAGACATTTAGCATTTTTTAAGAATTGAAAAAGGCTATTTTTTTACTTTTGAGAAATTGTCATGTCCAGCGATGTGATGTTATACATTATCTAAAACTATTTTACAGCTCATTTTGCTCATTGATTCATTATGCAGGTATGTACAATTAGAGTTAGAGCACTCCTAATCCAACTCTCATTTCATTTAAGAAGTTCCCTAAAACATCCTTATGCTATTGTATATTGTACATCTGACTGAATGGCAGAGTAAGTTCATTGTAAAATAAATGATTTTGTTCGCTAATAACACACACACACACATGAAGGCACACGCCATAAACCAGCACCTTGCAAGTGATCAGACGTGATAGATGGGAATCTCCTGAGGGAAGAAACGAGTAGTGAAGTGAAGCCAGCTGCCAGCGTGTATCAGAGACTCTGGCACACACACTCGCACTTAATTACAGGAGCGCAGCGAGCAAATTTAGGCAGGACGCTAACCAGAGAGGAGGAGGCAGAGGCAGTCGGGCCTGGACGGGCTCTGAGCGGGACAGAACCGCAGAGGCGATGGGGGAGGCTATTTCAGTCGGCTTCACTCTCATTATTTATCTTAGTTCGAGTCCCCGCGCTCAGGCACAACCTACAATTCAGGCCTGCAGATGGGCTTAGTGCATCAGACCCTCCCACAACACGGCAACCCACGGGCACAGTCACCTAAATATACAACACACACAACTGGACCCTCCCACACCAGATCTGAGTAACACTCGCACTCAATACTATTCATCTATCTATTCGTCTGACTGTGAAGGTTGCTAGTAGAGGAACATTAGTGGTTTTTAGGAGATCCTGTGAGACAGGATCATCACTTGACATTAACATTATTTTTATTAACATTAAATCAAATGTAATATTTAATAATATAATATAATTTATATAATTTAATAATATAATATAAAATTAATTGTTGTTTCTCCTGGAAAGCAGTGAAATTACTGAGAGTTTCTGAAGACTTGACAAAAAATCTATTTACCATTACATCTATTTTTTTATGTTTAACATTTATATTTGATTATTTAATATTAATGTTTATATAACATGTGTTATTATTATATTATAAAATATTTAATGTTTATTGTTTCTCCTACATGATGATGGTTCCTGAAGTTTTCATTAAATTTATTTACCATTAAATATATTTGTATGTGTATTTTAGATTATAAAATATATTTAATAATATTTTATGTGTATACAATTAATGTTTCTCTTAGAAAGCAGTGAAATTACTGAAACCAACTGAAGATGGTTACTGAAGTTGTCATGAAGTCTATTTACCACTATTTTAATATTTATATTGGATTAAACATTATATTTAGTATTTTAATAGTATATATGCTTATATTATAATATATTAAATTATTGTTTCTCCTACAAAGAAATGAAATTTCTGAGAGAAAAATTATTTATTTAATATATACATATATATATTATTATATTAAAATATCAAATATATATATATATATTTATACACATAAATATATATATGCAATTGTTGTTTCTCCTCAGATCAAGATCACAGTGTATATTCTATCTTGTGAGCTGCGTAAGAGAAAACTTTAAGCAATAACGTTTCCTGTGGCATTATAAACAAATGTGTAAGTATTGTCAAGAACGTTATTGAGTATATAAAAACATTAAATGGATGTTAGAATGTAATTTTGATTTTACTGGAGTCTCATTTTTTTTTTTAAATCTGTTTTTGCGCTGTGATGATCGTCACATAAGGAAGCCTGTCTGGGGTTACCTTTGGATTCATCTGTTGATATATTGGCTAGATGAAGTGTTTTCACACTTACACTGAGATTTTCGGTGAGCTGTGGGTTTTCTGATGTTGCTCAGTGTTTTTAATAGAGCTGTAATGAAACATTAGTGAGTGTTTGATTAGTGTTGACCAGCAGCACGTCCACCCACTGTGTGCACCGTACAGATGCCCTCACATCTCGCTCGCTTTTTATTCTTGCTCTTAGCTTTTATATATTGATTTGAAATTAATTGAGTCTAATTATCTTTCTCTTACTGTGTTTTCCTGGATTTTCCTTTCGCAGACCTCTTGAATCTGTTGCTGCCTTCAGTTGAACATGGGAGGTTTTTCCTTCTTCCAGCATGTAATGATTTCAAGTCAGATTAAAATTTACATTACCATGCAGCGCTGAAATTGAAACTTCACAAAATGGACATTCACCAGATCGACTGAATGTTTGCATTCCCACTTCTTACATGTGGGCATGTGTCAGAAATGTCCAGCTAGTTGAGAATTTTGCGTTTCACGCTGGTAAATATGATCGATAGTCCACTTTAGACATTCTACTGACTAGAAGAAACTTTGCAACTACATGTCAACTGATTCTACTCACCTGATCCCTAACCTAACAGTCTACTAATACTCTAATGAGAGTTAGTCGACATGTAGGTGCAAAGTTACTAAGTGGACTATTAAAATAAAGTGTTATTTTATTTGTCATGATATTTCTGTTGTTGTTGATGCAATTTTGAAACTGTAGCTTGCCAAACTACAAGCTACTCGGAATTTAAAGTAGTTTAACAACAATCAGGCCCTTTTGAAATGTAGTTCGCTACAATATCAGCTACTAAAAAAGTAGATAACCACTACTATTCATAAGTTTGGGTTCGGTACGTTTTTTAAAGGGGTGGTAAAATGCCCTTTTCACAAGATGTAAAATAAATCTCTGATGTCCCCAGAGTGTGTGTGTGAAGTTTTGGCACAAAATACCCCACAGATATTTTTATATAGCACGTTAAAGTTAAAAAACGCACCGTTTTGTGCCTGGCCCTTTAAATGCAAATGAGCTGCCTCAGAGGGTGGGGTTTCAAGAGCTATTGTGTGTAGCAGCTGCAATTACCTCACGCAGACACACTAAAATGACAGAAACTGTTCTGCCTTTAATGTTAAAACAGTCGGACAAAGATGGAGAGACTCAAGAAGAAGTGACAACATGTAGAATGCAACAGGACGTCTCTGAATGGTTAGTTGATGAATTTATGTTGCTGATGTGGCGTTAACTATCTTCAATTAGCATATTCTGTCATGATAATCTATAAATCGCTGGTATAGGAAGCACTGTTGTGAGATGCACACAGAGTGACTTTTTATTGCATGTGAAAAGGATGCTAAAGTTTGAGCTGACTCACAAATGTACTCTTATACAACAACTTTTCCTCTTCTCAACATGGACTGCGTGTCCCGGGGGCGGGGTTTATGTACATTTTAGGGTTGCTTGCTGATGTCACTAACCCGGGAGGAATGTCGTGTAGTCCCTACCAGACGTTTGTTGTAGTCCTTTTCTTTAAAAGCAAATATCTCCCTTTGCTTTGAACTTTGAGCATTGTAACTTTGCAGACATTGTTTATGCTCAAACAGCAACATTTCACACTAGCTAAAGTTAGAAAAGTGAAATCGTGTTTTACCACCCCTTTAATAGAAATTAATACTTTTACTCAGCAAGGATGCATTGAATTGTTCAAAAGTGACAGTAAAGATATTTTTCTGTTACAAAAGATTCTATTTCAAATAAATGCTGTACTTTTGAACTTTCTAATAATCAAAGATGGTTTCCACAAAAAATATTAAACTGATGTCAAAATTGATAATAATCAGAAATGTTTCTTGAGCAGCGAATCATTATATTAGGAATGATCATGTGACACTGAAGACTGGAGTAAGGATGCTGAAAATTCAGCTACAGGAATAAATTACAGTTTACAATATATTCATATAGAAAACAGCTATTTTAAATGCCAATAATATTTCACAATATTAGTTTTTCTGCATTTTTTGTTAAATAAATACAACCTTGATGAGCTGAAGAGATTACATTTTTCTGAATTTCTGACTCAATTTCTTTAGTTAAAAGTACAACCCCAAATCAGAAAAAGTTGGGACATTTTGTAAAATGCAATAAAATCAAGAATCTGTGATTTGTTCATTCTATTTGACCTTTTATTAGCTGACAAAAGTACAAAGAAACGTTTTCCAATGTTTTCACTGACCAACATAATTGTATTTTGTAAATATGAACAAATTTTAAAAAATCCCATTTCTCAATGCAAGATTGCAAAGAATTTATGCCTTTCATTCATACTTCCATACATAATATTGTCACAAGATTCAGGGAATCCAGAGAAATCTCAGTCTGTGTTGGGTAAGGCAGTAGACCTCTGTTGAATGTGCGTGACCTTTGACCCATCAGATGGCATTGCACAAGATACCATCATGCTACTCTGTCAAATACAGCCACATGTGCTCAGGAGTAATTTGGAAAACCGTTTTCACTGAACACAGTCTGACTCTGCATTAAGAAATGCCACTTGAATCTCCGTTACGCAAGGAGAAAGCTTTACATCAGTTCTATGTGGAGATGCCGGCGAGTTCTCTGGGCCTGAGCTCATCTCAGATGGTCTAGAAGACAGTGGACATGTGTGCTGTGGTCAGATGAGTCCATGTTTCAGCTTGTTTTTGGGACAAAATGGACATCGAGTTCTCCGTCCCAAAGAAGAAAGGGACCAACCATTAACCTTTCACCAGCGACAGGTGCAAAAGCAAACATCTGTCCTCGTATTAAGGTGCATCATTGCAAACGGTATGGGTAACTTGCATTATTGTGAAGATACCATTAACACGGAGGCATATATTTGGATTGTACAGAGACATAAAGATGACATCTTTCCTGGGAAGCAAGACAATGCCAGGCCTCATTCTGCACATGCTAAAACTGAGTGGTTTCTAGACACTCTGCACCATAGAAGGGATGTGCCTGCCTGCCTTACTGCAGTCCAGATATGTCTCTTATGAAAAAAATGTATGAATCATCATGAAAAGGAGAATCAGACAGTGATGACCACAGACTGTTGAGTGGCTGTCTTGTATCAGACAAGATTGGGAAAATATTCCATTAGCAAAACTCCAACAATTAGTATCCTCAACCTCCAAATGATAAAAAAGTGTAATTAAAAGGAAAGTTGAAGTGACACAGTGGTAAACATGCCTCTGTCCCAACTTTTTTGGGGTGTGTTGCAGCCATCAAAATCAAAATTTGTTCATATTTACAAAATACAATTATGTTGGTCAGTGAAAACATTGGAAAACTTTTCTTTGTACTTTTGTCAGTTAAAAAAAGGTTAAAAAGAATGAACAAATCACAGATTCTTAATTTTATTGCATTTTACAAAATGTCCCAACTTTTTCTGATTTTGGAGTCTGTGTGTGTGTGTGTGTGTGTGTGTGTGTGTGTGTGTGTGTGTGTGTGTGTGTGTGTGTGTGTGTGTGTGTGTGTGTGTGTGTGTGTGAGAAACATGTGAATTGAGCTACACGTCTGCATATACATTGATTGTGTAGGAGGTTTGTTGATTGACATGAGGTTTTCTCTGATTAGCTTGTGGAGGTGAGATGCCTGATGGTCTTCTGTCAGTAATGAGCAGATAATGCACACACATCTGACTGTACAGGCATATAAACAATAATGGCTTCATTAAATTGGAGTAGTTGTAATTAATACATGCACATTCAATATAAATCTGTTCATGCACTTATACTGACCTCGCTTGCACAAATACACCCTTCAGAAAAGAAAATCTCAAAGAGCACAGTTTGGAATAAAATACCAATATAATGTATACAAATATATAAAATCTCTGTTGTTATTTTTGCTGTGTTTTTAAATGTATTAGTATTAGGACTATTAATAAAGTAAAAAATACTATAATTATTCAAGATTATTGTTATTATTACATTGAACGTTAATAAAATACATTTAAAATTCTGTAAATCTTTGTAATTAAGTAAAGCTCAAGTATATTTTTAAGTATACTTTAAGTACTAATATCAATGTACTAGTAGTATACTTGTAAGTGTACTATTTCAGAACTACTTGGAACTAAATTGGCCCACTTTTTAGTGTATAACAGAATACTTTTTAAGTATACTTTAAGTAGTAAACTTTGAATGCACTACTAGTTAACAACTAAACTTTTTACATTTCTACTGCAACTATACTACAAGTGAACTTATGTGTACTGATTACTAGCACATTTTTAGTTTATGAAAACACACTTTGAAGTATTCTCTCAATAAACTTTTATAATTTTTAATAATGTTTGCAATCAAAAGACAGAGATCTCAAATGAACTCAAACATTTGTCATCAAATGATTTGTGGATTTATTTCGAAGCTCTCTACACTTAATATATGACAGGTTTAAGGACTGATCGGAGTAACAAAATTAAGGCTAAAATGTGATTTTGTAAATTCAGTGAAGTCAGTCTTGTATAAATGTTGCATTTAATCCAATGAGGCAATCTGCATTTGAATGGATTTACAAATAATTCATTCAGTTCATCTTTCATGAACAAGGCCCATTGTGTTCAGACTCAGTCAGGTCATCAGTATATTTCTTACAATTGAGAGAAGCGTAATCCTACACAGTGTTTCTTGGCATGATTGCGAGATGTCTACGGCCTCCCTGTAGGCGACGGCAGCTCATCATGACTCTCGTAGACTGGCGTGTGTGTTGTCACCGGTCCAGTAAGTGATGAAGAGAGAGGTGTGTTTAGTGAGTCCTGCTGTGGTGACAGTCTCTAATCAGCTCGGGTTTGAGGGCATGTCTGCTCTGCCCAAAGGCAAACTCTATGCTCTGGGACCACCGATATTATTTCATTTCTCTTTCTGTCTCTGTCTGGCTCTCTCTCAGTCTCTATCTGTGTTGTTTCGAAGCCAATAATGACCGATGGCATGATCTTGTTTACCTGCGGTCACTGAGGAACGCACAAGCATGAACCAATATAAAACTACACTCATGTCATCATGTCATCAAAATCCCGAGCCCATTTACTTTCTTAATACATGTTTCTGGTCTTATTGCCCTTGTGAAAAAGAAGTACTTTAGCATATTGTTTTTACGAAATTCTTAACTTGGTGAACTAAAATACGTTAATGTCATTTCTAGAGAAACTGGGTGTCAGGTATGTAAATATAGTTGTAATTACACATTTGCAATGAAGTTGCAATTTAGTACATTTTAATTATATTTGCTTTAAATGTAATTTTGAATGACTCACATACAGTTAAAATTAAAATCTAGTTCTTTGCGTAAATGTGCTTCTAAGCATGACAAAAGATTATGACTAAAAATGTACAGTTTTCTTAACGTTTAAATTAACATGTACTCTCATGTACTCTCTTCAAGTGCAGATTTTTTAAATGGATTTGTTGTACACTACAAGTGCACATTTAATACAATCAAGCACACTAGTTTTTCACAAGGCTGTGCATGATTCATCAGTGCACGTTGTTCATACAGTGAGATCTACTGAGTTGCTATGTATTACATCAGTTTATTGGTTTCTGGGTTCTTTAAAACAATAGTATATAGGTTTCATGGGTTTATGGTTAGTGTGGTTAGTATGGGTCAGTTAGCCCCTGCTGGTATGTGCTGTAACTACAACATTAAAGGGGCAAAAATCATCTTTCTCCATTGACAGCCATTGAAAAAAAGCCATGCAGTCTGACTAAATATTTTTTTTTGCAAGCAACATGTACAGTAAATCACAAAAAACTTGTGAAAATATTATAATGATGTTTTTGCAACTGCTTGTTTTTTTGGGGGGGAGGGGTTTGTGTGTGTGTGTGTTTCAGGACGTTGGTTTGTGTTTGTTCTAGATTGTGCAATCACACTGCATTTGGTTTCGCCATGAAGCATGTGTATTTACACAGGCTGTGTATTTCCAAAACTGCCATGCCGTTTTAATTAGGATGAATGGGAATGCTAATGGAATAGGTATATTAGTACTTCTTGGACAGACAATCTTAAGGGGTTAATTCATGTAGTTCCAAATCCATAAGACTTTGGTTCACCTTCAAAATACAAATTCACATATAAACATTGATCAGCTCAAATAAATAGAAGCTCAGCCGTACTTGCTTGATGTACGAGAACAAACCTCATTGGTTCTTGCAGAAGCTCAAACGTGCTGCGTAACACAAGAATGAACTTCATTGGTTCTCATGCTTGAGCTTCCTTTTACCAAAATTAAATGCTGTAAACATTGTTCACTGATCAAGAAGAAATGGTTTTATAACTAATTTCTTATTTGGGTAGTTCACCCAAAAATTGGCCTTCTGTTACAATTTACTCCCCCTCGTGTCAAGAACACAAAAGATAATGTTTTGAAGAACACTGGTGTCCAAACAACACTGGACCCCTCTGAGTTGGGACAACAACAACAACAAAAAAACACTGCCACCTACCAAACCACAGGTTTGGAAGACATGAAAGTGAGTAAATGGTAACAATGGTAACAGTAATTTTTTGATGAACTGTCCCTTTAAAAGTTTCCATATTGAGCTATTTATAAGGGTCCAATTTAAAAGTTTTGTGTCTAGGTCAAAATATTTTAAAATATTAAATACAGAAGTAATATAGTGTTCACTAACAAATATAGTTCTGTATAGAATTTTTTTTTCTCATTTGAAGTTCTAAAAGTTCTATTTGGAACTTTTAATTTTAAGAATGTTTTAACGTTCCCTTTTGTCCAACTGATCTTTTAACATCTCAAACTTTAATAGTTTGCAAGATGATAGTAGCCTTTCATCTAATCATAAAATGTGTCACTTTTTGATTTGAAATACCATAAATGTAGGTTGTCGTCTGAGTCTTTGTTTTGAACCGAGCGACAGTGACGGTAAAAACACAACCCTGCGTGAGCCTCAACACTGTCATTAAAGAGACCCGCGGGGGGACGGGAAGTCACATCTAACCCTTCATCACCGGCCGTTTGGCGCAGACATCACTGTCAGCACGGTAACCAGGTCAGAGTGTATCTGTGAGAGGAACATAGGACGGTTCTTCAGACATGGCCGAAGCCTGAAGATGATAGTATTAGATTGCTTTACCGCAGTCAGGAAGGAGCTGACACACTATGATTGAGACAAGCGCAACTTTTTTTTCTTTATAGATAGATATTTAAATCTGAGAAAAAAAAGGATATACTTGTTAACTGCAATATAAAAAGTGCGAGTGGTGTTATGCAATGACGTTCAAGCAAGTGTGCCTGAAGTACATTTTGGGACGTTGTGTAACAGACTCATTTGTGAAGCATTCAGGACATTAAGATAATCTAAAGAGGTCATCACTCCCTCTGCTCTTCTTGTATCGGGTCTGGTGGGAGTTTTAGGGGCAGAACCGTGAACCATGAACTCTGAAAGCCGCACAGCTGACCCTGATCAAAGACTGAACATACAAACCGAAAGAGCAAAGCCTCTTCCAGGACCTTACTTTGGGAAATTCCAGCATGATATAGTGTGCTGTTCTAATATTTCTCTCATGTGAGTAAATAATTGCAGTTCTCCTCAGCTACCCGCCTCTCACAACAGGAAACACGTGCATGATAAGAACAGGACAAACACATATTAAAAACACGCATATCAGATATAATATTTTGCAAGACAAATGAATACATCTTGAGTTCTTATAAGAACTTTCACTGAATGGTTCTCTGGGGAATTTAAAATGGTTCTTCTAGGGCATTGCTTCAGAAAATCCCCTCTTCGAACCATTATTTTTAGAGCGTGTCATACAAGTAACACCATTATGTTTTAATGCACGACCTTAAAACATTGCTGTAAACCGAATCATCAATGTCCCAGAGTTTGGTGGTTCAAGATGACTTGCTAAAGTTTGAATTTCCTTTACAATATAATTAATTCTGAGGCTTGTGCATCACTTGAGCACAGATGACATTTGCTCCTATATGTTTTTCAGAAAATTATGAAACTGAATACATGGGAAGGAAAATGCGTTTTAAATGACGTTAGAGTTCCATCATATTGGACATGCTGTTTATCTTGCAGTTCTTGAAAAATAAGCATATTTTGTTGGTTAATGCAATGACATTAAGGGGCCACTGACCACAAATACACACCTTTATGAGACACGAGAAATCATAATGATTCATATTTCACATGCTTAAAGTCTGTGCTGGTATTATAGGGCCAGATTTGGTGTGAATCTTTAAAATAGCTTCCTGTTCCTGAGCTGGTGTGTTTAGGAGGATCAACTCACACTGGGGGTTTCCTGTGCCTCTTTTTAACCGCTATGGGTTTTTAGGCCTTCTGTGCATCCACCGCTGCGGCCAGTTTTATTTGAACAGGTTTTAATGTTCAAAGGAGACCACTGTCCTGGGTTTTTGTTTTGAGCTCTGGTTTCTTTTAGAGGCAGGCTTGTAATTTGTGGTCTCAAATGGAGACCTTTGCAACCAATTTCGTTTTGCTTATATGCAACATACAAGGCAAATATAAATATAAATAAAGGCTTTGCCACCTCACTTATTTGAATCCACATTTTCACTCAAAAAATAGGCCACTGAATTTCTTAGTAATGTGGTTATGTTTGAGAACACAACAGAAATATAAATTACAGAACAAACTAATTATCCCCATTTAAAAACGATTTTGAGAAGTTTTGATTTATTTGCTTTTCCAATATTGTTGGCTCATATTTTTGGATCAAAAATTTGAATTCTCATTTATTCACCCTCATGTCATTGACATACACTCACCTAAAGGATTATTAGGAACACCATACTAATACTGTGTTTGACCCCCTTTCGCCTTCAGAACTGCCTTAATTCTACGTGGCATTGATTCAACAAGGTGCTGAAAGCATTCTTTAGAAATGTTGGCCCATATTGATAGGATAGCATCTTGCAGTTGATGGAGATTTGTGGGATGCACATCCAGGGCACGAAGCTCCCGTTCCACCACATCCCAAAGATGCTCTATTGGGTTGAGATCTGGTGACTGTGGGGGCCATTTTAGTACAGTGAACTCATTGTCATGTTCAAGAAACCAATTTGAAATGATTCGAGCTTTGTGACATGGAGCATTATCCTGCTGGAAGTAGCCATCAGAGGATGGGTACATGGTGGCCATAAAGGGATGGACAACATGATCAGAAACAATGCTCAGGTAGGCCGTGGCATTTAAACGATGCCCAATTGGCACTAAAGCCTGGTTCACACGGCAGGATAATTAGGCTGATTTTAGCCCCGATTTACCCCTTCCGACAATCTTAAGGATGCTCCGATTATCGTAAAATAATCTGATCAGATATGCCTGCCGTGTGTGGTGTGTTAAGACTGCTCTCGTCTGCTCGGAAGGACATCGGGACTGCTCCTATCTCAAATCGGGGATATCCAACATGTTGGATTTTTTTGGCCCGATTTTGAATGCATAGAAGCCTCCTTTTAATTTATTTATAGCATAACTAAATGAGAGATTCATGACATTCTTATATATATATATATAGGCTATATATAGTGGCGGGCTGAATGAGGACACAGACCAAACTGACTTGCAGTGCACACGGGGGGGGGGGGGGGGGGTTTATTGAACATAAAGTAATATCTTAACATGAGAATTACTGTGCTCAAAGGTTGATGAAGGTGCAGAAAAGGTCTGTGGCTTTCCAGTGTTAGAAGGCCAGTGCTGATCAGTTAATCCACTTGAATCTAGAGAAGCAGAGACACTATTAGCATTTCCTGGCGTGGAGAACTAGCTCACCCTTTCATTCTCTTGCTCTGCTTATATTCTCTCTTTTTAATGAAGCACAGGTGTGGCCGATCAGCACTTGCTCCTGGCTGCTGATTGAATGATGAGAAGTAATTACAGGGTGATGCTGAAGTGCACTCAGGAGACTCTCACAATATATGTACTGTATATATATATAAAATCTCACAACATCAATGTAAATATTTAAAATTGATATATACAATTTATATTAATCAAAATGAGACGGAGGTGGTAAAATCCTGATCATGTATTTTAATAAGATAATTAAATTTGTATTTTTCGTAGACCATCATATAGCCTGCTGTGTTTCCCACAGTATTTTTGTGGGTGGAGCTTGGTACCTTTAGGGGGGTCCGGGGGCATGCACCTTAAGCATGATAATATGGTAACATATCACACTGAAGTAGGCTGATTTAAAAATAACATTTATTTAAAATAAAAGTTGTTCTTTTGTCAAAATTACATTTCCTTAATAGCCTAAACAGAGGCTTTACTCCCTTCAAACTTAAATTGTCAATGTTTCATTACATCACTGTTGGAAAACACTCTTATTAGAATAATTTTTTTACCTTTTATAAAGGGCATTTCCCCCCCTAATTTTATTAAATCTATGCTCCATCTTTCATTTCAAATTCTGACATTTGATCAATACATTCAATTAGAATAATAAGACACTAGGCTGTTACCAATCAAATTAATTTACATTGAAAAATTACAACTGTATTAAATGAGATTATGAGATTGTTTTAAATATTTTTTGAATATACAAATAAGGAATGTTGAAAAGAATGATACTTTGAAACTAAATCGCCAGTAGGTGGCAGCAGGCGAACGTCTTAATGAATGAGTCATTCAAACGATTCGTTCAAACGGCTGGTTTATTCAGAATGAGGCAATTTGTGAATGGGTAATTGAATCTTTAGGTAGGCCTATATTATCAACGATAAGCTATCAATCGCCACTTACATTAAATGAAATAAAATCAGATTCATCCTCGCGGTTTTGGTGATTCCCTACATTTTATTTTATTTTTTTATGTTAAAAATTGTTTTAATCAGGGCATTTGTCTGGTTGGGCAAGTACAAATCTCTTTCACTTGTCCCTTCAAAAAAACACACGTGTCCCAGACAAGTGTTAATGTAGATTCATTGGAATGTTATGCTTTTATTACTTGGCCCGCCCGACCCGCGGATTATGATCCGCGCAGCACTATTGGCAAACTATTCGCTTTGACAATGAGCATGTGACTGTCCGTCCGAGTTTTGTCGAGAGCCGAAGGCGGCACGAAATTTGACGGAGCCTGCCGCCCCGTAATTCTCTATGCAGGAAAAATCCTGTATGTATTGATGATGTGATTTTATGTATATATATATAATTTGTTATATATTTACATTTTATTAGAAAATTTTAAACCTCACAAATTAACATTTATAGAAATTATTAAAACTTTTCTAAAGATTTTACATTTGAAAATTTTAATTATTATATTACTTTAAATTCTATATATATTTAGAAAAAATATATGTTGTAAAAATATTTATTTTAAAGCATTTTAAATTTTATTAATTCTATTTACAATAATACACGCTCATACATACTACTCTCCATGTCTGTCTATATCCGTTGACTTTTTGTGCCTATTTACAATAATACACGCTCATACATACTACTCTCCATATCTGTCTATATCCGTTGACTTTTTGTGCCAAGTACACTTTCCATTTTTTTCTTGTGCACTAAACCAGCAAGTGTGTGTATTATTGATACTGCACTGGATAGGCAGGAGTTGAGGTTATCGCTACCGTGACTCATCAGGACTTCCTGCTTGGACTTCAAAAAAGAGTTGGCTGATAATATTGACTGGGCACAAGGTGGCTGTTCCTCTCTCATGCTTTCTCTTTTCCATCCTCTCATTCTGATGTTGGTGTGGGAATCAGGGCCTGCGCGACCTCTTTGATGACCTCAGTGGGAAACGGCAGCCATTTATAGAGTTGTTTCTTTGTCTAAATATCTGACTGCAACTGGAAATAGACTGTAGTGCTAACAAACCTTAACATTAATATACATAATCACATCAAACACATGAGCAGTTGACATGATGTTTTTTCACAACATTTTTTGTATAATTAGTGCTTGTGTGTGTGTGTGTGTGTGTGTGTGTACTGTATATGAATGTGGTTTTATTAGCATAACATTACACACTCACCGGATCAGCACAGATTTTTCTAAAATCATGTGTTGTACTTGTTGCATCAGTAGTTCATCTTATCCGTATGGATTTCAGCCTCCCTGTAAAATGACCTGATTTTACCCAGAATGCTTTTTTCTGTATTGTGGCAGACAGCAGCCATTATACAGCGCTTTCTCAATACTGGGGCCTAATTCTGCATGCAGCGTTGCAAATGACTGTCAGAGTAATGAGAGCTCAGCACAGTGTGTGTGTGTGTGTCCTGTGTCATGCTTGCATGTCTTGAGTGTGTGTTACTGTAAGTCATGTCTCATGCTCACTGGGGCCCCTCCAGGCGACGGGGGTCTGTAAACACCTCATCAGCTGATTAACCAACCTCAGTTAACACACACACACACACACACACACATTGTCATAGAAACAGGATAGTTCATGTCCTGGTTATAATAGCAAGATCTTGTACACTTACTATGTGTAAATGCATGTGCTGTATAGAGGAACTGGTTAAAAGGGTTGACTGACCCACACAACCTGGACAAACTTTACACGGCGATTTTGAAGCAGCCTATGGCTATGTTTGGAATAGCATACCACCATACATACGGTTTTTGAATAATGCAGTGCATTGTGTGCAGAGTACGCAAATTTTGTATATACCCAGTACCCAGATGACCTCCCAAATTATGCAGTATATAAATTATACGGATTGCTGTATCCCACAGTACAATGTATTGAACCTTCTGTTTCAATAGTATAAAAAAAGATGGTTGCAATTAGTTATTTCAACTTAAATTATAGCGTTAGATTAGAATTACTTTCCTGAAATGAGTTGAGAGAAATCAAATATCCAAGTTGCCAGTTAAAGCTAGGGTAAACAACTTCAGAGAGGCTCACTGTAGCAAGCTTCAGAGCGCTCTCCAAAGCTACAGAGTTGAATTTCGTTCAGAGTTGTGCGGCAGTCAATCACCATAGAAATGAATGAGAAGTGCTGTAAACTGAATCCTTCCTGTTGCGCAATTTACCATGACTTATCTTGTAAAACGGTAGAACCTCTGAAACGCTTAACAAAAGTTATACCACCAGACCATGAGGGCACACAAATTGCTAAAGGAGATTTATGTATTTATTCACTGATGGGAAGAATCTTGGGACTAATAATATATTCTTTTATAGTACATTTTAAGGATGAAACTATCACATTAAACATGACAATAAATTAAACTCAATGCACAATTGAAGTTGAACTAATTATTGTATACTGTATATCTGGTATAGGTGTAACCCGACCCCCCCCCCCACCACCACCACCACCACCACCACACACACTCAGAGACACACAGACACACACACACACACACACACACACACACACACTCTCTCTCTCTTGTCCCACCCACTTTTTAAAAGTAATTTACACAACCTTGCCTGAACTTTTTGAACTTATTTTTGTTTCTGAGACTTCCATAGATGATATAGGCCTATTATTGACTGCTATCGGGATGTGAAGAGAGTTTCAACCAGTATAAAAAAATTTAGGAAAAACATTGCCTACCCTAGCTTTAATACAACTTCACATTTCAAGCAAAATTTTAAGGCAGCACAAATACTTGCTTTCGAGTTATGTTTTTTTTTTTTTTTGTTTTTTTTTACAGTGAATATGAACCACACATTTTACCATCTCTTTCCTGCTTCATTATTTGATCAGATGTTTAAAAAATACTAGCATACTGCATACTTTGAAAAATTTTAGTTTAATTAAATTTAAAAACACTTATTTTAAACTGTAATAATATTTGACAATATTACATTTTTACTGTATTTTTAATTAAATAAATGCAGCCTTAGTGAGCAGAAGAGACTTCATTCAAAAACATTTTTAAAAATTCACATTTTCAAACTATTCAAACTATAGTTTACTATTCTGAACATTCCCACAATGTGTTAACTGTTGCAGCAATATTTGTTGTACATTAATAGTTTGATATCACTGGAGTGATTTTGCACTGGTTTACCAATACCAAACTGTAACGCAGTTCGTTGTTAGGGAACCGGCGAACATTAAAACAATTTAATAACAAAATAAAACAAATACAAAATGAAAGTAAAAGACAGCAGCCCCTCACGGATGATTTCTGTCACATATAATAAAACAAACACAACACAAGTCCAGGCCTGTCCTCTCTCCATCTCCACCATCATCACTCCTCCTTTTATGCTTCCGCTCCTCCGTGAGAGATACGAGACCGGTGCGTCGCTCATCAGTAATCACGCCACCGGCCTCGTCCTGCTCGCCACATAAACATACATCTAGACTAGTTTACACTTTGCTTTAGTCCCTGTACCTGCACTCTCGTTTGTTCTTTGACAAGAACTATATTTGGCACGGCTCTCGTCTTTGGTCTCCATAGCGCGCGCCCCCCCCCCCGTCGGCCCGTAGTGGTCATGAGTTCTCGGGGCATCGAAGGGTAACGACAGCATCCGGATACGCCAGGTCGCCACCCTTCAGTTGCCATGGTGTCGACGCGGCAACCGAGGTGAAAATTAAAGATGGTGGGAGGCGTCTCGCGCCTCCTTCCCCGCGTCTCGAGAGAGAGGGAGAGGGTGGCAGATGACTGACATCTCAAGGGCCCGGTCACCCAACGAGAAAGACGGGCAATCGAGACTTGCTTGCATATTTCATCCAGGGTGGAGTGAGACACTTTTTCATCAGACACATTAGTGAAATCTCACTATTGTTCAGGGTTAATGCTCACTGGCGACGCTCTGGGCGAAGACTTCTGGAAGGGTTGACGCTGCTGCTTTCAGTTTCTGTCTTTCACAACACAATGCATTAAGAGAAGAATAGAAAGAAATGAAGATATAGCGTCAGGGAGGGGTCGACGAACAACAGCGCGTGTTTGTTTGTCATCATTCATTCTTTCATTCATTCAAACACTTTCAGCAGGTGCTTTTCTGAGCTATGAATGTCGGCGGCACTTTCCCACAGGCATTCAGAATCTGTCAATGTTATTCTATGGGAAATTATTTAGTCTAGGACTGGGATTACACTTGTTTACAAGCGCTATGACAATTTTTTCAATACTTTTAACAAATTTCCTAAACTCTTAACGCACCAACACACCTACAACACACAATTGGCAAAACAGTTAATTTCATGCTCAAAATCACACATTGTAAACTAAACTCCAACACTAATTTTCAAAATACTATAATACACTAGCAACAATACACTATGTCTACCAAAACACTGCAAACATGTCTCAAAATCAAATAATTTTTCAAAACACTAACACATGTTCTCGTCCAACAAGAAGATTTAGTCAATCATAGCACAATGTCATAAAAACACGAACATCAGATGGAATTACAGAAACTTTATGTGTCAGGTCTGCCCTTATACAACAGACAGTATATTGTATTGATCATAGATTGTGTGTTGTACTGCAGTTTCTTTTGAAGCCTCTCTACATTTTTGGTCTTTTGCTGCAGAAATTCAATAAAAAAAGACCCATCTCAGAGTGCTTTATAGAATGTACGGTTACTGTAATGAAAAAATGAAGACAGAGACAGAATTGCTGCAATAAATAAAATAAATAAAAATAAATGTATATATTTGCATAATTCAATCAGCTGTTTCTCAGTAACAATAGAAAAAAATACAGGGGATATATTTGTGTTTCAATTCACAATATAAACCGCTGTTTACCTTGACTTTATCCTGTAGGGTTAGGTTTAGAACATGGTGTTTTCTGTTCTGACATACAGTGTTAAAGCACTGGTAAATTTGCCAGTAAAAATCCATTGTTTTGGTCTTGTTTGAGCTTGTGTGTAAAAGAAGTTCAAGCATTTTAAATTTGTGTTAATTGTATGAATTTTGTGTTAAAGCAACAAGAAATGTGTTACAGTTTTTTACAATCGCTATTACACAGCTATACTGTGTAATAGTATAGCTTACACAGACGGATGTAGTGCTAACTGTGTTAAGAGTTTAGGAAATTTGTTAAAAGTATTAAATTTGTCATAGCGATTGTAAAAAACTGTAATTAGCATTCGTGACACAAGGCCATATGGAAGTTTCCCTAGATGGGAATTTTACTTCTTGGAAGGTGCTCAGGTGTTAGAGTACCTCTAAAGGTTTGAGTTAAAAAACAAATCAACTAAAAGTGTCTGTACTGCCTTAAAATTGAGTCAACTGTAAACTGTGAAGATGTGCAGTTGTACTGTCATGTTGACCAGGAGAGGAATTTCTATTCTCTGAAAATGCTAGTTAATACTATTGCATTGGACTAAAACTTACTGACTTTACTCACACAGGATATAATGACTTTCCAAAATATGTATATTTTTTAACCTTGTTGCACTTGGTGTTCTTGGTCAAAACTGACAAGCCTTCAAAAATTGCTTATAAATCTCTCATTATGCTATTTTCCTGCCAAATATTGGATTTAATCTTTTTAACAATTTGTTTTCTTTCAGTTTGAACTTTCAGTTCAATTTCTTTTTGGTGCAGATTGATCATAGGCAATGAGGCATTGATCTGATCTTACTAAGCACATAAGCTTTTTTCACACTGTGTGTGTGTGTGTGTGTGTGTGTGTGTGTGTGTGTGTGTGTGTGTGTGTGTGTGTGTGTGTGTGTGTGTGTGTGTGTGTGTGTGTGTGTGTGTGTGTGTGTGTGTGTGTGTGTGTGTGTGTGTGTGTGTGTGTGTGTGTGTGTGTGTGTTCTTCACTGTGAGTCAGTGCGGTCAGTGTGGTTGTCCTTTCGCTCAAACGTTGTAATCTTCCTCATTTTCGTCTCTCATCAAAAAAGCCAAATAAGCTTTTATAGCCAAATGTCTTTTTTCTGCTTCTGTGTTGATAAAACAAATGTGTTTTTAAGTGTTCTTCATTCAGGTGTCCAGAAGATTTCCTGAAATGATCATATTACCAACAGACACGTCAGATCAGAGTCACACAGACTGTTATGAAGGATTTTGACACATCCGTGTTCACCCCCACACGCACACACACACACACACACACATACAAACGCTGGGAGCATCTGCATATTCATAGGGCAGTATGGAGTGAGATTCGTTTTATTGTGAATTAATTAAAAAAGTAAATCTCAGATTTGTTGCCTAATCATCTGAGTTATTCCAAAGGGCACGCAAATTCAACTACAAATGTAATGAAGAAAAATCACATCAGATAATATTTTTATTCATCAAGGCTCCATTAAATTGATCAAAAGTGACAGTAAATACATTTATAATGTTACAAAAGATTTCTATATTGTTGTTCTTTTGAACTTTCTGTTCTTTATAGAATCCTGAAAAATGACATATGAACAGGAGTATACGGTTGAGTGTGATCTTGGGAGGAGTAGAGAGAGGGCGAGTGAGAAAGGTTGAGAGGTTAGACTCTATATTGAGGGTGGGGAGCGCTGGACAGCCCGTGAAGGCTGTGTTTCCATGCAGACGGGCCAGCCGGGTGGTTTCGGAGGAGGATGTGAAGCGGGGAGCTACACCCTTGTGTTCAGCTTTGTTGTGTGACACACACTCAGCCCACCCTAACATTCCAGCTGCTAAATGTGGAGCTCAGTACAATTGCAGGTTAGCAGAGTTACAAATGAGACCAGCGGCTCAGCTGAGGACAGAGAGGCCTGCACAGAACTTTACCATGGTAACCATGCTCCACAGTTATTGTTACCAGTGTAAAATCATAAGAATGTTCACTCAAAAAAAAAAAGTGGTTCTTTAAAGGTTATTTACACAGTAACAGTTCTATTTAGAACCATACCGTCACAAAGAACTGTTTTATGTTTAAATGGTTCTATTTGTTGGCGTTCAGGGTTCTTAATTATCTGTTTTTTAATCTGTAACTGTGTAATCTGTAACCATTGAGTTTCAACACACTCAACACTTATATCCTTCTTTTTTTTCTTTTTTTTTATGTAAAACCCTAATAGAGGCAACAAGGTATTATAAGATAAAGAAAAAATAATATAAAAACTAATATGAAAAGTTCTATATAACACCATTAAGGTTATAGCACTTTCAAAACATGATTCTATATGGAACCTTCTAAAAGCGTTCTATTTACCAAAAAAGGTTTCTGCTATTGTTCCAAGCCGAAGAACCCTAATCTGGTTCTCTTTAGAACCATATTTCTTAATATTTGTAATATTTGATCTCTTTCAAACCTTGCATGAAGCGTTTTTGCATTAAAATTGTGTTTTGTGGTAACTATGGTTTCTATGTTTTGAAGGGTGTGTAAAGTGGGTGTGTATTTTGTATGCATGTATATTATTATGGTATGTTTTAGGATCCATATGTTTGCTCTTGCACTGTGTGTGTTGGTTCAGACAAGGAAAGATTTTGAACTGCATTTCTGTGCAACAATGCATTCCTGTTGAAATATTCACACATTAAAAAATTTGTCGGATGACAGAAAGAGACTTTTTTGTCCCCCTGATTTTTATTTCATTTTTTCTAGCGTTAAACACTCAGTTGTTATTCATTGTCATTGCATGTACTAAGTGGATCTTTAATGTGTACAGTATTGGAACAAGTGAAACCTGGGCTGGATTATGCATAAAATGGAAAGTGGATTGCCAAATGAAATAGCAGACCAGAAAGAGTTTGGTCCTGATGAGTTCATCTTTCAAGCTACAGCAGAGAATGTTTTCCTGGGATTCAGATCAGATTCTGTGAGGAAACACACATGCACATGTGAGCGCACTGTTAGGTGTGAGTGTCTGATAGTTTATGACGACAGAACAGGTAATGCAATAATCAGAGGCAATATGTGACTACAGATTGGACAGCAATACCACAAGCATGAATAATTACACTTATAATCACACATGCATCAGGGCTGGGCAGAATTCAGACTCCTTTCAATTCACGAGGGTGAATTCTTCAACGGCACACACACATGTTGGATTTTCATGTTTTATGGGGACATTTCATTTGACTTTTTACAGTCAAGTCACCTTTGTTTATATAGCGCTTTATACAATACATATTGTTTAAAAAAAGCTTACAGTGATTATACTGTACAAACTGTATATTCTCTGCCCTAAACCTAACCATCACAGAAAACTTTCAGAATTTTTACATTTAAAAAAAACCCCCATCATTTAGTATGATCTATAAGCTGTTTTCCTCATGGGGACTAAAAAAATGTCCTCACAAGGTCAAGGATTTCGGATTTGACCATCTTTGTGGGGACATTATTGCTATTCAAATTATCTGCTTTTCTATGTGAATATATTTAAATTAGTAATTTATTCCTGTGATCAAAACGGAATATTCAGCATCATTACTCCAGTCTTCAGTGTCACATGATCCTTCAGAAATCATTCTAATATGATGATTTGTTGCTCAAGAAACATTTCTGATTATTATCAATGTTGAAAACAGTTGTGCTGTGGAATATTTATTGTACCCATGACACATTTTTCAGGATTGATGAATTTAAAGTTCAAAAGAACAGCAGTCTTAATTGGCACTTTTGATCAATTTAATGCATCCTTGCTGAATAAAAATAATGATTTATTTTCTGTAGTATTCTTTCAGGCATTTATTATCGTATATATTTTGTTCAGCTGTATAGTCTAGAATGAGTGTCACACATATTGAACTAACACAAGTAGCTAACCAAAGCTGAGTCATTGCATCTTGGTCATTTGTTTTTTTTATATCTTTCCCAAAAACCCACCTACCTACCCCACCACCCACCCCCCCCCCCCCCCCCCCACCACCACCACCACCACCACCCACACACACACACACACACACACACACACACACTCTATGCCAGAGCCTGGAGACACACGCATTTAGAGACCATGGGTAACACACACACACACCCTTTTCATGGCACACCACACTGCGGGCATCAGCATCTGCCTGCTGACACACACACACACACACACACACACACACACACACACACACATTGTCATGTCCCCCCTCCTCCCAAACACTCAAACACACAGCACCCACCCTCAGCGCTTCCCCAAAAAGAATGTCTGCCCACAAAGTCAAGTTCAAACACACTCGAAAACCCTCTTTGTTCAATAAACCGAATGTTAAAACACACACACACTTCTAAAGAGGACAGATAGCAATGCTGTGGTTTAGGGTCTGGGGTTTTTATATAAAATATGTTAAACCCTTCCGGTGTTCAGTGAGGTGAAGACACCCTTTACAGCCTGAACAACATCTATCACATGTGCAATGTCATGGTTTATATATGATGATGACACAATGCCTTGAATGAACAATGTAATTGTGTATGGACACTTAAGATGCTTGTCTGAATATCACTGCAAAAGATACAAAAAAGGGAAAGAAATGGTCATGGTTCATTTTATTAACAACATATTTCATATTTTTAGAACTATCATTCATTCATTCAATCAATCAATCAATATTTTATAGATCATAGTAGTATTTATTCATTTTGAATGTTGAATGTCACTGACATTTTTATTAGTTTTTGTGGTAGGATTTTACAATAAGGTTTTATTAACATTAGTTAACTATTTTAGTTAACATGAAATAGGAATGAATAATAATTCTTAATCTTAGTTGATGTTAATTTCAACATCTGCTTATACATTATTAAAATCAAAAGTTGTATTTGTTAACATTAGTTCATGCACTGTGAACTAACATGAACAAAAAATAAACAACTGTATTTTTATTAACATTAACAAAGATGAATAAATATTGTAACAAATGTATTGCTCATTGTTAGGTCATGATCATTAACAAATGAGTCCTTATTGTAAAGTGTTACTGTTTTTGTTTTTTAATGTCTATATAGATTTTAATCATTTTTATTTAATTTATTTTAGTAGATAAAGTTTAACTAAATGAAAATAAGAAACCTTGCCTTGGCAACTAGCTGAAATAAAATAAGTTTAAGTTTTTGTACAATTTTAAGTTTATTTTATTTCAGTTAACGTTCATTTTATTTCAAGTAATGTAAATGTTTTTTATGGTTTTGGTGTTAGTTTCAGTCAACTATAATAACCCTTTAATTAAAATCATTTGTATTACAGTACTTCTTCTCTATAGTAAAGTAAATTTAACTGAATGCACAAATTACTTATGTGGATTTACAAATGAGATGCACATTTTTGTTCAGCTTTTGTTTAATGAATGAGGCCCATTTATATAAAAAATATATTGATTTTGGTGTGACATGTTTTAGGGGCAATTCAGTGACTTAATAGCCCAAATCCATTTTAAGACCACTGCGAATGTAAAATGGTGTTTAAAAATGGTTATTTGTGTAGCAGCACCTGCCACGCTCAGTATTTTGGTGCTAAATGATCTCCCTCCCCTCAGAAATCCAGTTCTGCCCTGTGATTTACAGACAGTAAATATGCAGTTAGTGTAAATAGTTTGGATGATGGTCACGTCCACTGAAAACCCAGCCGTGATGACGAAGGAAGGACGGATGCTGGAGAAATGCATTGACAAAAGCTTTCGCTCTGCCCAGAAACCCCCACAGAAACCCAAGTTGGAGTCACACCATGCGGCTTTTGTCCCGTCCTGGCGCTGGGGGTGATTATGTGCAGGATTCCAGTCTGTTCGGGGCCGGAAAGGAGTGCAGGGGTTTGGTCTAATTAAACATTAAGCTGGTAAAGTCGTTAGTCTTTATGTGGGTTCGGTTTTGGCGAGTTTTAGCGAGAGCCAGTGTATCCAGTGAGACTTGATTTAATTGTACGCCCCTCTGATGACACAACAGGGCATGTTTTTAAGACATGAGCTCGCGCAGGGTGTGGGGTGACGCTAGATTCTGGTTTGACCCTCGTTGTGCATTAAAGAGTTTTTGGTTTGTATTTTTCCCCGGTACCTTCAACCTGATATTGATCTGGTGGGTTGATTTTTCTTAAAATGCTAAAAACGATGCTACACCCACTGCTTTCATTCCACTGTTTGTGAAGGACTAAAATCAAAGTGCCGCTGATCAACGTCTGTTGAGAGACTAGAGAAGCATCATAAGTGTTTAATGTGTACAGTAGGGTGTGCAAATTAAACTGTTCGGAACAGATTATTGGAGAGCTTTTTAAGCTTACCCGACGGGTTTTTGATTGTGTTTCATGGGTTTGGCTGCTTCGCTCTTATTTAATTCATCTGTCGCCACCTTTTATAAACTCCAATAGCATCATAATTACTCATCAGGGTGTGAAGACTGAGTTTGATGCTCTATTCTTATAAACCTGCTCTAATTATCTCCACTTTCCTGAAAATTGTTTTGGTAAAAATGAAAAATGTGAGTTTACATGCACAGTGTTCGTACAGTGGCCTTAGAAATATTTTATACTATTAAAGTAATGAATGCAGTAGATCAAGCATCTGTATCTGCTCGAATCTTTTCTGTTCGTTAACATCTCGTTTCGTGTCTTTGAATCAGCGGAATAATTTTTGGTGCAGTATGAAGTCAGTTCTGCTTCAGAATGTGTTTTTATTATGACGTCATGTACAAAATAATGATACAAATATTCACCTATATCTATTAAGTATTAAATTCTCACCAGTAATAACACCAGTAATAATCTGATGGAGGAGGATGAATGAGAATGTAATATTGCCTGATTTTATAAATGCTTTCATAAATATCTTTATTAATATACACTAGTGTTTAAAAGTTTGGGGGGCGGGGGAAGATATGAATACAGTAATAACAAGTGACAGTAAAGCAATTTATAATGTTACAAAAGATTTCTATTTTAAATAAATGTTGTTCTTTTGAACTTTCTATTCATCAAAGAATCCTGCAAAAAAATGTATCACAGTTACTACAAAGATATGAAGCAGCACCAATGTTAATGTTTTCAACATTAATAATCAGAAATGTTTCTTGAGCATCAAATAATATTAGAATGATTTCTGAAGGATCATGTGACACTGAAGACTGGAGTAATGATGCTGAAAATTCAGCTTTGATCACAGGAATAAATTACATTTTAGAAAGTAATCACATAGAAAACAGTTATTTTAAAATTGTAATGATATATCTGTATTTTTTTATCAAATAAATGCAGACTTGTGAGCAGAAGAGATTTCTTTCAAAAAGATTAAAAAGATAACCTTCTTTTTAGGAATACGGTTGCTTTTAAGCTATGCTGAAAATTGTCAAAATATTGTTTATGAGTAAAGTTTATGAGTCTTTTCTAACACACAACCCAAATGTTGCATCTACTTTCTTGTTGTTGCCTGGATGCTAATTTAAAAGATGCTGGTAAACGAAGCTCCAGATTCTCTCTGCTTTCACAATAGAAAAGACAGAAGGAGTAAATGTGTAGACACGTGGCTCGCTGAAACGGGGACAGTTTCTGGAAATCTGGTCATTTTAACATATAAAGTTCATGACATGATCCTCTGTCTGAGAGCAGCAGAGACGTTGAGGTTTAAAGACTGTCTGCTGAAGTATCTCACACACACACTCACACACACACAGAAAATGTGCCAATCTGTGCATAACAAGGTGTCCAGACTAGAAAACAGCAATAAAATATGAGTGTGCGACATTCAGCCTCTCAGGAATGCTCATTAAAGGAGAAATTAACCAACGAGTGGGACAGAAGCAGAGTTCATTTAACATCTTTGACACATGCTGTCCATGACGGTTACAAGCACAACTTTCTTCTGCTTAATAACTGATTATGCTGTAGTCAATGTTTGCATTTTCCTTTGAGCGTTTTAATTTTCCATGCATTTCTTTTTGCATAGTAAAATAAAACATGTAGCTGTAGTTTGCCTTTTCTTTTTTTTTTTTGATAAATAATTTTATCAGATAAATACCTTAACCAAGTTTAATGTTTTGTTCTTCCATCGTATAAAAAAAAAAATATATATATATATATATATATATATATACATATATATATATATACATATATATATATATATATATATATATATATATATATACATATATATATATATACATATATATATATATATATATACATATATATATATATATATATATATATATATATATACATATATATCGTATTAAATATATTTAATACGATATTCAGCATAATCAGTTATTAAGCAGAAGAAAGTATATATATATATACTTTAGAAAATAAATATATATATATATATATATATATATATATATATATATATATATATATATACATATATATATATCGTATTAAATATATTTAATACGATATTCAGCATAATCAGTTATTAAGCAGAAGAAAGTTGTGCTTGTAACCGTCATGGACAGCATGTGTCAAAGATGTTAAATGAACTCTGCTTCTGTCCCACTCGTTGGTTAATATATATATATACACTCGTTGGTTAATTATATATATATATATATATATATATATATATATATATATATATATATATATATATATATATATATATATAACTCATATTTTGATGCTTTAATTGAACTTTAGTCTATCATCATTAAAAACAAATATCTCCTCTGGACATCACCTTTGGCCACCTGTTTATATAAAGATAATTTTGAGTCAGATATTTATTTATTTATTTTGTAATATTTTGACAAATATCCTATTTATTTAACTAACTACCTTCCCATTACACGTGACTACTTATCAGATAAATAAATACAGTAGTCAACATTTGAAGAGGATCAAAACCTTTTTTCAAAGTTATACATGAATTTTGAACAATACCCATTCCTGTCTTAGGACAACTTTGATTAACTTTTCAATCCACTTCAAATGTTGACTACTGTAAATAGACATGAGACATTAATAATATTAAAGTAAATCTGAACAAAATAAAGAATGGCTTGTGTGTGTGTGTGTGTGTGTGTGTGTGTGTGTGTGTGTGTGTGTGTGTGTGTGTGTGTGTGTGTGTGTGTGTGTGTGTGTGTGTGTGTGTGTGTGTGTGTGTGTGTGTGTGTGTGTGTGTGTTCTTTGGAGATTAATAAAGTTCTTGATGATTTATAGGTTCTTTAGGTTCAGTGTTTTGGTTTCTGGGTTCTATTAAAAAAAAACATAGATGGTTTTCTAAAGAGCTAGAGAATAAAAAGTTCTTTGTGGAACTGATAATATGTTGTGATATCAGTCTCGAAACACTTATAATTGCAACATTTAGGAGTGTGTATAAACTTCTTATTCTGCACTGATAATATTGAATCTGTGAGGTAAGACGCAACTACATCGGAAACTGTGTAATAAGTGTCTGTCTCTCTCTCTCTCACCCTCCCTCTCCTGTACCTGACACCTTCTACGTCCTCCATGAACTTCTCTCTTCGGCCCATCTGCCCCCTTACCACCTCTCCCACACTCTCCCAGCTCACCCACCTACTCAACGGGTGCTCACTCACACACACACACACACACACACACAAACACACACACACACACACACACACACACACACACACACACACACACACACACACACACACACTCACCCAGTGCCCGGCGCAGCAGGGGTCTCCCGCAGTACTGCCCAACACCAGCAGGGGGAGCAGCACCTGTCTTCATGCATACAGAGCACACTAACATATTTCTCCAGTATGTTGTATGTATTCATCACAGTATGCACATTTTCATCAATGCACATTTTACTGAAATGACCTGCTGTGTTCAGTAGAGCACACTGCGTGAGATCCACAATCCAATGCACTTGACCTTATTTCCAGAATCTCATTATTAAATTTAGTAATTAAGACTATTTGATGCCACAAGTTGCAAAGTAAAAAAATGTCAATTAAACATGCAGATCATGTGACAACAATGTAGCATATTACTTTTTTGAATATTGTTGCTTATTGCACACTGTTTCACTTACTTATTTAATTTAAAAAAGTATGCAGTGAAAACATTAGTGAGTTCCATAGTCGCAATAGTCTACTCTTAAACGGGAAAGTCCACCCAAAAATTCTGTCATTGTTTACTCACCCTTGTGTCGTTCTAAACCCTTTCTTTCTTCTGTGGAAAACAAAAGAAGATATTTTGGATAATTATAAGAATTTTGGTTTCCATTGACTTTCATTGGACAATAATTTTGGTAACCAGCTTCGGTTTGTTCCTATTGATTTCAATGAAAGTCAATGGGAACCAAAACTGTTTGGTTGCCAAAATTCTTCAAAATATCTTATTTTGCCTTCCGCAGACGAAAGAAAGTCATACAGTCATACGGGTTTGGAACAACATGAGGGTGAGTAAATGATGTCAGAACTGTAATTTTTGGGTGGACTATCCCTTTAACACAGAAACAATTCTGACAAATAATTGTATTCATTAGGGTCTCTGCTGGTGTGGACTGATGACATATGGTGGACAGCAGTAAGAAGAAAGAAATGGACTGAGAACTGCTGACACACACACACACACACACACACACACACACACACACACCGGTATTGTCTGGCTGGCTTTCTGTCCCCACCTGCTGGCTAAAGAGCCAAACACACACTGAGTGAGTAGTTGTGTGTTTGTAACACCTGGTAATCTTCTATTATGTTTAAATGTTCAGTCATTTAAGCTTAACACGACCTGCCAGTCATCTCTCTGTCTGTAGCTCAATTGCAACATATTGTGTGAGGTTTCCAGGGTGTTGCTATGAAGTTGCTATGGCGTTGTGAGTTGTTTTTTTTCACATTGCTATTTGGTTTCTAGGGAGTTACTAAGGAGGTTTCCAAGGCATTGCTATGTTGTTGCTGGGGTCTTCAGAGTGTTTTTAGAACATTGCTAAGTGGTTTCTAGGGAGTTACCAGGGAGGTTTCTAGGCATTGCGATGCAGTTGCTAAGGTGTTTTAAATATTTTTATCACATTGCTATGTTGTTTCTAGGGAGTTACTATGGTGTTCAGGATGACTTCTGGGGTGTTGCTATGCAGTTGCTAAGGTTTTCTGATGGTTTTTATCACATTGCTATGTGTTTTCTAGGGAGTTAGTAAGGAGGTTTCCACGCCATTGCTATGTAGGTGCTAAGGTGTCCAGAATGTTTTTAGAACATTGCTAAGGGGTTTCTAGGGAGTTACTAGGGAGGTTTCTAAGGCAGTACAATGCAGTTGCTAAGGTGTTTTAAATGTTTTTTCATCAAATTGCTATGTTGTTTCTAGGGTGTTCAGATTGTTTTTATTAAGTGGTTTTTAGGGAGTTACTAGGATGTTTTGGGTGGTTTCCATGGTGTTGCTATGCAGTTGCTATGGCGTTCTGAGTGTTTACATCATATTCCTATGTGGTTTCAAGGGAGTTACTAGGGTGTTCTGGATGGCTTCCACGGTGTTGCTGTGCAGTTGCTATGGTGTACAGATTGTTTGTTAGTGTGTTGCTATGTGGCTTCTGTAGTTTTAAGTGTTTTTAGCTTTGTGCTATGCTGTTTCTGATTGGTGTTTTGTGTGGTTGCTTACTTCCAATGCCAAGAGTTTCACCTGTTTTGAGTCTGATGACTAAGTAACAGCACATCTTTCCTCATCAAGACGTGTGATTTGAAGAAAACATTTATGTCTGGAGCACAAACGCTGCAGGAGGAGTCATGTGCCCTATTTTAAGGGTAACTGTATAAACAGGTGGTCCTGTATAGAACTGATTTGGAGTGAGCAGGTGTGGAGGTGGATGAACTCAGGGCCGGATGTTGTTTATGTTTGGGATGGGGCCGTGGACCAGGAGGAAGGGAGGTGGCCGTCCTGCATAATTCCACGTTTCAGTTTTTAAACGCAGGCCACAGCCTAACAGAAATATCATCACGCCGGCTCTCCCTTGCTAATTACTGCCTTCAGTACCCTCCACTGGCTCTGCTCGCTCGCTCTGGACAGATCCGCAGTCTTCACAGACAAAAACACTCTTTACATCAACACACTTCTGTTGTGTCTGGATAGTGGGGCCGTTTTGAGTGATATGCAGAAATATAGATTTATGGATGGGTCATTTCCATTACGTGGATCCTTTTGAACTCTGTAACCTTCAAAACCCACTCATATACCCACTTTGTTATAATTTAAGATTTTATATAATAGAGCATAGCAGACTTCAAGTTTATTGATTATAATTTGGTTTTAGACTATGACAACAGATTATAAAGGGATGGAAAAAGAGCTAATTACATGTCAACTTTTATTTTAAATGTATTTTATGTATTGTTAATCTTTAAAAGTGTAAAAGATATCTTTCAGTTTCTTGTTATTGTATAGTACTTTAGAACATTGATTCAATATTATCAGCCTGATTTCAGTAATGTAACCAAACAGGATGGAAAGTAATTCCACAAAACATCACAAAATCTATCAAATCCATTGCCAATACTGGCTTTTGTTAGTTAAAGAGATTTTACTAAAGACTAACATGATGGAAAGTTATATCAGGAAGACTGGAAAAACGATTAAATTAAACACCAATTAAAACAATATTCCTAAGAAACATGTTTTGTTTTAAATATTTTCATTATAGAAAATAAATAATGCTGAACAAAAAAATCCACTCCAACCAAGAAGTGAAATTATTCAGTGAATTTCAAACCTTCACTTATTGTGTTAAAACAAACTAACATGATTTGCATCTTCAAAATCTGTTTAATATTTTATCTATTATTTAAGCCAAATTAGGACTGACCCAGATCACACATTTGGTCACTTTGTGTGGGAATGTGTGTGTTTGTGTGTCGCCAGCTGAACGAGGACACATGCAAAGGTTCATAACAAATAAACAGTCAACAAATTGTGCCGCTTGAGCCCACCTCCCACGCACAGCCTGGCACGACGCCCGCCTGACTCACCCATCTAATGACAGACTATTACAATAAAGTGTGTTGAATCACCGAAACGGCAGATATAAAACAGTCGGGCTCAGAGCCACATGAGATCTCAGCTTCTCAGCATATTAGAATGATTTCTGAAGGATCATGTGACACTGAAGACGGAAGTAATGGCCAGCAGTCATATCACGCTGTAGCCCAAGACTGGTTGCCCACTGAAGTTAAGCCTGGTTAGTACCTGGATGGGAGACCTCCTGAGAAAACCAGGTCGCTGCTGGAAGAGGTGTTAGTGAGGCCAGCAGGGGGCGCTCACCCTGTGGTCTGTGTGGGTCCTAACGCCCCAGTATAGTGACGGGGACGCTATACTGTCAAAATAGCACCGTCCTTCGGATGAGATGTTAAACCGAGGTCCTGACTCTCTGTGGTCATTAAAAATCCCAGGATGTCCTTTGAAAAAGAGTAGGGGTTTAACCCCAGCATCCTGGCCAAATTTGCCCATTGGCCTCTGTCCATCATGGCCTCCTAATCATCCCCATATACTGATTGGCTTCTTCACTGTCTCCTTTCCACCAGTAAGCTGGTGTGTGGTGGGCGTTCTGGTGTCATATTTTCCTTGGCGCCATCCTTATAGAAAAATGACTTTACAAGTACTTTACAAATTCATGTACAATGTTTTTAAAAGCTACAACGCAGAACCTGATTTCACCAGTGCGACATGTTCCTGGATCAACATCTTTATTGATCCTGGAACAATATTCCAATCGACCAATTAGATTTGAGGGACAAGTTTAAATTTTGTGTCAAGTATAGGCTTACAACCAGGGTTTGGTGCTTGTACATCAGTGTTTTTCACTTATCATTTCCCTCTGATTTAAGGGATAAGTTATTGGTAGGGTTAGGTTTAGGGGTAGAGATATGACTTTTCAGACAAGAATGTTGTTCCAGGATCAACAAAATATGTCGATCCAGGAGCATATCTTACTTGGCAAAATCAGGAGATTCGGTTCAATATGGTATTTCCAAGAAATACCATGTCACTACCATGACATGTGCAGAATCTGATAGTACTATGTACCTTTTTGGGATTTTTCATGTTGTATTATTGCCTATAGTGTTCAACAAAAATACCATCGTATTACCATCTGATACTACAATGTCGCTACAGTACTTTTTGGGGGAGGGAAAGTTATTGTTACTGCTGTAAAATCATAATACACAACTATTGCATCTCTTTCATCTCCTGTTGCTGTGTTTTGTTTCATTTACTTATTTATAATCAAAAACTATGGTTGCGAATTAAGGTGTGTTGTCAAGCAGCTCCCATTGAGGAAAACAGGTTATGCTGCATTATAACCAGAGTAACAAACTTAAACTAGCAAAACTGTCTGGTATTTGGCATAATGGAGTCTCTCAGGAGGAATCGTAGACTTTGAGGTGCTTTCACAGAACGGGGGACGGTGTGTGTCGAGGGTTGCGTTGGTGACAGGCTGTCCAGGGCGGGCGAGAGATGGAGTGATAGAGGGGATGGAGGAAGAGTCTGCAGTCTGCAGGAAGATGGATCACACCAGGAAGATTAATTAGTCTCTGACAGCGACAGCTAAAGTGTTATTGCCATCTGGAGAGTGAGGAACTTCAGGAGACTTCTGAGTGTCAGTGTGTGTGTGTGTGTGTGTGTGTGTGTGTGTGTGTGTGTGTGTGTGTGTGTGTGTAAGACTTGAGCTTGGCAGTGCTGTTATTGATGAAAACAGTTCTCGCCAAAATGGCAAAGCGACTGAAAGGTGTCGAAGAAGGACATCACATGCAATGACCTTCACAAACAAAGTGATAATTGTGTGTGTGTGCGTGTGAACATGTGTTTTTGGCATGTAGAGGGAGGTGACTTTGCAGTTGTCTTTTTAAAATCTTCTCAGAATATATAATAGTTCATAAAATGGCACCACAACAAAAGGGCCATCAATGGTAAAAATTACACAAAAACAAAGTAAGTTCAACTATACTGTAGCCTACTCACTCGTAACATTGTGAATTCAAGCGACTGCACTAACAAACTCTCAACAACACATGGAGTTCAATACAACTCATTAAATAACATTTTCATATATGATTTGTGCCACGTGAAGTCATTTTTTCTCTTCAAATTAAAGAAGTATATTTTCCAGATAAATAGCTCAAATGCCATTTTACCAAGTGCTACAAAACCATGTGTATTTTCCTGATTGTGCACAAGAGGGCGACTGTGAGAGAGCTGAGTACGACAGAAGAGATTTATGACCACTAGGGGGCATCAGAAAACAAAGAAAAAGATTGATGATTGTCTGAATTGATTTTATATGCGATTTAAAACCATTGAATGCCCTCTATGTATGACAAATACCTTAGTTTTGTGTTGTTACAATGGTTTAGTCATGGTATCAGGTTGTAATACACTGGAAATACTGTCTTGATTTTTGGGATAATTGACCATGGTAAAATTGTGGTATTCTTGGAAATACCTTAGATTATCATGTAAATACAATGGTAAATGCATTTCAGTACTACGGTATATATCAAAACAATATATTACTTTTTAGTAAGAGAAAGAATACAGTGACACCACAAAAAAAGTACCATGGTACTTTTGCAATATTTTTATTTAGTTAGGCTGCCTGTTTGATCACAAAACGGCAATGCATATTTTTTTAATACTTAAAAGGGCAATAACAAACTGTGTCCTTTTTATATTAGGTAGCCTATCAGCATATCATTAACAGGTGATTTATAGATACATACATTTTTTTTGTTTTATTTGATTAAGTACTGTTCTTTATTGGCATGACCTTTTTACAAACAATATTTTAAAAGCTTCAACACACATAAATAAATAGAAACTTTAATAATGAGAAAGATACAATAGAATAGAATATCGCAACCATTCAACGAGATACCATCAACCATTCATCCATAATAACTACTCTCCTTGAACTCAAATTCCCACAATCCCCTGTTGCCACGTGCGCGTGTCCTGTCAGCAAACCGGACTAAACGTCACATTCCTGCATTCTCATCCCTGCGAGCGCGAGCGTGTGTGTGTGTGAGAGAGAGAGAGAGGGACGCAGGCTAATCTCTCCTTCCAGGACACATCTCTGTCCACGGGAAGCACTCATGACCGGGCGGGTTTAACCGCGGAGGACACCGACCGCAGATCTCGGGTGAGTGTTTGCGTGTGTTTGGGCGCAGATGTGAAGGTCTCGCCGGTTTGGGGTGTTTTACTGTGTTTACTGTGGCGCAGAGTGTAGTAACAGCGCGCGACCGGATGGAACGTCTCTGATACATCGTAACACTTCACACTCTTTGTGATCCGCAACTTTGTATCTTCTTCTTGTTGATAAACTGCATCTGTTTGATCTGGCGGCAGCGGTGCTTTGATCATGGGCTGATGACAGATGTCTGATTGAACCTGTTGACGACTCTGATTCTTTTGTTCAATGTGTGTGTTTTTGTTTTTATTGCGGCTCTTTTGCCAGCCTCACGTCATAATAGGGGACTAATTTAAATCCATAAAGGCACAAATGTTATGTTCTTGGGAGAATAAACTGTCAGATGTGTTCGTGTTGAGTGATTAACTGATCTGTTGGTTGTTATGGGTCGGTCTTTATAAATATCAGCATGATCATGAGATTGTTGTATTCCTGCTGGCCGGTTCAGGACAGTATTACCGGTGTCATATCGTATCGATCCCCGGTGGTTACATCAGACGCGGGCAAGGCCACAAACACACGCAGTGTATGCAGTTAAAGAAGCCTGATCTTCCCTCGTCATCCTCAGTGACACGCAGCTGGCCTGCATTTACTCTAGCTATTGACCGATATATAAACCTATCTAATTTTACAACTGATTCAGTACTGCAACAAATTAACCTGCATTTTAAACATGTTATTATTATTTGCCATTGCATTTTTGCTAAGTTATAATAAAATAACTACAAATATGTTACTTTACCTGTGTGTTAATGCTGTTGTTGGGCGCTGGTCTGAACATAAGCATGACTGATAATGATCATTCATTCTCTGGGCTTCAGCTTGCTAGTGATTTATCAGATCCTGGATTCTGTCTGATTCAGCATATGAAGTCTAGTCATGATTATTGTTCTGAATTTGCTTTATAATCATAGGGGTATATATGTATGTACTGTGTATATATTAGTTGAAATGCATTTGAAGGGTTATGTGCAGTCTTCCAAATCACTGTGAATTTGTCAGTATTTGGAGGTGTGTGTGTAGAGAGAGCGAGAGAAACACATGTCTATACAGGCACATGTCAGTCTGAGAGCAGTACTCTTCGTTAAAACTGTTAAACAAGTCATTAAGTTAAAGTATAAGAGTGCCATTTGACTGTATAGACGTGAGAAGCTGCAGTCTGACTCGTAGCTCAGTGGATTCAGTGTGATCACATTCTGTTCTGTGTGTGTTTACAAAAGTAAGGCAGGTTTGGGTGTGTGCCTGTGTGTGTTTTCAGATGATGAGGATGATGAAATTCTGCATGATGGCTGGACTGTCAGATCTGATGAGGGATCCACAAAAACAATGTATCCGCGTGAGATAAATAAAATAAAATGAGCTGTATATTTATTGGAAGAAACGCATGTTATTTTTGCTGAAACTTGATAAATGTTGTGACTTTGTATAAGAAGAATCTGTAGTTGAATTATTATGGTTGTTTCTCTGGCTCATGTTTCATGCCTCATCATGCTCTGAAATGTCATTAATTTTCCTGGATTGTTAACATTATACTTTCTGTTACTTTCTGAGCATTTGTCTCTAAACCCTTATTTACATTAAAAATTACTCGGACATTGAGAGACATTTTAAGCTCATCAATATTTAGGTTTGCTATTGTTTGACTCTAAAAAGTGTTGACCGATAATAAGAACTAATGATGGGGGATTATGTATAGTACACACTAACATCAGAATAGACAACATTTCACCTTGTTGTATAAACCTATTTCTTGACAAAAAAAAGGGCTTTGTTTGTCACACAGAACAGTGCTGTTAGGGCTGTTTTTCAGCCACCCATTATTGATTATCCAATCCCTGCTGCGCTTATCGTGAACTAAGATTCTGATTGGTTCAGTCTGACACTGTCCGTGCTTTTCATTGGTCGTTTGTGGTGCTGTGTGAGTTGGAATGTGTGTGGAATGTGCTCACTTCCTGCTTCTTCAGCCAATCAGAACTGCTGGATCTCATCACATTCCATTGGGATTCAGATCACATCATGAGTGTGTGTGAGAGGTAGAGACATTGGTGTGTGTGTGGGATCAGTATTCGTGTGAGTGCTGTTGTCTGTAATTGAGTTTTGTAGGGCCTGTAGTTAAAAGACTGGTCGTCTTGCATGTTCAGCATATTCTCATATTATTGTGCTTGTTTCATTCCAAGTCCATTTTAAATCGCAGCTTCATATTGATAGAAAGGGTATTTTTCTGTACGTCCTGCTATATGTAAAGATTTAGCAAATTAACTTGATTGATAATTGTTAAATGACAAACTAAACCGCTTTGCAAGTGTAAATTAGTCTTGCTGTATATTTTATTGTTTCATTGGAAATGCATTTGTAGTATTAATGCTCTTGCATCCTGGAAACGTGTAACCCAATCGTGCTGCTGACCGCTGTAACCTTGAGAGCAGAAATGAATGCATTTGTAGTTTCATTGTTGTGGATGTTGTTCATTGTAGGTTATAGAGTACAGAGAGCTTTGCATTATCGGTTTTAAAAAGCTTTTGTTTGGAGCCTCAATGATGAGTTGAGTTCAACAGAAGTTTAACAGTTAGTTTGGTACTATGATAGAATGATTATATTATCAAGGCCAATTAATCAGCTAGTATTGGCCAGTTTATGAAGATTTGAATCAAGATGTGAGATACAGTGGCATTCAATAAGGCCTCAGAAACACTGATCTATATGAGCATAGACATTAAATCTGATCTTTGAAGTGTGAATAAATCATGATTGGTTGTGGGTGTAAAATATTCTTCTTGGGTTGTTTTGAATTTGAAGGCGATTACATGTTGTAGAATAAGAATGTACAAGTGATTATTTGTTGTATTTTGAGTGAAAGTTTGGTATTGTTCTAACTGAGGTTTTGTTCTAGAACAGAACAATGGATCTAGTTGTTTCTCCGGTGAGCTTCAGTTGTACGCCACTATTATTTCCACCAATAAATCCCTTTCCCGGGGCTACCTAAGCCTCCATTCTTACCTTTCCGAAACTTAAAAATACCACAATTTAATCATACTCAAAAAGTACATTAACGAATATATTTGTAATTGGTTACTTTCCACCTCTGGTTGACTTCTTATTACAAGTATGGTAAGATGTTTGGTGAGTGTAACGTTCACAAATGCACATTATTAGCGACTCAAGCGCAGAGCAGATGCAGAGAATAAAGTTCTTGTGGATCAGCATTTATTATGAACCGAGACACTGAAAACACTGGATCATGTGTAAAGGCTGGAACACACCAAATCGACGCCGAGAAACAAGCGCTGATGAAAGCCGACTGTGTTGTCGCCTCGCGTTGGGGTAAAAAGCTGGACTTGAACACATCTAGAGAACTACTGCCGACTGTTAGCTAGAATGCGTGTTCTGCGCCTGCGTGTAAATAAAACAACTGTCTATTTCTGCAGATATATGCGTCTATATTCGTCATTAAAAAAGGGAAACTGACGCTGCAGGCTGCAGATACACATACTTAAACAAAGCAGTGTGTGCTTACTGTTTTGAATATCAATCCAGCTAAACACTTCCTTTATTCCACTCCGCTCATGTTAATATTGAAATATTTGCCAAGGAACACTTAGATAAGATGATGTAACATAAGAACAGCCTTCTATCTGTAGCGTTTTGACTTTTTTGCTTGCGTTTTGCTATTCTCACGCACTGACTCATTCACTAAGCTGAACAGCCAATCAGAGTTCCCTCTTTCACTGACGGCCCGACGCTGATTCAACATGTCGAATCGGCCGAAACAAAGCCGACGAGGACCAATTTCAGCCGACGGTGCGGAACACACTGAGAAAACTTAGTCGGCCGACGCACAAAAACTGCCCGACGGCCGACCGTCGGCTTGGTGTGTTCCAGGCTTAAATGAACACAGTTCATTCCGCGCTTCACTCTGAATCACATAGTGCATATATATATATATATTTTTTATTGCATAGTGCTTTGTGATTTGATAATCGCACTAAGCCATATTTTGGTTTTATTTTGATTAAAGCTACAATTATGTAAGATTTTTCTAATAAAATATCCAAAAATCACTTGCACAGTGTGATATATTTCTTGCATTTGTGTACTTACAAGATCCCAAAAGTTCCCAAAGATTTTTAATTTCAGAGAAATTCCAATTTTAAATAATGGCTCGTCCCGGACTCCCTGTTCACTTGTCGCCTGTCAATGACGTAATATCCATGTTATCCCTGGTTTCCGCTCATACTGCCATAGCAACCATGGCGGCAGACATGGACAACAGCATTACGTCTAGCGGCACGCTCACGCTGTTGTTGTTTTGTTCCATAGATATAAACACTAGATGTCGCCTTGGCTACGGCACTTCATTGGAACAAATGCGTCAATAGAGCCGCCATCTTGAAACAGGGGAACCCCTCATCAGCGTCAATGTAGGAAAAGGTCTAACGGAAATAAAATCACCATAAATCATCATGAATGCGATTTTCTAGTTGTTTTGGTTCGTTCCAACAGTCAGACATGTATTTATTATAGAGTCCAGAGAAATTAAAAAAAAATTACAAAATTTCACAATCTTGTGAAATGTAATCCCTTGCTGTCTGGTTTTTAGATTTCGTTCGTGTAAACATCCATACGCAGCACAAAAGTCCGGCATCATCCATGAATTCAGCGTTACCTAGCTACTTCCTATGACAAGACCCCTGTTCCAAGATGGCGGCTGTTTTGACGCATGTTTAGAACCCCAAGGCGACATCTACTGTTTATATCTATGGTTTTGTTCAAACATTATGGACCATGGCAAACAGACTTTGGGACAAAAGGAGAACTAAAACGAGGATCAATATCAGCGCCACGCTGATGCCGATGTTTTCGAGATGTTGAGAGCTCCACGTCCGCGATTGACTTCGACTTGACAGAGTTCTTGCATGTAGAGATGCACCGATTGATCGGCTGGTGACCGGAATTGGGCGATTTTCACGTGATCGGCCATGACCGGCGACCGGCCGGTCAGTCTGACATATGCCGATTTTATGTCGGTCAAATGCATTCGGGCGCCGCATGATTAACATCTCACAACATCAGCATCACACGTGCACACGGAACGCACATGTAGGAAACCTTGTGAATTACGGCCGTTTCACACCGCAAGCGTGAGCAGCGCCTATTTGTTTCGGCGTGCATGTTTAATGAGTGCATTCACACCGGGAGCAGGAGGAGCGCAGGAGCGTCGCATGAGCAGCAGTGAAGCGGGGGTATCGGCGCAGAGTCTATTTTTGCTGCACTGCTCATGCTCAATTAAAGTGAAAGCACGCTTTGATGGACAAAATAAATATGATTTCACACGAAAAGTGCCCAAAATGCTCCGAATTTGCATATCTGGTGTGTTTTAACAAGAACTGGATTAGGCTATGTCAGAAAAGAAAATGAATTTTCTTTTAGAAATGAACACATTTTTTTAGTTGGATACTGGATGTGAAAAGGACGGAAATGGTTCTTCCATAACACTGCACTTTAGATGTGTGTGAATTTCCCACACCAGGAGTAATTTATATAGTTCTATTTTATAGCGATTACTGTTAAAAAAAAATTCTATGCAAAATGTTCTTCTGAAGAAAAGAGAGAAAATAAATATTTGTGTGTTCTGTAAAGTGGTTAGAAAAAATGAATTCGGAATCGGCTAAAATCGGTATCGGCAGGTCAAACTCAATGAAAATTCGGTAATCAGCCTAGAAAATTGTAATCGGTAATTGTAATATTGTACATAAAACTAATCAATGTTATATAGTTCGACATGATGAAATGTTAGAATATGATCTTATGTTATTCTAATGTTGATCTAGCTTACTTAGTCTCATACAGACAAACTAACACATAGAATAACATTATAACTTTCAACGCACTCAAATGCAGTTTAGTGTTAGTGTAGACCAAGTGAAACAGCGCTGCGTTCCCTCACAAGTGTAATTTGTCTAATAAACTGACCTGTGTGAGTAGTAATTCTGCACTTGCGTGTAGTTCGGTATGAAATGTCCTTATTCCTTTATATCCACGGGACTCGCGTGTGATATCTGTCTCTTATTTGCATTCACGCCCTGCTTCATACCACAGTCTTAAAAATATCAATGTATTCACTCATCCATATTAGATCCATCAGCATGACGACAAGTTCCGTAATTCCGCTTATGCGTTATCGACCTACGCCTCTGTTATTGTAAGAGGTTAGCGACCCCTAGCGGCGAAAAAAATTACATATTGTAGCTTTAATTGTGCATCCGTACCCACCACCGAAAACCTGGTTATGTAAGCCAGATGGGCAGACTTTAAACAGCATATCTGTGTGTACAGCTTTTGAACAATAAGTCCGGCCATTGATCAGACATAATTGATCCGTATGTGTTTTGTGATAATAATTGGATGAGAACAGTAGCAGCCACACATACACACACACACACACACACACACACAGACATGGCCTGATGACTGACATCCTGGTGCTGATGTGACTGAAAGGTGTTGTCTTGACATCCAGCTGACATCATCATGGCTGTCAATCACACCTCTAGCCTTTGTGATGTCAGGAGATCTGGAACACACACTCAGACTAGACAAGCAGTTTAAAACCTCTGTTATTAAAATGCTGATCAGTTGCTTGTTGATGAGTGTGGGTTCAATCTTTAGATTAAAGTAAACCGTTTAAAGCTGAAGTGTGATGTTAAAATACTTTCTCATATCCAACCTTAAGGGACGGGGTGGCGCTGATTACTAGGGAGAGGCAGTCGATCCGTCAAAAATATGCCGATAATATAAATATTGTAAACTATTATTATACGATTTAAATAAGTTTGAATATATTTTTTTATGTACTTTGCACTGCTTAATAATTTTGTGGACACAGCCGTTCTTTTAAAAAATATATTTATTTGAAATCGAAATCTTTTGTAACATTATAAATGTCTACTGTCACTTTTGAATCAATTTAATGCATCTTTGCTGAATAAAAGTATTAATTGCTTTAAAAAAAATCTTATTGACCCCAAGCTTTTGAACAGCAGTGTACAGCAGTTTCACCTTCACTAAAAATAGATCAAGTATAAAAAAGTTTACAATATTGTCTGACTTTTTTTAATTGTGATAATCATATATCCTTGTTCAAAATAATATAGTATCTCGTGTACAAATGCTGAATGCTTTGTCTTTCTGTTAAATATCGTCAACTCAGATCTAGAGAAACTCGTGTGAAACTCAAGACTAGATTACTGTAATGCTTTATTAGCTGGTTGTCCTGCGTCTTCAATAAACAAGCTACAGTTAGTCCAAAATGCAGCCGCTAGAGTTCTTACTAGATCAAGAAAATATGATCATATAACACAGATTTTATCATCACTTCATTGGTTACCTATAAAGTTCCGTATTAAATACAAGATATTGCTTTTGACTTATAAAGCTCTAAATGGTTTAGCTCCAGTCTATTTAACGGATCTTCTATCGCCTTACAATCCATCGCGCTCTTTAAGATCACTAAATTCGAGGCTTCTGGTCATTCCTAGGATATCCAGATCCACCAAAGGAGGCAGAGCATTTTCACATTTAGCTCCGAAGCTCAGGAATAGCCTTCCTGATATTGTTCGTAGCTCAGACTCGCTCTCCCAATTTAAAACTAGACTGAAGACGCATCTATTTAGCCAGGCATTCATATACATTTTTTATCTTACAGTTACTGTAAATTCGGCCTCTAGTTCATAAACGCCAGAGGAGAACTGGCCCCCGACTGAGCCTGGGTTCTCCCAAGGTTTTTTTTTCTCCATTGGGTCATCTGATGGGGTGTTAGGACACCATTAGGTCACTGGATGGAGTTTTTCGGTTCCTTGCCACTGTTGCCTTTGGCTTGCTCAGTTGGGGATATTCAAATTAATTAACCAATCATACCATTGATCAGCTCTACCAAACTTGGATGTCTTTTTTTCCAGTAATAAGCAAACATTGTTAAGTTGTTTTGATTGATACTGTGAAGCAGCTTTGATACAATCTGTATTGTGAAAAGCGCTATATAAATATATTTGACTTGACTTGACTAGAGAAACTCGCATGCTTCACACACATTCCTCAAGTGTTTGTGAGTTAAATTGGTTTTCAAACAGAATGTGATTGTGTTGACTTTGCTGATGGGATTGATTGTTGTTTGGTTTAAGGGTTCCAGGTTTCATCACTGATATCCATCACAGTGAAGGTCAGGAATGTGATGATATTTAACAAACAACAGCACCTCGGTGTCAGACATCAGATGACCAGAGGAGGAGGCTGAACACAGAGTGAGCAGGTTAGCATGTAGCAGACATGCTAATATGATGTCAGATTGACATTGAAGCCAAAGAGAATAATGTGCACGTGTGTCCACATTCAGTATGACTATTGAGTGAGCTCTCCTTCTTAGCTCCAACTGTCTTCTAAGGCAGCATACTAATACAAAGTTATACACAATCAACATTATGTGAAACATGGCATTTTGTAATCTGATTACTTTTAGCACTTATACTGCTTTTCAAAAGTTTGAGGTTGGTAAGGTTTTTTAATGTTTTTGAAAGAAGTCTCCTCTGCTCACAAATACCGCATTTATTTTATTAGATCAAAAGTAAAAACAGTAAAAATGGCAATATTGTGATATGTTATTGCAATTTGTTTCTGTGTGAATATTAAGTAAAATGTAATTTATTCCTGTGATCAAAGCTGAATTTTCAGCATCACTACTCCAGTCTTCAGTGTCACATGATCCTTCAGAAATCATTCTGATATGTGGATTTGATTCTCAAGAAACTTTTCTGATTATTATCAATGTTGAAAATATGTTGTTGTGCTGCTTCATATTTTTGTGAAAAACGTGATACATTTTATTCAGGATTTTTTGATGAATTGAAAGTTTAATATAACAAAATAACAGTATTTATTTGAAATAGAAATCTTTTGTTACATTATAAATGTCTTAACTGTCATTTTTGATCAATTTAATGCATTCTAATGCATAATGCATTTACTGACCCCAAATTTGGAATGATGTACAGGTCCTTCTAAAAAAATTAGCATATTGTGATAAAGTTAATTATTTTCCATAATGTAATGATAAAAATTAAACTTTCATGTATTTTAGATTCATTGCACACCAACTGAAATATTTCAGGTCTTTTGTTTTAATACTGATGATTTTGGCATACAGCTCATGAAAACCCAAAATTCCTATCTCAAAAAATTAGCATATCATGAAAAGGGTCTCTAAACGAGCTATTAACCTAATCATCTGAATCAACTAATTAACTCTAAACACCTGCAAAAGATTCCTGAGGCTTTTAATAACTCCCAGCCTGTTTCATTACTCAAAACCGCAATCATGGGTAAGACTGCCGACCTGACTGCTGTCCAGAAGGCCATCATTGACACCCTCAAGCAAGAGGGTAAGACACAGAAAGAAATTTCTGAACAAATAGGCTGTTCCCAGAGTGCTGTATCAAGGCACCTCAGTGGGAAGTCTGTGGGAAGGAAAAAGTGTGGCAAAAAACGCTGCACAACGAGAAGAGGTGACCGGACCCTGAGGAAGATTGTGGAGAAGGACCGATTCCAGACCTTGGGGGACCTGCGGAAGCAGTGGACTGAGTCTGGAGTAGAAACATCCAGAGCCACCGTGCACAGGCGTGTGCAGGAAATGGGCTACAGCTGCTGCATTCCCCAGGTCAAGCCACTTTTGAACCAGAAACAGCGGCAGAAGCGCCTGACCTGGGCTACAGAGAAGCAGCACTGGACTGTTGCTCAGTGGTCCAAAGTACTTTTTTGGTGCCAGAGTCTGGAGGAAGACTGGGGAGAAGGAAATGCCAAAATGCCTGAAGTCCAGTGTCAAGTACCCACAGTCAGTGATGGTCTGGGGTGCCATGTCAGCTGCTGGTGTTGGTCCACTGTGTTTTATCAAGGGCAGGGTCAATGCAGCTAGCTATCAGGAGATTTTGGAGCACTTCATGCTTCCATCTGATTTTATTTTTCAGCACGACCTGGCACCTGCTCACAGTGCCAAAACCACTGGTAAATGGTTTACTGACCATGGTATTACTGTGCTCAATTGGCCTGCTAACTCTCCTGACCTGAACCCCATAGAGAATCTGTGGGATATTGTGAAGAGAAAGTTGAGAGACGCAAGACCAAACACTCTGGATGAGCTTAAGGCCGCTATCGAAGCATCCTGGGCCTCCATAACACCTCAGCAGTGCCACAGGCTGATTGCCTCCATGCCACGCCGCATTGAAGCAGTCATTTCTGCAAAAGGATTCCCGACCAAGTATTGAGTGCATAACTGAACATAATTATTTGAAGGTTGACTTTTTTTGTATTAAAAACACTTCTTTTATTGGTCGGATGAAATATGCTAATTTTTTTAGATAGGAATTTTGGGTTTTCATGAGCTGTATGCCAAAATCATCAGTATTAAAACAATAAAAGACCTGAAATATTTCAGTTGGTGTGCAATGAATCTAAAATATATGAAAGTTTAATTTTTATCATTACATTATGGAAAATAATGAACTTTATCACAATATGCTAATTTTTTGAGAAGGACCTGTATAGTAAATATCAGAATATTTGAGATTGCCTTTTTAGTGAAGATGATATGCCTTGCTGCTTTAATTTTGGCCAAATCGTATCACAGACAGGCAGACAGGTGAAATGCTGTGAATGATTGAGGTTAGGCCACTATCTGTATATATAGTTAGTTATAGTTATATATTATCTAGTTTGTGAAGTAATGCTCTTTCTCTTGAGCACATTTGCATGTGTGTGTCAACCCGGGACTATGATGAAGTCTGAAAGAGTGTTCGTTCAGTTATTACAGTCTGATAGTAAACGCTGAATATTTCTTTACTGCAGCAGGGCAAAGTGTACTGGAGACTTTGAACTTCCCGTCTGTGTGTGTGTGTGTGTGTGTGTGTGTGTGTGTGTGTGTGTGTGTGTGTGTGTGGACACGTCCACATGTTTGCTCACTTGACTGTGTGTGTGTTTGTGTCTGACCTTTTAATCATAAACCACAGTTATAATTGAAGAAGCCCTAGATGTGTTCTCACACATTACAGACAACATGAAACAGCATAATGCAACATGTTATAGGTGAAAGTGAATATTATTCTTATTTATTGGGCTTTAATTGGATTGTGAAAATTGGATGTTATTTATTATGCAGAAAAGTCATTTCAGAGAGATTTTTGGTGAATGATCATGAAAACAAACATGATTCTCTCTGGAATGACATGCACTGATGAAACGTGAAGAAAGTAAAGTCAGTGATCCATCATGATGATGGTTGATGGCTGTGCGTGTGTGTGTGTGTGTGTGTGTGTGTGTGTGCGCGCGAGTGCATGCGTACGCCTGCATGTGTGTGGGGCGTGTCTGTGAGCTCTTTGTTCAAACAGCTGTTGTGAGCGTAACACACGTGGAGGATTTTACACTCTACTGCACCAGACAACAAAGAGCAGACACACACACACACACACGCTACACCATCAATATCACCGTCTCTCTCTCTCTCTCTCCTTTTCTTTTGAAAGAAATTAATACTTTTATTCAACAAGGACGTATTAAAATAATAATAAGTGACAGTAAAGACATTTATAATATTTAAAAAGATTTATATTTCAAATAAATGCTGTTCTTTTGAACTTATCAAGAAAGAATCCTTTAAAATATATGGTTTCCACAAAAATATGAAGCAGCACAACTTTTTTAAACATTAATAATAATAAATGTTTCTTAAGCAACAAATCATCATATTAGAATGATTTCTGAAGGATCATGTGACACTGAAGACTGGAGTAATGATGCTGAAAATTCAGCTTTGATCACAGGAATAAATTACATTTTAACATAGAAAACAGTATTTTAACTTATTTTAAATATTTTAACAAATTTTAACTGGCAATAATATTTCAGACTATTATTGTCATGATTCCTCTCTGTTTTCAAGGTCTCTTATTTGATGTTCTATTGTCTTGATGTGCCTGTGTTCAGTTCATGAGGTTTAGTTCCTGGTTCCCTTGTTTCTGTTATAATCTTGTTAGATTCGATGGCTGTGTTCAAAATCTCCCCCTACCCTTATTCACTATTCCCTATTACTCCACTAATATAGTCCCCTTGATGGATGAATGAAAACGAGTGAGTAGGGCTGTCACCTTTGTGAAAAAATCCTGTTCGATTTTTGAGACATATGTGTTCATTGAATCGATTGTAAAATCGATTTTCCATGTCTAAAGACGTTTCCATTTTCAACACCAAATATTGGCAAATCCATGGACAACTAACAGGCATTAGGACGAACGTAAAGAGGGCGCTTGAGACGCGCACAAGTCAGCAATATTTCTGATGATTTATTGGCGTGAAGTTTTGTGCACAATGACAAACAGGAGTGCAACATTCAGGGATTGAAATTAACACCCGCCAAATTCGGATAAAAATTAACTTTGGCGGGTAACGCTGTCATATCACGAGCCAATTTGGCGTTTTTCTATGTTTACTCACTTCGCTGGGGAAGTTCGTGTAAGCCAAATCTGCGTGGATTTAGCGCAGATACGCAACTCGTGAGTCCTAATGATATATTAAATACAGCGTATTGCGCAGAATCTGCGCATTTCTGGCTTGCTTGAACACACACGTCACTAAGCAACAAATAACGGCGCGCTTGTTCACTTGCACTGAAGTAATAGCGAATAAGCATTTGGTTAACAGAAAAGGCATTGTTATTTTCCAACATCCTACATGTTCTGTGTACTGTATTGATCTGTCTACCTAAAACACATTTTTGGTTAAAAAAAAAAAGGCAGTTAAAATCGATTCCCTATTTTCGTTTTCGAAACTTGTGTTGGTTGGTCCGATCGATTGTGCAATCGATTTTCGAACGTAAAGTGACAGCCCTACGAGTGAGTGAATTCAGACACTGAGTGAGGTGGAAGGGCTGACGCCTTTGCATAGTTTGTATTTTGTTTAATAAACATTTATAACTGAGAAAACTGTCAGATCCAGCAGTAATGAAAAGATTTATCTTGAACTCTGCCATGGAAACTAGCATGTATAAAACCTTAATTAAATAATTGAATAATCAAATTATAAACAAATTTATACCTGTATGATATTACGCTGGAGCCACATTGGACCAGGGATGGATGGATGGATGATCTTCTTATCAGACGCGGGAATTCATTTGGCGTGATGGTCACAGTGCATTATAGGTATTCTCTAGCCATTAAGCGTGCATCAGTTGTACACCCTTTATTGCAGTGCATTGTGGGTTTGAATGAGTTCACTCGATAACGTCCACTATGGTTTAGTCATGTCAATTAATCACGATCACCTGTCCTTCATTTCGCCTCTTATCATCCTGTGCATTTCTAACTGAGGCTCTCTTCAGTTCTGTGTTTTGTGTTAACGTTTCATGCTGCTGTTTTTCTGAATTTATCAAATCAAGCCAGTATGTGACAATTACTGTTTTATTTTGGATGAAATGAATGCATAATAATCAAATGAAATGGTAATTGGAAATAAAATGTGAAGTCTCTTTTCTTGTGATATCTCAGGTTACTGTTTGATTTCTTTTCCTCTTCCTCTTGATCATTTGTTATCACCCTGAGGCTGTGAGACAGACACCATTGGTCAGACAGACAGATTTTACTGCAGTGCTGGAAGAAGGAACTATTTCAGTGGGAATTAGACACACAAAAAACAGCTTTGCACTGTTGTGTTTCTTTCTGTTAGTGTAGCTGTGCTGTTGTCATTGTTTGTGCTATGTGTGTGATGTTTATGTAGATGGAAGTTATGAAACAACATGACACTTGGCTATGTGATTTTTAAGCCCCATTTAAAGCAACTGTAATGCTGCATATCACTAGATAGGTCATTAGTAAGTGTTCCTACTTCCTGGTTGCCCTACACTGATAAAAAAAAAAAGGTTTTACTCTGAAGCAGTTTTCACTCAGAAATTGCTAGTAAATTTCACAACTAATTACAAAGAAACGGCAAGTAACACATTCAATTAAATGTGAAATATTGAAGTAGAACAACTGAAATATATTTCCGGGGTCACTTTACAATAAGATTTAATCCGTTAACATTAGTTTTCATGAACTAACAATGAAAAGTAGTTTGATTAATCTTAGTAATTAGATCAATTAGATTGATTCTATTAGATCAATGTTATTTAAGATTTACTAATGTGTTATTAAAATCAAAAGTTGTATCTGTTAAAATTATTTAAAAACATGAACTAACAATGAAAAGTTGTATTTCTATTAAATAACATTAATAAAGATGATTCTATTGCTCATTGTTAGTTAGTTAGTTAACTAACTAACATTATCTATTGTAAAGCGTTACTGTATTTTCTTGTAAAATGTTCTCCAATAATCTTTATTTACAACTTCGAAAAATCATTTTATGCAGTGTATTAAGAATGTCAGCAAAAAACACGCAAAAACCTTTATAAATGAGCATCCTAGAAGTTCTTTTGAAGAAAAATGGTTTTATATTTGTATTAACTCTTCTTGCCTCTCAAACAACTTTTCTGATGATGCAATCGAGAGGAAAATAATATTGACTAATAAAATCTCTGCCTAATTGGATCCACAAATTAAGTCTCGTCCTACAGCAGTGTCTCACACAAAAACGTTGTTTCATTTGGAAATGCGTCACGTTGCAAATTCTATTTGATGATTTCTTTAGGTTAATTGTAGAGTTTGGGAGTCTGTTCCAGAATTGTCCTGTATTATTTGTATTGAGTGTGTTCTAGCATCAGTTGCAGGTTTAAGTGTTGCAGTGAATGTGCTGTTCGTCCATTAGCACACAGAGTGTCTGAGCGCCCGAGGCTGTGACTGTCGTGTCAGAGACGTTTGCTCATTTATACTTGACGTGATGTTATCCAGAGGGATGAAATTCTGCGTGAAATGACACACATTCATTGTGACAAGCACCATTATGTGACCAGCTAATGGAAAAAACTAATGAGTGCAGAATTCATCTTATTTCTGGCTAAACTGATTTTTTTTCCATTTTTAGACTTTCTACCAGTATATTCAGCTCATTAGATTAAAGCCTATTTTTTTTGTGTTATTTCCAACATATCTAAAATATTTTCTGATTTCGAGCCTAATGTCATTGATATTTTCATCTCATCCCATTTTGCATTTGTAGAAATTAACTGAAAAGACATTTATAAATTATTATCATTTTATTATTATTATTATTATCATTATTATTTATTTTAAAGACATTTACTCTTGTATAAAAAGTTTGAAAACTGTATGGTTTGAAGTCGGCATGAAACGGACATTCGTCAGAGTGAAACGCTTCTAGAACAAGAACAAATGTAGGGAGGAGCTTCATTTTGTCTATAGGGAGTTGATTGGATGGTTGTGGTTAGCTATTGGTGGATTTAATCAGTCCTTCCAGAAAAACGCTGAGTTTTTTTGTGATTGTTGCGGGCAAAAATCCTTGATTATGCGGCCCGTTTTCTTTAAAAATGCGATGGAATATGCATTTACATTTATTCATTTAGCAGACGCTTTTATCCAAAGCGACTTACAAATGAGAACAATAGAAGCAGTTAAACTAACCGTAGGACAACAATACGTAAGTGCTATAACCCCTTTAACTTTAGTGCATATAGTTTAACTTTAGTGCATATATGCGAGATATTCATGCAATTTTATGCAATGAAATTGCTGGAACTTGCAAAAATTGCGGGAACTTGCAAAAATTACGGGAACTTGCAAAAACTCTGGTTTGATGAAAAAGAGAAAAAAAGTGATTCCCCAACACCCTGTTCTCACTAGGCTACTACCTTAATGTAAAGAGTAATTTCTTATTACTTCCTTTGATAAGCAAGCATACTACATCATAGAAAGTGCTGGGAATATTTAATTTCTCATCTTGTTTTATTTCAGACTGTAACGAGTGTAAATAAGGTGTGGCCCCTTTAAGAGCTGCGCGCTCCGTGTTGAACTGTCTGCAGTGTTATATTGTATGTGCGCCTCGAACACCCCATGTGTGCGGGTAATTTCTGTTTGATGCTGCTTCTTTTATCTTATTTTGTTCAAGTGACGGTAGAACGTGTGACAGACAGTTATACGAGTTCGATTTGGGAATAAAGAGCGAGTTGTGAGATGCCAATCGCCTCCGTGAGTCTGTCTGGCCTCTGCAATAACTTCAGCTGTGAGCTATGCCGCCGCGTAATTGCGTCACTTCATAACGTTCCCATGGAAACAGGGGGAAATGGCTGTTCTTGTGGGAAGCAAACGCAACATTTTTCAACTTTCTGCTAAGATATGTGTGACTTTTTTGCAACGAAAATGCGAGGATTATGAAATCATGCAAGCCCCGCGTATTTTGCACGGAAATCGGCGATTTATGTGGCGAAAGTGCGGCGTATTTGAAAAAAATGCAGCCCTCGCATGAATATGCGGACTTTGGCTTAGTATGCACTAAATCATGCGATCGCATAATCGCGTTTTTCTGGAGGGACTGTTTATGTGATTGACAGGTGGTCCCACCCTCGCGCCAGTAAACACATCATCAGAGGAAAGAAGAGAGGGAGGGGAAGTTATTTTGATTCAAGATTACAAGGCATATGAATTAAAAAAATAATGTGCACGGATAAATCATTTATAAGGGACTGTTCGTTATTTATTTAAGGGGCCACCGGAGGAGTTTTGAGATCTGTAGTCAAAAAAGACTTGACCCTCCCTTCGCCAGTAATAAATTTTTCTATGACCCTCCAAAATGATTGTGAAAAAAGGCATGACCCTCCTTTGCTGCTGATGCAGTGGTGACGCGTTCATGTAACAAGGGTGACGGTGGCGCTCCCAATAAAGTATCTAAAGCTGCCACAAAGAACCGGCTAAAGTAATGACTATGAATATGTCAAATATAGCAAGGAGAGATTTTAATTGTTTATTAATAAACAAGGTTTTTCTGTGTCAGTGTGTCGGCTTCAAGATGAAGTTGACGATGCTGACTCGCGATCTTCACAGTAACGCGCCAGAGAGAAGTGCAGATTTCATACGGATTACATAAGCAGAGAGCAGTCTGTTTTTCGTTTTTAAATGTTCTGTTTAAAAGTAGACATCAAGCTTTCTATATTTCTCAAGTCTGTGAGGCAAGTACATTATACGCTGAGTTTCGGTTCATTTATGAGACGGGAGTCCAGTTCACGCGCCGGCGACTCCGTGTCATGATGATCTATTTTCTACTATATTTACTTCTTATTCATTAAATCCAGGCAATTGGTTGATGAAACATTAATTAAAATTAAGATACAATTAATAAAAAACAAAATTTACTTTAAAGAAAGGCTTTGTGCTTTCTGAAGTCTCTGTGAAAGTTTTAAAGCCGCTTTCAGAGCGGTCACGTCCGTAACATTGTTTTTTTCCTCATAAATGCGAACACGAAAAATAAAATAAAAAATAATATTTTATGTTCTGTGGAGGCCGACCCTTCTTCATCCGGTTATTAGCCTACTTTTGTTTTGCGCAGTGTAATTCATAGAATTATTAAAAACTATTTTGCCACCTAAAAGTTAAAGATTTGTTGTGTCAAGTCACATGTGTATTTCGCTCATATTAAATATAAAACGCATGTGTAGACTAGGGATGCGCGGTATACCGGTACTGCAAAAATACCGGTATATATTATATTTCAAACGGTACAATATCATAATTTTGTTCAATTCGGTATTTGATGCGCTGCTGTTTCGAAGTTCACCGCTAGGCGGCAGTGCGCTACCTAAACTGACGCGGGTCACGCCAAACTGGCAAACGGTGACAACAGAGGAACACGATGGAACAAACGAAGCTCATTCGAATTTCTACACGCCCGAAATTAATAAATAGAGAGAGCAGTATGAGTGAAATAAGGCATTACTTTGCCTACAAAAGTAATGAGAAAAGTAAAGAAACAGATCTCAATGCACCACTCTGCAAACGGGGAAGCAACACATCAAATCTGCCTAAGCACTTGACTCGTCAGTTGCTCATCTTGACTTGTTCAAAGAGTTCAGAGATCGACAGGTTAGTCCATAATTCAACTGATTTAATTTAGACTTTTATTGAACACTGAACAGCGCACATACGTAAGAGCTTATCAATTATATATGATACGGTAAACACGAAAGCTCAAATCTGCTTGCATGACACGCTAGAACCAATTCAGTTTAGGTCTCATCATTTTTGCACTTTCAAACAAACATATATGAATTGAATTTGAATGAATAAAGAATAAAAATTTGAATAATATTAATTTTAGTATTAGTGATCGTAAAATGAATGGTATATTAGTGCCGCTGTGGCGACCCCGAGAGGAATAAGCCGAGAGAGAGAGTAATAGTAGTAATATGAATATTACTAATATTACAATTAAGCTACATTTGTCAACATTCATTAGGTAACCTGACCTAACAGTATGATAGCATTTATTCATCTATATCAATCAGTAATTAAATTACCTAGAAAATTAAATATACTAATACATGTTTAGCAATGCATTAAACTAATATGAACCCAAACAGTAACCAAACCAAGATGAATAAATGCAATAAATGTTGATAATTCTCTGTTGATGCATGACAGGTAATGGTTTACATGTCATTTCATTATTCTATTATTATTATATGTTAATCTATTATAGATATTAACCTATTTTAATTGTATAATTTCAGGGTTTTTTTTCTAAATCAAAATTTAACCTACTGTATGTTCCCTGACTGAATTATTATTTTATTTTACATTTTGATACCTTTTCTTAGTACATTTGGTAGTGGAGAGTTTCAAGCAGTGTTTTTTAAGTGTCACTTAAATTGAGAGTGTTTTTTTTTTTTACCTGTGGTATCGATTTAGTATCGATACCGAGGTATTAGGTTCTGGTATCGTACCGAAGCCAAAATTGTGGTATCGAGCCATCCCTAGTGTAGACTGATATTTTTCTAATGTCTTGACTCCTTTATTAAGAGGGTATGGATATATAAACAGACGTTTCAGTATTAAATGCATTTTCTGAAATTTATACTTCAAGTTTTGACTGCAAATGTCACATCCATAACGCTGGAAATTGCCCAATTTTAAAGAATTTATCCTCAACTAGTTTTTTGGTGTAGGTCTGCGTATTGTATTAGCCTATGTTAACTTCAAATAATTCTAATAGTAGCCTAATTTAAAAATGTGGTAGCTCTACGTCTAACACATCACACTCTACTGTTATGGTGGCAATTTCAGTAGATTTACTCACTAACATTGTTGTGGAAACCCAATAAGAATGGAAACTACAATATGGTATATTGTACAGCGCACATTCTATCAGCTGCAGTTCTGGCACCTCAGTCCCAATACACTAAACGTACATTCATATCACATGTTAATGCCGCGGTAGAGTTACACTCACAGGACATTGCACTTATTCGCAATCACAAAAGTTCATTATTTGCTCGTGCTTTAAAGCTATGCCGGGTAAACATTTCATTGGCGTTCTGTACATGATGCACTTTTTCAGAGCGCGTACTGAAGTGCGCACGCACTGTCAGACAGCGCCAAACTGGATTTTTGTTGGGTCAGACCCATCTGATAGCGATGGGGGACCGAGACCGAGAGAGCTACATAAAGCTACATGGAAAAAATATGCACCAAACAAGCCACTTTGAAATGTTGCTGTTTTCATGAATACAAAAGTTGGGTGACCCTCCCCCTAGACTAAAAAAAGTTGAATGACCCTCCCCTCAACAAAGAATAAAAAGACATGACCCTTCCCTATTTTCCTCCGGTGGCCCTTTCCATAAATACCGAACGGTCCTTAATATATACTGCAATATTCCATAAAAAAACAAGAACTGTCAGTTTTGATTATATGACTTTAAAAAAAGGTATTCAGACTAAATTTGAGCTGTAAAGTGTCTAAATCTTCTATTTGAGGTGGAACTAGTTTTGAAATAGTTCCTGTGGTTGTAGTTTGCAACATGTAGCCTAAACATTGATTTATGGATATTTGATGTCTTCTGCTTGGCACCTGACCTGTATAAGGATCTTATACCCCTTTTCCACCAAGGCAGAGCTGGTGCTGGTTCGGAGCCAGAGCCTAGTTTCAATTCGGTTCTTTGTTTTTCCACACGCAAAGCACCAGTTCCGAACCAGGAAAAGTGGTTCTTAAGTAGCACCAAATCATTGCTGGTCTAGAACAGAGCCAAGTAAGAACCGCTTGCGTCAGGGGCTGGGGGCGGGGTTACCGTGACCAACAAGACGAATTGAAACTTGTGACCGCCATTTTTAAATAGCAGCTAGTCGAGTTAATAGCAGCTTGATTATAATATCCGTCTATGTAAGTTACGGCGAGCTGCACAAATGCGTTGGATTCCGATGTATTTTTGCAAACCCATGAGCATCCATAGTAACGCAACGTCCGTTATTGTTGATGGCTTGTTCGAGATGCATCGGAGCGGCGCGGACCGATCGGAGCTGCGGGAGTGTTTGGAGATCATACGACTCCTTGTGCTTTTGGATCGCTTTCGCAGTGCTTTGATGTCATACGGCGATCGATCTGCGAGAAGCCGATGCATCTCGAACAAGCCTGGCGTGTTTGTGTTTGGCGCTACCGCACTAGTGTTGCTGAGCAACATGAGACGTATGCAGTGACGTAAGATCTGGCTCTGTTGTGGCTCTCTAGCCGGTGGAAAGGCAAACCGGTTCTTAGTAAGCTTGTCAGTCGAACCAACTCCGAACCAGCTCTGACTCTGGCTCTGGCTCTGAACCAGCACCCGGTTCTTGTTGGTGGAAAAGGGGTATTAGTAAGTGCTAATAACTGAGGTCTACAGAACCCATGAAATCAGAATTGGACTTTATGGATTTAAGCTGTCTGTGAAGTTTCAGGTCATATGCATTTACATCTACATTTATACATTTGGCTTTATCTAAAGCAACTTGCATTGCATCATACAATTTAACTGTTCATGCACTCCCTGGGAATGTAAGCTGCTTTTTTGTGTGTGCAGATTTTGTTTTGTTTTTTCTTTTAGGAAAATTGAGCAAAAATATCGATGACTCATCCTCACTATACAGATTTTTGTCCAATCAAATGATCTCTAGAGTCTAGACTGAGAATGTCCCTCCCCCAAAACCACAGACTAGCAAGTAAATCGTGGTAAAGGGCGATGCAAAACTTCCTGTTTCATTAGGAAATATGTCAACTCAGTAAAACAAAAAGGAATTTGTGTGTGTGTGTGTGTGTGTGAGAGAGAGAGAGAGATTGGCCGCCTGCGTTGACATCAGCTGTTCAGTCTTATATGACAGTAAGACTTGATACACACTTGAGCTGAAGACGACAGCTGAGGAGAAAACACAGAAAGAATTTGAGATCACCACGTCAGATAAACAGGATTAGAAGTGTGAGGATTAGAAGTGTGAGAACTTTCATTGTCAGTAGATTCAGATGGACAGCTTTAATGAGGCTAGTCGGGATTCGAGATCCATGCTCTACTGACTTCACCATGATCGTCTGTCAATGTCTCTCTTGAGTGTTTACACACACACACACACTAGTGTTGGGCGATATGCTCCATTTTCATATCGTCCAATCGTCAGCCTGTGAGATCGGCGATACACGATATTATCGTGAGGGGGCGGGGCTTACTTATTTGATTAACAACTTGATTATTTACTCATTAATTTGCTTGTTTTATTACTTCATTTTATACGAGAATATTTTTCTATTTTGCTAGCAAAGGTGGAGTGTTTATTACTAGGCTAGATCAGGTTATTTCCCGGTATAGTGAGGTAAAAAAAGATCCTAATCATATTTGTATCTGACTCAAGAGTATTTCAACATGTCAGAAGGAAATTTACGGACACACATTATCCTCTCATGCCGTTAGATGCAGCATTTTGACTGTACTTCTGCACGAGATGAAAACACTTTTTAATAATTTCTAAGCTCAAGAAAGAGTCGTAGTTTTCGATATATGTCCCCCTACCAGTGCTCTCTGTTTGGATGCACTTCACGCGCACTTCAATAAGCCCGAAGAACGCGGGTGTTAATCCCGGGAGAAATCAGAGTAATGCTGGGCGTACACCTAAAGACTTTGAAAAGATTTAGAAAAGACTTTATAAGATCATCAGCTCACATCTAAAGACCTGGGTTCACAGTTTTTAGTCTCAGACTAAAGATTTTACAAACACTGAATCTTGTAGTGACACTATTTACAAGACTACAACTAGATTATTTTTGCTTTTTATTCCCACCAAATTCCTCCCATCATGCTCAGCAGTGATAGGGGGCTTTTACACTGGGCTCGTTTGCTGTGGTCCGAGCCTGAGCGCGTTTGTTCCCGGCGCCTCCCGCAGCGATGGTCTGGTTTCACACTCAACTTGATTCTATCGAACCCTGGTGCGTTTGCGTGCATATGACGTCATCGCAAACGTGCACCGGATCATGGAACCGGATTTACTGACGAGATGCGCATGCGTCACGAGCTTTGAGTATGCGCACGAAGGGGGTCGCGCGCTGAGGGGAGGGGGGCGTGGTCCGACCCTTTGATTGACGAACTTACTGCATAATGATTCTAGGTGGTCTTGAAAATGATTGGCTGGAGTTTTTCGCGTCCTGCCCGTTCCACAGATGATTAAATTGCTTAATTTTCATTTCAGTGCTTCTAACTCAGTGGCTGTAAGTGGGTTAGGAATAGGATTTCAAGTTATTTTGAAAAAATGGACAAAAAAGATAATCACATACCCCACCTTTAAACTTATGACTTGACTCTGATAAAGGAAAACAGGTTAATGCGTTTACATGACCACAAGCATTGTCAGTTTATTCAGAATAATCGGGTTAAGAACGTGCCTGTAAACGCGCTCATTAACAAAGTCAAAGTAGAAACGGACTGAGCTTTCGGCTGTCGCTGCATTAACGCCGCGTTCTCTCAGAGACGACGATGGGATATAACGGTATAGCGACTATCTTAATTTACTGGCTTAATATTTCTCTTGTGGACCTATATGATAACAGTGAAAAAATTCCAACTGATTTTCACAGATGGCAGAGTTGTGCTGTGTGTTTGTGAACTAAAGACTGGCCTATATAATTTTAGCGATATTATTATTATTATTAATATTTAGTAATTGTATTGTTTTTAGTGTTATTAGTGTCTTTAAACCTTTTGTTAATGTGCTATGGAAACAAAATAGGCTACTGACGACGAACAACGATGCCGTTTTCATCTTGGATCTGTAGGCTATAAGATATGCGTGCGTCTGTTAAAACAAGCACTCTTTACAATTTGTGAATGGATCACCTTGCAATTAAATGTTGATGTGGGATGTAGGCCTAGTTTTTTATTCTGTTTTAAAAACATTTTCTTAGAGGAGTCCTCATATGCGTGTGTCAGTGTTGTCGCAAGTGTTAGGCAAGTGCTGTCGTTATGAATTTAGGCAAGGCAAATTAATTGTCTGCACTGCAAATGTCTGATGTGGAACAGTAACAAAAAGTACCCTATAAGTATGGTACTTTTGAAAGAAGCCTCTTGTGATCAACTAAGCTGCATTTATTTAATTAAAAAAAAAAAAGTGTCACATGATCCTTTAGAAATCATTCTAATATGATGATTTGCCTCTCAATAAATAATTCTGATTATTATCAATGTTGAAAACAGTTGTGATGCGGAATATTTTTTGTGGAAACCGTGATTTATTTTTCTTTTTTCTTTAGGATTCTTTGAAAAGAAAGTTCAAAATAACAACATATAGCTATTTGACTTGGCAATTTTAATGCATCTTTGTTAAATAAAAGTATACATTTCTTAAAAAACTGATAGACCCCACATTTTTTTAACTGTAGTATGCGTGTATTAGAACTGTGTGTTTTTATGGCAGAGTTCTGAACATTATGAACAGAGAAACAAATTATCTGACCCACTGGTTTGTCAGTCTGAAATCTGATAGATCAGCCAAATGCCAATATATCAACTGCGTTCTATAATACAGAGAATAAAGAAAGAAACCTCAGATCAGATCATGCTATCACTATCATTATGTATTGTGCATGGATAAGGATAACAGATTTTCTAAGTAGTTTCCTACATGGAGTATTTTCTGTGCAATTTGTAAAGATTTTTCTGGTGGGAGTATAAAAATGCATCAGTACATTGTACTGCATCAGTCTTATAATTAAAATTCAATGTTTCATTGGAGAAATTTAACCGTATGTTTCATTTTGAGTTTGATTTATGTGCGAGAAATAATTTGTACCATTTATTTTGTATAATCAGATTAGTTTGTACATTTTTTTTTTTGCTATTTTCTTTGTGATTTCTAGTGGTCAACTGATATTTTTTTTTTATTAGCTGCCAAGACTAATATATTGCTTATATATATATATATATATATATATATATAATATTATGCAATGAATGAGTGAGAAATGCCTCATTATTTTAACTAGATTTTTTCTTGTTTTAAACATTTATTATCTGTTTGGTAATAATAAGACTTTCTGATTAAAATATAGATTCAATATTGTAGATTGAATAAGGCTGATTAATATCAAGATTTATTTGATATGTCAGATCTCTGGTTGCTTTAGTGTTCTATGTTTGGCACCATGATGAATTTTTAAACAAAGGATCAATTGACAGATCACGGGTGGTACAAAGAACAGTAGCTTAAACCGAGTAAATCTTAAATATGTGCAGATCTCGAGTGTGTGTTATTCTGAATGTGTAGTGTAAGATGGTGCTGCTCCAGTTGTAAATCCTCTTTGCTTGGCCAATATTCAAGTAGTGACTTAAGACCAGATTAAACCCTCTCTCTCACTCTCTCACCTGGCCGTAAGCGGGGCACATCATCTTACTGACCCAGAGCGATGGTTAAGTCATGCAAAGCCCAGTGGAGGAGCACTTGAGTAATTGTACTTTTGCTACTTTAGTTGCTTGGTACTGTAATTGAGCCTTTTTTGGGGGGAATTTGTACTTTACCTGAGTACTACTGAAACTGAATACTTTTGCCTAATTACTTATCAAAGTAAAAAATTATATTTCACTTTACTAATATTAAGTTACTTTAACCAGAACATATCCAGTGTCTCCACTGATTTCATGAGGTTATTTTTAAAGCTGTGAAAGAGAAATGTTACTTTTTCATTTGAATTATGCAAGAACAATTAAATGAGGAAAGATGTTATTTTTGCTTAAGTACGTTTTTTGCTGGTGGTGCCTATGGCCTTGTGGGCACCGCGCCGACATGTAGCGCCGGTGCACTTCAGGCAACCTGAGTTCGAGTCCCAGCTCGTGGACCTTTCCTGTCCACTCTATACTGTCCTATCATAATAAAGACAAAAAATCATTTATTTATTTTTTAAAGGTATGTTTTTTGCTAAAAATGTAGTGTGTATTAGTCAAATTAATGCAGCCATATATATATATATATATATATATATATATATATATATATATGGCTGCATTAATTTGATCAAAAACACCATGAAACAATAATCTTGTGAAATATTATAATTTAAAATTAATATAAATGTAAAATTAATATATTCCTGTGATCAAAGCTGAATTTTTAGCACTATTACTCCATTCTTCAGTGTCACATGATCCTTCAGAAATCATTCTAATATGATGATTTGTTGCTCAAGAAACATTTGATTATTATCAATGTTGAAAACAGTTGTGCAGCTTCATATTTGTGTGGAAACTGATACTTTTTTCTCCACGTAATAGAAAGTTCTAAAGAATGGCATTCATTTGAAATATAAATCTTTTATGACATTGTCTTTATACATTTTTTGTAACGTGTCTATACTGTCACTTTTGATCAGTTTAATGCATCCTTTATGAATAAAAGTATTAATTTCTTTCAAAAAGTAAAAAATCTAACTGACCCCAATCTTTTTGACTGTATATAGTACTATATAATAATTTAGTTTCGTTTAGTTTATTTCAGACAGACAGAAAACTTAGTTTCAACACAGTTAAGCTGACAAACAGCAGCATATTTACAGCAGTCTGAAACAGGTGTAGGCTGAAGGTCTTGCTTATAATGCCTACCCCCTTTTTTTTAATAACATCTCATATTTTAAATAAAAAAAATAATAAAAATAGTTATTGTCTTACGTCATTATAATGTTGACAAACAAATCTAAGCAGAATACAAAACATTAGTATTTCCTATGCAATACAGTTGCACAATCCAAAATACAACAAAAACAGCTTGTTCATTTATCACTCTTTAAATAGTTTCATGTAGTTTAATTGCATTATTGTTAATGTATAAGTGTAATAAGTGTTCCACATATTTTTAGTTCCTCATGACAACTGTTCCATAGATTTACACCTTTAACTGAAATACAATGGTATTTTGCATTGGTCCTCACATGGTTCTTTTTGAATATACAAATTCCCCTAAGTCATGTTTGCATTCTCTTTCTGTGAACAACCCTTGGATACTTTCTGGCAATTGATGGTTTTTTGCTTTGTACGTGATTTGTAATGTTTTCAGTTCTACTAATTCTTTAAACTTTAGAGCCTTTTATTAAATAAAAATGGAGTTTGTTAGCTCCCTATAGCTGGTTTTATTTACTATTGGCATGGCTCTCTTTTGAAGCATAAATATTGGATTGGTGTTTTTGTATGCATTTCCCCATACTTCCACACAGTAAATAATGTAAGGGAACAATACAAAGTATATAATGATTTTTCATTTAAGAGATATTTTACTTTATATAATATTGCAATTGACTTTGAGATCTTGTTCTTAATATAAGATATATGAGGCTTCCAATTTAAGTTATTGACACCCTTTCTATTTCGACCTCATTAACCCTCTGGGGTCTAAGGGATTTTTGGGGTCCTTGAGATGTTCTGACATGCCCTGACATTTGTGCTTTTTTCAGTTGCTTATAAACATATTAATGGCAAAGGTGTAATTACACTATATTTAGCACAAACAGGGCTACCATAATATGTGAGCAACATGTATGTAAATGTTTGTATTTTTGAGGGAATATTGTTTATGCATGGTTATTGAAAAAAATAAAGTTTCTGAAATAAGGCCACAAAACACATTCTAAATATGTGTCCACAAGACTTTTGACTAATGGATGTCAATGGATGTCGTTGCCTAGAGTTTTTTCTTCAAAATGATGTGAAAATCATCCTGCCTAATCATTCACATAAAACAGTACATTGATTTAAATTGTGTAAGACACTTTTTGTTTGGAAAGGCAATATGCGCAAGGGGCGTCAACGATTTCAACACCATCATGCATATTTAGTGGTTCACACCTGAGGAGACAATGGGGCCCGCATACTTAATGAGCCATTCATTCAGGTGTGTCACTGAGCCACAAGAAAGAATGCAAGAGCAATATATATGTGTGTGTGTGTTTATATATATATATATATATATATATATATATATATATATATATATATATATATATATATATATATATATATATATATATATATATATATATTTATATATTTATTTTTTATTTTTTATTTTTTTTTTTTCTACCAAATTGGTTCACAGTTGGAAGCATCTCATTTTTTTATATATTTTTCCATGTCTAGTAATTGTGCAGTTAATTCTCATACTGTATTTTCAGTTTTGGAAAATGTATCCTCTCCCCAAATTTGTCACTAATAAAACTCAATAAAAATTATTTAAAGAAAAGGCTTATATTTACCTTTTAATATTTTGTTTACATCTACCTTGTAAATATATTTTTTTATTAAAAATGTTACAATTACAACAACAATTCAAGTGCAATCTTTCTTTGTAAAAACTAAAGTATACATTTTATCATACATATTTCAAAGTTAAGGATTCATTACTTTGGATATAGCCTAGGCTACATTGGAACAAACACATAATAACATATTATTTGATTATTTTTGACAAAACATACTATAGGCTATTTAACATATGAGCAAAAATTGGCAAACAAAAGCTTATTTGAGGTGGCAAATATTTTAGAGGAAAAATGTATAATCTATCCAAAACTAGTCAACGAAATGTCTTTCATATGTCTATAACATAGGTCTTTCGTTTATATAAGAAATATAAATGTTAATTTGCAGTTTAATACGTTGCTTATACAAATACATTTTATTTCAACATATTTCAGTCGATTTTTACTCATCTCAGTATAGCAATATAGTTTGCTAAAAGCGGATCATTCATTCACACACAGAAATGCGATTCAAATTTAAACTGTCTTTTTGCGAGTTGTGGTAAACAGCGCATCTCTGCCGTTCATTCATTCACACACAGAAACACGATTAACTTAAGAATTAAAAAAAACTTACTACAGTATTCCTCAGTATTATCCTACAGTATTATCATACATATTTTAAAGTTAAGGATTCATTAGTTTTTATATAGCTTACATTGGAACAAACAATATAATAACATCTTAGTTGATGAGTTTATTTTTGACAGAACATAGCCTACTATATATTTAAAATATGAGCAGAAACTGGATGACAAAAGCTTATTTGATATTTTAGAATAAAAACTTTATAATCTATCCAAAACTACGAAATGTTGTCTTTCATATTTCATCTGTAACATAGTAGGCTAAACATAAACAGCGCCCATCTGTGCCGTTAATTCATTCACACACAGAAACGTGATTCAAATTTAAACAGTCTTTTTGCATTTACAGACATTAGAACAAAGCACAAGAATAAAAAACTTAGGCTACTCACAATTCTCGGCTAGATCGGTAGCTCCTCAAAATGAAAATAAACCAGCACATGTTCTGAGGTAAATGTCCCAGGATTACTGCTCACAGTCACAGCCTCGCAAGACGAAAAGGTAAATTAATCTGATGATTACATTTTTTGTGTTATCGCGTTTATGAGGGGCGTTGACACGTTTGCATGTGTCGCTTCAGATCATTTGCGTCTGAATACCGCACGCTCTCTGTGGGCGTGTCACATTAGCAGAATAATGAGCTGAGAGAACGATAATGAGATCGGCTGACACCTCTCTCTTTTTTTATAGATTACATAAACAGAGAATATTTATTTTAGTTTTGAATTAGATATTTTAATAGTACAAACTTAAATGATCATAAAAATATATTGCTCATGCTTGGGTGAGTAGTATTCGCTGAGTTTTGTTTAAGTTTAGAGACGTGCTCCAGAAAAAAGGTTAACGGAGATGGAAAGACAGAAAGCACACCCTGTTTATTTTCTTTATTTTACAAAAGCACAATGTTTTATTTCGATTGTAAGTGGGCATATAAAAAATAGACATTCAACAGTTTATTTTTTTATGTTTATTTTTCTTAAGTGTGTATGACCAAAAATGACAGAGTATTTTAAGTCTATTTTCCTGCTATGTGAAAAAAACCGAGCAAAACGCGCCGGCGCGTTTGTCGACCCCAGAGGGTTAATCGTTAATTTACCTATTGTGTTCGATAAACGATTACCAAGTACAATAAATTTTGTTTTACTTATATTTTATGTTAGCTTATTCAAATCAAACCAATTTTTTAGCAGTACCATGTCTTTTTTCATTGCATCCAAAAGTTGTTTCAGATTGTCACCAGAACAAAATAAGTTTGTATCATCCGCAAATAATATCAGATTTAATACTTTGGAAACCTCACATATATCATTAATAACCAACAGAAAAAGCAATGGGCCCAACACAGAGCCTTGAGGAACCCCACATGTTACCTGCACCAAGTGTGACTTGCAATTATCTATTTGAACATATTTATACCTTTTCTCTAAGTAATTACTTATCCAAGAGTGAGCTACAGTACCCCTCTCACTCCATATTTTCTCAGTTTCTCTAGTAAGATGTCATGGTCGACAGTATCAAATGCTTTTCTAAGATCTAAAAATACCCCAACTGTGTATTGTTTATTTTCTATTGCGTTAGATATTTCATTCTTATTCAGACATTTTCTTATTATTTATACTGACATACAACCCCACTAATTCTTCTTTAAACATTTCAATACAAGAACCCGGAGTTCTATACACACAGCTTAAAATTATATTTTTTGCTCTCTGTATCTCAATTTCTACAGTAACACACTCCATAACTTTGTTTTTAACAAACAACATATTTTCCACACCTCTGCTCCTCTAGTTAGAGTCAATGTACAGAGAAACTCCCCCTCCTTTTTTTCCCTTCTGTTCACAAAGAACATCTCATATCCTTCTATTTTGTACTTCACACCTTGATCATCAATGAGCCGAGTCTCAGAGATTGCTATAACTGTCATTTTTTTTGTTCAATTTGTTGTAAACACTGTTTAATTTTTGAGAAGTTTGAATTTAAACGCCTACTGTTAAAATGTATTATGGATACTGCTCCATCCATTTTAACCTTAACATTGAATTGTTCATCAGTATAGTATTCACAATTTATTTGTACTGTATATTGTGGAAAAAGTTATTCTCAGGATCAAGTTCGTTCTCCATTCCTTGTAATTTATGCTCAGTATAGTTAAATGTTCTTAGTTCTAGGCTTTCATAATCCATACAAAGTTCAAAGGTTTTATTTATTTTGTTCAGGTGTACGTGTCCATTGACTGTATGTCCCATTCATCAGCATATCCAGCAGCAGGCGTTATTTATATTTATCCAATTCACTGAGTTCTCTTACCATAATATTGCTTGCTTCCTCGGGTGATCCATTCAACCTAATCCACACCTTGCAATTCCTTGTCCAGGTAGCTTGTATTTTGTTCTTTTTTCTTAGGATCCGTGCCTGCCTTGCTATGTCGGCTTTTTTTTTCGTTAGGTGTTCGTATATAATAATATAATAGTATAAGAGTAAAGAAAGTGAGAGCAGAAACAGATTGAGGGTAAAAGATGAGAGGAGAAACAGATGGACTGGTAGAGCAGAAGCGGACAGGACTTGATGAGTTAGACTGGTGATGTGGCTGAACTGCGGCTGAGCTGCGGTTGAGCACTCACAGTCTGAGTGAGTCTCAGTTGGGGGTCGATGGCACTGAACTGCACTGACTGAAGCATGAGCAGCCAATGACATCTCACAGTCCTGCCTGTCAACCAGCAATATGTTTATTCTCTGATGCTGCTGGACATGTTGGGAAGTTTGTGATTTCATTTTGTGTTTAAAAGTTTTGATTACTTCAGAATGATTTTCAATTTTTCATTAAAAAATGCTTATCATAACAATAACAGCTGTCATACATTTTAATGTCATAAAAATAAAATGTCAATGTTTTGCTTAATGTTGCTTAACTTTATATAATAAAAGTAATTGCGAATTAACATAAGTATATTATAAAAAAATTATATTGTCCATTTGATATGTCAATTCACATATTATTCAGATTACTAACAATTTTCTTTTTGTGTTTGCCCCGCCCACAGCTCCCCCTCCCACCACTGTGGGCTGGTTGCCATGGAGAGCTCATCGGTAGCATCAGCGTCGTCAGAGGCGGGAAGCACTCGCTCGCAGGAGATCGAGGAGCTGGAGCGCTTCATCGACAGCTACGTGCTCGAGTACCAGGTGCAGGGACTCCTGAGCGACAAGACCGAAACAGAGCAGGATGTGGACAAGATCCAGTCCCACACCTCACAGGTACAACTGACCCCTTCCCGCACCTCACAGGTACAACTGACCCCGTCCCGCACCTCACAGGTACAACTGACCCAATCCCACACCTCAGAGGTACAACTGACCCCGTCCCAAACCTCAAAGGTACAACTGAACCCGTCCCACATCTCACTGGTACAACAGACCCCGTCCCACACCTCACTGGTACAACAGACCCCATCCCGCACCTCACTGGTACAACAGACCCGTCCCACAACTCACTGGTACAACAGACCCCGTCCCACACCTCACGGGTTCAACAGACCCCGTCACACCTCACTTGGTACAACAGACCCCGTCACACCTCACTTGGTACAACAGACCCCGTCCCACACCTCACTGGTACAACAGACCCCGTCCCACACTTCACGGGTACAACAGACCCCGTCCCTCACCTCACGGGTACAACAGACCCCGGCCCACACCTCACGGGTACAACAGACCCCGTCCCGCACCTAACTGGTACAACAGACCCGTCCCACATCTCACTGGTACAACAGACCCGTCCCACACCTCACTGGTACAACAGACCCCGTCCCACACCTCACGGGTACAACAGACCCCGTCCCACACCTCACGGGTAAAACAGACCCCGTCCCACACCTCACTGGTACAACAGACCCCGTCCCACACCTCACGGGTACAACAGGCCCCATCCCTCACCTCACGGGTACAACAGACCCCGTCCCGCACCTCACGGGTACAACAGACCCCGTCCCACACCTCACGGGTTCAACAGACCCCATCCCTCACCTCACGGGTACAACAGACCCCGTCCCGCACCTCACGGGTACAACAGACCCCGTCCCACACCTCACGGGTACAACAGACCCCATCCCTCACCTCACGGGTACAACAGACCCCGTCCCGCACCTCACGGGTACAACAGACCCCGTCCCACACCTCACTGGTACAACAATATTGGTACAAAATATTGTTTATATTTGTGACAATTATAAACAATCACTCTCTCTCTGTCTTTCTCTGTATATGTCTCTCTCTCTCTCAGTGGACAGAAGACTGCACTGATAAGATTGATGGGAGCTGGTCGTCCTCACGGGACAGGGGCTCGTCCAAACCAGTGAGTTTTCGCGTGTGCGTGCGTGTGTGTGTGTGTGTGCATCTGATCCATAACTATTCTGTAACACCCTGTCCACACCCAACACAAGCTGATTGTCAAAAGTAAACTTCTCTTATTAGAATTGAGTAAGCTGTGCAGACACAGTGTTTGTGTTGAAAATGTGTAGAAACTAGGGCTGTCAAACTATTAAAATTTTTTATCTAATTAATTACATGATGTGTCGATTAATTAATCAAATTAATTGCAAATTATTCACACCAAATTTGTCTGAGAAATTACCCCAAAACAGAATGTAGTCAGTTGTTTAGTGAAATGTTTGAAAATGAATCTCTAGGTTTTCATCAAAAGATGTGTTTGTCTTCAGAAATGTTGCATTCATTACTTTATAGATATTAATGGATGGACAAATAAAACATCAGAAACATCAAACTAGCGCTTACTGTCTGTCCTGAATAGTGTGTGACATTAGTGTTTGAGCGTTCCAAATCATAGTAATTTGTAAGTAGTATGTCACAGGTGCCTGGATGGCGTGCTGTTTGTGGTAGACCAGGGGTGTCCAGACTCAGTCCTGGAGGGCCACTGTCCTGCAGAGTTTAGCTCATACTAGCCTCAGCACACCTGTCTGAAAGTTTCCTTGATTACCTGCTTCATATTATTCAGAAATGTGTCAAACTGCAATGTGTAACAAAATACAAGTGTGCATTGCATACTTGTTGCCATTAGGGGAACTATATAGTAAAAAAATGAGATGGGAAAAAAAATATTTTAGTTGTTTTACATTGTTTCACAAAAGCTTTGCATTTGATTTTGTTTTGCACGCAAACGTTTTTTTGAGAGTATGCAAAACTTTTACAAGTGAATGCAAAATCAAATATATTATGTAATTTACCTCCTATTTCTTCATCATGTCCTCTTAGGGTCTCTGTTCTGTAGCATGCGAGTCAGTTTCTAGTTATTTTTTCTCTTTCATCCCAAGTACTGATGATAGTTTGAGAATTTTGTTGAGGCCTCTTCACGCCAAGAACATTAACTATGACCTTGTCCCAAATGGATTCCTAACCGTACGTTCACACCGCCGCCGACTTGAGCGGCAAAGAAGCTCTGGACGCCCTGTCAAGGACGCTTGTTAACAAGTACAAGGGCGCTTGTTGACGCTTTGGTCGCTCTGACGTACAGTCCCCTCCAAAAGTATTGGAACGTTAAGGCAAATTCCTTTGTTTTTGTTGTTCACTGAAGACATTTGGGTTTAAGATCAAAAGATGAGTATGAGACAAAAGTTCAGAATTTCAGCTTTTATTTCCTGGTTTTCACATCTAGATGTGTTAAACAACTCACGACATACCACCCTTTGTTTGAACCCACCCATTTTTCAAGTGAGCAAAAGTATTGGAACATGTGACTGACAGGTGTTTCTTGTTGCCCAGGTGTTGCCTTTTAGGTTGATTATACAAACATGAAATAGCTCTGCATGACTAGTCTAAGTTTTCATCATTGGTTCAAACCTATAAAGACTGCATTTCCTGTTAAAGAGGATAAACCAACATGAAGACCAGAGAGCTGTCTATGGGAGAAAAGCAAGCCATTGTCAAGCTGAGAAAAGAAGGAAAATCGACCAGAGCCATTGGACAAACATTGGGCATAGCAAGCACAACAATTTGGAATGTCCTGAAAAAGAAAGAAACTACTGGTGTACTGAGTAACAGACGTCGAACAGGTCAGCCAAGGAAAACAACAGTAGTTGATGACAGAAATATCGTGAGAGCTGTGAAGAAATCCCCCAAAACATCAGTAAGTGACATCACCAACGACCTCCACAGTGCAGGGGTGAAGGTTTCACAATCCACTGTTTGAAGAAGAACAGAGAGCAGAAATATAGAGGCCACACCACAAGATGCAAACCACTCATCAGCAGTAAGAATCCGAAGGCCAGATTGAAATTTGCAAAGAAGTACAGAGATGAGCCGCAAAAGTTCTGGAACACAATCTTATGGACTGATGAGACCAAGATTAATCTCTACCAAAGTGATGGTAAGGCCAAAGTGGGGAGAAAGAAAGGAACCGCTCATGATCCGAAGCATACAAGCTCATCTGTGAAGCATGGTGGAGGTAGTGTCATGGCTTGGGCGTGCATGGCTGCTTCTGGAACAGGCTCATTAATATTTATTGATGTTGTAACTGATGATGGTAAAAGCAGAATGAATTCAGAAGTGTACAGAAACATTTTGTCTGCCGATTTACGGAGAAATGCATTGAAACTAATCGGGAGGAAGTTTATCATGCAGCAGGACAATGGCCCAAAGCATACTGCCAACAAAACAAAGGACTTCATCAGGGTAAAAAAGTGGAAGGTTTTAGAATGGCCAAGTCAGTCACCTGACCTTAACCCAATAGAGCATGCATTTCACCTCCTTAAGAGGAGACTGAAGAGAGAAATACCCCGAAACAAACAAGAACTGAAAGAAGCTGCGGTAAAAGCCTGGAATAGCATCACAAATGAAGAATGCAACAGTTTGATGATGTCGATGGGTCGTAGGCTTGAGGCAGTTATTGCAAGCAAGGGTTATGCCACCAAATATTAAATGATGTTTACTTTAAGATTATTTGTTCCAATACTTTTGCTCACTTGAAAAATGGGTTGGTTCAAACAAAGGGTGGTATGTCGTGAGTTGTTTAACACATCTAGATGTGAAAACCAGGAAATAAAAGCTGAAATTCTGAACTTTTGTCTCATACTCATCTTTTGATCTTAAACCCAAATGTCTTCAGTGAACAACAAAAACAAAGGAATTTGCCTTACCGTTCCAATACTTTTGGAGGGGACTGTAGCAGGGAGAAGAGAATTGTCAACACATGAAATGTCACATGAGATTGGAGTTTTTGCATTCCCCTTCACTGCTTTTCTATTTAACTATGTAAACACACGCTAGACTGTGTGCTCGGGCTCTGTGTCTTTTGCCGCTTCTCGCGCATGTCACAGCGTTTTAAAAAACGCGTCATTCAAGTTAAAATAAGTTCAACTTTAAGAACAAAAATGTAAACTATCCCAGCTATTTTATCCCATGCCTCGTTCTTTTGTAACTGGTCCCTATAAGCAAACAACGTCATATCATAAATGATAGGAAACCCAGCAATGGCGATTACTAGCTTCTCCTCCATTTTATCTGAACTAATGTTTTGGTAGGAACGAAAGTTTACATCGTGTGTTTCTCTGGAATCAGCCAGCGCGGAGGACGTCTATATTCCGATTGGTTGCTGGCTTTTGCCGCTGCTTGCCGCTGAACCGCGTCATAGCTCATTACCATAAAGTTGAGCTACTCTCAACTTTCTGATTGACGCTCAAGACGCTCAAAACGCCCAAAACGCGACGCCGATGGATTTGACGCTCCTTGCAGCTGAGAGAAGCCAGCTTCCATTGAAAATGAATGACTTCCGGTAGCTTTGGAAGCTCAAGTCGGCGGCGGTGTGAACGTACAGTAAGCCCTCTCAATCTTCCTCCTGGTCCATTCTTTTGTGAAATAATGCCACTTTGGCCCTTCTGAAACATAAAATGGCAATGTGGACACACACACAGTGGCCATTGTAAGTCCACACGACTGTAAGTGCATATGAAGTGTGCCATTTTGGACCGGGCCTATACCGATGACTAGGGCTGCACGATATTGGGAAAAATATACATTGCGATATTTTATTTTTCTGCGATGTATATCGCGATATGAAAATTTCACCAGATGACTTGAATAGCTCTCTTTGGAAAGAATGAATCATCTGAATGACTGGGGTGATTTTGTAATGGAGTAAATCTGCATAGAAACTATTATAGTTAACTGATGTAGTTAACTAGAGTTTTAATAAATGGAACCTTATTGTAAAGTGTTACCGATTTGTTATGTCTCGTGAGTTCAGTGTTGGACAGATCAGTTGTTTTAACCATTCATTAAAGTGAATCGGTTCAAATGAGTCATTAGTTCGCGAATCGGACGTGTTTTAATGGACCACGGTACACGTTGTGTGATTATCCCGGCAGTTAGGACACACACAAGATTTGTGTCAACACAGAAAACATTTCATCACTGGATAGATTTTTTTTGTTTGTTTTGTTTATTGAAAGTGTGGTTTATCTGAATGTGTGGGAACGCTTTTCAGAGAAGATTTTTTTTAGCACAATCCAGCGGTAGTTCAGGGAAAAAATATATCCGAATGCTTCACGTGAAACTTCGGTCTTCCGACCTTTTACCATTGTGTATTCTCAAAGATATTCAGTCAACTTAATTCATTAATATGCGCGAGGGAGAGAGAGAGAGAGAGAGAGAGAGAGCAAGACAGTTTGAAAACGGTGAGAGTGGGGCTCCGACCGGGGCTCTCTCTCTCTCTGCTCGTTCTCTCAGTTTAACAAGCGTAGCAGTCAGTCATCTATCACTCGCGGTCAAATAAGGCTTTGGCGGGACAAAAATACGTTTTGGCGGCCGCCAAAAAATGTTCAATGCAGGAAGGGCATTCTGACTTTATTTAGAATTCTCGTGTTCGTTCAAGCTCAGAAATAAGAGAAAGACCACTGATCTTTGTGTCTGCCCGGCTCACAGAAAACAACGCGCAAGTTCCAGTCTTCTTACGCTTGATGTTTAAACTGACAGGACTTAAAAACTTTCACTATATGATGGTTAAACTTTGCAATTAATCCTCGAATCGCAAGCGTTACGGGCCGGGGATCTGCTGGCCCGTATTGATCATGAATCACGGATCAACTACGATCCCTATAGGCTACATCGCAACATCCTACGATGTGACTATCGTGGATGCGCACATCGCGATATCGATGCTAAAACGATACATCGTGCAGCCCTACCGATGACTACATTAGCGTCCACACCGACACACTATTGGACTGCTTAGTGTAAGCATGTTGTCTCTTTAAATGCTCAAGATCTTTAAAGCAGGATGGATTCTGTCTGGCTGTCAGTGTTTTTATTGTTCATTAGTTGAGAAAAAATTGTTCTGAAAGTGATTCTGACGATATCTTTCACCTGTGCCATTATGGTTATAGCTGTGGTGTGGACTCTGCTATTCTTTTACATTTAGAATGATTTTTAAAACTATATATTTTTTGTTATCATCCTTGGTGTGAATTAGCCTTAAAAATGACCTATTATGCCCTTTTTCAAAGTCTTAGTTTTGTTTCTGGACTCTTATTAGTTTTCATGTGTCATTATTTTTCTCATATTCTCCATTGTTGCAGCTCCTCTCTTCTCAGTCTGTCAGTAACGCTCTGTTTAGTTTCTGTGTCTATGAAGCCCCTCCTTCTGAAAAGCACACTGTGCTCTGATTGGTCGGCTCGAGCAGTGTGTTGTGATTGGTCAACCACTTCAACTGCTTTTGGGTAGTGTCCCATCCCTTACCATAACATGAGTTTCAACACACTACTAACGAACTTAACCTGGCCCCGCCCCTTTATTCTGCGTATTATTTAAATGAGGAATATTGTGACGCGTTTGTTCGTTTCAGGGAGTTCAGAAACAGTGACACTGATTCAGAGAAGAACTCTTTGTAACTTTGCAGAACTTTTTCATGCTCAAACAGTAACATTACACACTGAAGAAAGTTAAATGTGAAAAAGCAGAATAAACCCCTTTAAGAGCTGATCTTCTGCAGTTCTTTCTTTTAACAGGTTTCTGTGCACTTAAGCACATACTGTATAGATTTTCCAGACTGATGCATCACTGGGTTCTGAATGTTCCCTCCATAGTGACACTGGAGCAGACTAAAGCTGTCAGCTATATGGTTGATTTGTGTGTATATTAAATATTAAAGACGATACATGACACACGTGAGAAGGTTAGATGTACTGTGTGTGTGTGTGAGAGAGAGAGAGAGAGAACATTGTGAATGACACAGTGGCAGTATTGTGCTCTGAGGTCACTGCGATGAGGTCACTGAACCTGTGTGTGAAAGCCCTAAATCCTGTGTCACGTGCTTCGGTTCTGCTCATGCTCAGTAGCGTCTGGTGAACTGTTGCCTGTTTTGACTGAATTGAAATCTCATTTGACTTCCTCAACATGCACTACATGTTGTAATTTTTTTGTTGTTGTTGTATCATTACATTTTGTTTAGTTCACAAGCTTTGTGTTTGTGGTACGCTTGATTTAGTGGCTTTTGATATTTGCTATATAGTTGTTTTCCTAAATTATAAGTTTGTCCTTTTCAGTGTAGTTTTCATTTATTTATTTATTTTATCTGATATCTTTAGTATTTTCTAGATTCAATTTAGTTTTAGTTTTTCTACATATTTAGTTTTGAATTGTAGAGTCAGCATTTTGGAGTTTCCAGAGTTAATGTAAAATGTGAGAAACTCAGTGTTTCTCAGTGTGGGAACATGTTGCTTATGTTGTGCTTATTTTTGTTATTTGATTTAATTTTGGAGTCATGAAAAAAAAATATTTAAAAAAAATGTTATTTATTTATTTTATTTCAGCAAATTAAAATGTTTTGTTTTTGTTAACTGGCATACCATAATAGTAATATTTCTTATTTAGTTTTTTAGTAATTTTTTATATATTTATTTAATAATAATAATAATAATAATAATTATTATTATTATTATTATTATAGCAATAATGATATATAATCACAAAATTTTGGCCAAATGGTACAGTCCTACATACTAGCACATCAAACTTGGACTTTTTTTTTTATCGCAATTTGCAGACTGAAAATGGTCAGCTTGAAAAGATTGCTTTTTAAAAGTATCCTGTAGATGTTGGATGACTTAGTAAATGTATCTGAATGAATCATCTTCTCTCTCAGGATGATTGGGAGCGCAGTAGTAATGGCAGCACCGGCTCTAGACCCAGTTCAGGTTCTCGACCCGGTTCTGGTTCTAGATCAGACAGCAGAGGACGAAACAACCAGTTCAGAGCTCCAGCAAAGGTGAGATTAAACAACACGTATGCACTGACTTTCTACACTGAATTCTACCTTTTTAAACTTTCACAATGTTTCTGGACTGTGTGTGTTTTAGAATGGAAACAAGGACTGTTCTTTGGACATCCTGGGAACGGACATTTGGGCTGCTAACCTGGACTGTCATGGGTAAGATTCACACACACACGAGTAATAAATCTAGCGGTGTAATCATAGAAGGGCTGCATGATCAACTAAAATAAAACCATAATTGTGATATGTAAAGGCTGCGATTAATTTTAAAAAAAAAAATACATTTACACGTTTTTAGTGTTTCCCAGCGTCTCGGTTCACAGTAGACGCTGCTTCACATGAACTGCATCTCTGCATCTGCTCTGAGATTGAGTCGCTTATAATGTGCGTTTAAAAACGCAACATGCACCTTCTTCCCATACTCTTCTTCTCGGGCTCCCTGCGCTTTGATGGTTTAATGTTTGAAAGGATATAGAAATGAAGACGCCAATAAATATTTGTATTGTCATTTTACTGTTGTAATGTAAATTTAACTATTATTATATTATTATTTTTATTAAATAATTTTTTTTTTATGGTGAAATATTATAATAGTAATATTTCTTATTTTTATTTAGTAATTTCTATTTAGTTAGTTATATAATATTAATAATTATTATTATTATTATTATTATATATCAATATTGATATATAATCTCAATATTTTTGGCCACATTGAGCAGTCCTACAAACAAGCACAGCAAGCTTGAAATCTTTTATAAATTGCAGTCACTATTTTTATCAGAAAAATCACAATTAGATCTCCCCCATCCATCCCCTCCCCCCCCCCGTGAATCTATTTTACTATAGTTTTATAGTCCCCCTCCCCCTTTTACTATAATACATACTATAGTATGACTATAGAAACACACTAGAAACAGAGGTGAACAGTGTGAACAGAGGTCAATAAAGTAAAATAGCATGTGAATGGTCGATATAGGTCTCCATATTTTCTGCTTGTGCTTTGCAGTGCTGACTCAGTCTAATTTAAAACTCGCCATGGCTAAATTTAATTAATGAGGGCTTCACCTCCACCTTCAGGCCTCTCTCTCTCTCTCTCTCTCTCTCTCTACAGTCTAGTTGTTTCTTACATCAGACTTCAGCCGTGTGTAAACATCAGTGTTGAAGTTAGCATCAAATAAAAACTGACCCTATTTATTTTGTATTCTATACATCAGTGTAGGTCAAGAAATCTTTCATCAAAATGTAATAACTTTGTCCACCTCTAAAACCTCTTTTTCCAAACCAAATCCTGATGAATAGAATAAAAATATTCTCAATAAATATCCTGTTTTACTCAGAAATATGTAGTGTCTACAATCAAGATTCTTACATTACCTGAATATACATACACTGTTCAAAAGTTTGGGGTCGATAAGATTTTTTAATGTTTTAGAAAGAAGTCTCTTCTGTTCACCAAGGCTGCATTAATTTGATTAAAAGAAACTGAATTATTGTGAAATTTAAAATAACTGTTTTCTATGTGAATATATATATATAGTAAAATGTAAGTTATATCTGTGATGCAAAAGCTAAATTTTCAGCATCATTACTCCAGTCTTCAGTGTCACATGATCCTTCAGAAATCATTCTAATATGATGATTTGCTGCTCAAGAAACATTTCTGATTATTATCAATGTTGAAAACAGTGGTGCTGCGCTGCGGAATATTTTATGGAAACTTAATACATTTTGTTCAGGAATCTTTGATGAATAGAAAGCTTAAAAGAACCATATCTATTTAAAATAGAAATATTTTGTAACATTATAAATCTCTTTACTGTCACTTTCGATCAGTTTAATGCGTTCAGTGCTAAACTGTGTTTTATTTGAGATTTTTCAGGTAAGTTTTTGCACACAGGTTGCAGATGCATGAATTAGAGTTACGCCACTATAATCCATTCAGAGCTCCATATTCCCTTTCAAAACAATTAATTTATTCAGCGGATTTTCTGAAGAATGTGCCTGAGCTAGTTAGCATCTCCACAGAGACTTTAGCATATCAGTGTATCTAGAGTTTCATGAGATTGAATGAGCATGTCATCAAAATAGTCATGATGCATTTTCTGTACGCAAAATAAACTTTTTTTCTAGTGATTTTAGGGTAGAATATGACCTAGTTCAAGTGTAAATGTATAGTTCCTTTTAGGGATGCGCGGTATACCGGTACTGCAAAAATACCGGTATATATTATATTTCAAACGGTACAATATCATAATTTAGTTCAATTCGGTATTTGATGCGCTGCTGTTTCGAAGTTCACCGCTAGGCGGCAGTGCGCTACCTAAACTGACGCGGGTCATGCGAAACCGGCAAACGGTGACAACAGAGGAAACACGATGGAACAAACGAAGCTCATTCGAATTTCTACACGCCCGAAATTAATAAATAGAGAGAGCAGTATGAGTGAAATAAGGCATTACTTTGCCTACAAAAGTAATGAGAAAAGTAAAGAAACAGATCTCAATGCACCACTCTGCAAACGCGGAGGCAACACATCAAATCTGCCTAAGCACTTGCATCGTCAGATGCTCATCCTGACTTGTTCAAAGAGTTCAGAGATCGACAGGTTAGTCCATCATTCAACTGATTTAATTTAGACTTTTATTGAACACTGAACAGCGCACATACGTAAGAGCTTATCAATTATATATGATACGGTAAACACGAAAGCTCAAATCTCCTTGCATGACACGCTAGAACCAATTCAGTTTAGGTCTCATCATTGTTATACTTTCAAACAAAATTAATTGAATTTGAATGAATAAAGAATAAAAATTTGAATAATATTAATTTTAGTATTAGTGATAGTAAAATGAATGGCATATTCGTGCCGCTGTGGCGACCAAAGCAGAGAGAGAGAGAGAGAGAGATAGTAGTAATATGAATATTACTAATGTTACTATTAAGCTACATTTGTCAACATTCATTAGGTAACCTGACCTAACAGTATTATAGCATTTATTCATCTATATCAATCAGTAATTAAATGACCTAAAAAATTAAATATACTAATACATGTTTAGCATGTTAGCATTACTTTATGCAATGCACTAAACTAATATGAACCCAAACAGTAACCAAACCAAGATGAATAAATGCAATAAATGTTGATAATTCTCTGTTGATGCATGACAGGTAATGGTTTACATGTCATTTCATTATTCTATTATTGTTATTAGCCTATATGTGAATCTATTATTATAGATATTAACCTATTTTAATTGTATAATTTCAGGGGTATTTTTTTTTCTAAATCAAAATTTAACCTACTGTATGTTCCCTGACTGATTTTTTTTTTTTTTTTTTTTTTTAAATGTACATTTTGATACCTTTTCTTTGCACATTTGGTAGTGGAGAGTTTAAGCAGTGTTTTTTTTAAGTATCAGTTAAATTGAGACCTTTTTTTTTTTAACCTATGGTATCGATTTAGTATCGATACCGAGGTATTAAATTCTGGTATCATACCGAAGCCAAAATTGTGGTATCGAGCCATCCCTAGTTCCTATAGTCAAGGATTCCTACAGGTGTGTGATTTTGAGTGGTTTGTGTTCACAGAGGCGCTACGTGGGACATGCAGCCGGAGAAACTGGATTTCTCACAGTTTCACAGGAGGCCGTACAGAGGGACACCGAAACACCTCCCGCACATTGACCGAGAAGGGTGAGAGAGACGCTCCTCTCAATAACACTGACCTGAGATCAGGCACATACAGTCTGAAGCGTTTCACATTAACAGAGGGCTGCCGGCGGAACCAGTCACACTTATATTTGTTTCTTTTGACATGTAAATCTGCATGTGAGGGAGTTTTGAAAGTTGGAGTACACGCAATAGTTTAATGTTCAGTATTGTTGTGCTGTAATGGGGTGTGGCCGTGTGTTTGTGTGGTGCTCTGCTCACTACTGACCTCTGCTGGATGAAGGCTGTCATTGCCAAATAAATGCATTGAGGGAGTTTAACACAGTAATGCCTTCTGTTTCATATTTGATAATACACACATTTCTAAGGCCTCTAAATGATCAAGATGATCAATTATCTAAATTGATAGTTTAGACTTTTTTTTAGCAAGTAAAATGCCTAGTATAATTGTAAAAACGTCCTTTTGCTGGTTTTATGAAGTAAATGCAAGAATAACATTTATATTGGTAGTAATATTTTAAGGTGAACACTTACTGGACTGATGCAACTTAGCTTTACTTTATTATCCATATTTTTTTTTTTTTTTTTTTATATCATGTTAAAATGTTATGAGCTCCAAATTCTCACTATATCATACTATATGAGCCATAAAAGCTAAAATATAATACTCAACAAAAACACATATGCAGACTTTTGTCGTATGTTGTCATATTTTGTCAAAAATGAAAAACAAAAACAAGCTCACAGAGTCGTTATGTCTGTCTGTTCACAGTATGATAAAGGGCAAATTCGAGAATGATGATGATGATGATGATGGTATTGACCTGGAAAACATGGAGAAATTCCTGCCCAGCCTGCCGGTAAGAAACTCTTACTCAAGTTTCCTGATAGAAGATGAACTTAAGGATGAGATCACTTATTCTGAACACAGTTTTAGAGTGTGTGTGTGCGTGCGTGTGTGTGCGCGCGTGTGTGTGTGTGTGTGTGTGTGTGTGTGTGTGTGTGTGTGTGTGTGTGTGTGTGTGCTCGCGCAGAAGCTCCCTCTGGTGTCCAGACACTGAAAGCTGTTTTATTTTAACTGATCCGACACTGACATCTAGTGGTGACGTCACAATACAACTGTGTGTGTGTGGTGTGCGTGTTACTGTAGGATGGTCATTTCTGCACAGTAATGTGTTGTTTACACTGAGAAGGATCTAGTTAGTGAGTCTGTCTACTTCGAGCTAAATTGAGTTTGTCTACATTCAGACACAGAATTAAGTGTTTTAATACTGTTCTTCTCGAAAAGTGTGTGAGCTCATGAAGTTGCTACAGCAGTTTATAATTGTATGAACATGAAAGAGTGTGAATTATAAATGAAGGTGATTTCAGTCATTAATTTGGCTAGACACTAACCTGCAAATCAGTATTATCTGCATTTTAATGTTCGTATTTTTACGTTAACAATAAATATAGATGTATTTAAAAAAAAAATGCCAAAAACAAACGGCAAAAATACTAAAAGTTTCAAATTAATATGAGAACAGAAAATATAAAATAAAATGTTAATAAAAACCATCGTGGTATGTCAGTGATGGTAAAGTAGTAAGTGTAGTTTGTTTCTGCTCGTCAACGCCATCTAGTAATAAACCACCCTGGAGCAGAGCTTGCTTTCTTTATTTTGTGTGCCTTTCTTTTCCTTTTTTCTTTCTTTCTTTCTTTCTTTCTTGATTTCTTGATTTCTTTCTCCCTGCACCTGTCCAGCCAGCGGAGTGTGTGTGTGTGTGTGTGTGTGTGTGTGTGTCTCTGTGTGTGTCTGTTACGCGGCGCTGGCAGACAGGGTGGAGTTTGTGTGATGCCAGCCATTGTTCTTACTCGTCTTTCTCGTTGTTCTCTGTGATTGTGTTCGTTTACTGGGTGAACGTTGTTGGATGTTAAAATTGGAGCGTGGATAAATTATAGTCGAGTAAACTTCTAAAGAGGTACATGAAGAAACCATAGCAAATATAATTTGTGTTCCTGTTTCCTCCAACAGCAAAGTCAGAAGAGAACTATGTTAAATATACTGAGCCCAAATTTTTGAATGGTAGTGAAAATGACATGCATATATACATACACTGAATATATACATACACTGTCAGTATCTGGTGTGACCACCATTTGCCTGACGCAGTGCAACACATCTCCTTCACATAGAGTTGATCAGGTTGTTGAGTGTGGCCTGTGGAGTGTTGGTCCACTCCTCTTCAATGGCTGTGCGAAGTTGCTGGATATTGGCAGGACCTGGAACACGCTGTCGTATGTGTGTTTATATTGTGTGCTGTTGTGTGTTTGTTTGGTGTGTGTGTGATTGTGAGCGGATGTTTCTGTGCATTGTAAACTTTAATTGTCTTTAATACAGAGCTGAAGGAAGTGATACCCTGTGTGTGTGTGTGTCTTTTATCACGTTCACTCTTCCCGTTATTCCCACAAAATTAGCTCTGTTTCCAATAAGGTCAAAGTCAGTCTGTCTGTTTCCGTATTTTGTGTGTGTGTGTGTGTGTGTGTGTGCGCGTGTGCATGTCTTTGTTTCTGTGTGTGTGTCTGTGTGCGTGTGTATTTGTCTGTGCGTGTCTGTCTGTGTGTGTGTGTTAATTGCACTTCAACCATGTAGTTAAATCAGTAACGCTTTACAATAAGTCTCAGTTGTTAGTTAATGCATTAGTAAACATAAACTAATGATGAACATTAACGATTTATAAAAAATACGGTATCCTTTACCATCTATATGCGGATGACACTCAAATTGATGTACCTTTGAGGCCAAATAGTGATGAGTCAGGGGCAACACTTCTTAAATGTTTGGAAGAAGTTAAAACGTGGATGGCCGATAATCTTGTCCAATTAAATGAACAGAAAACAGAAATAATCATCTTTGGTCGTACAGTTTGTAATAAGACCGTAAATGATAACTTAGGACCTTGGGGCAATTACCTACAGGGTCAAGTAAAAAAACTTGGGAGTCATTTTTGATTCCTCGCTGAAGTTTGATAAACCGATTAAAACTGTGGTTCGGAACTGTTTTTTTTTTTTTTTTTTAATCTCAGGACAATAGCCAAATTAAAATCGATTCTCTCAGCATGTGATTTGGAAAAAGTAATTCAGCTTCTCACGGTTAGATTACTGCAATTCAATTTACCTTGGGACTTGTCATTCGATATCGCACGTCTCCAGTTAGTTCAAAATGCTGCTGTAACATTGCTTATGAATGCAAAGAAGACCAATCATATCACTCCTTTGGTATCCTCGTTGAGCTGGTAAACCAGTACAATATAGGATTCATTACAAGATTTTACTATGTTTGTAAAGCAGTTTATGGTATGGCTCTAAAATACTTGGCCTTATAAGGCAAATATATATAACTTAGATCCTCAAATAAGCTCCTGTTAACTATCCCACAAGTACGTTTTAAATCCAAGGGTGATCCTGCTTTCGCTGTTGCTGGTCAGAGATTATGGAACGACCTACCCTTTTTTGTTAGATCTTCCCCAACATTAAATATTTTTAGGTTTCGTCTAAAGTCTCACTTGTTCTCTCTTGCATTTTAAGTCACTCTTTTAATGGATGTTGTACTTTTTTATTGTTTATCTTGTTGTTGTTTTTTTGTTCTCGATCATTTGTTTTGTGGAGCTGTTTTGATTTAGATAATTTGTAATGTACAGCACTTTGGAGCTACTGTGTAGCCTGGAAGGTGCTTTATAAATAAATAAATAAATACACATACAAATTGATTAACCTTAGCATGTGTGTCATCTCAGTCTAGATTCTCAGTCAAAGTATTTATTTCTTGTTTTGTTTTTTTGCATCATCTGTTTTGACTCGTATGCATTTACATAGTGTGTGTGTGTGTGTGTGTGTGTGTGTGTGTGAGTGTGTGTAAGATCAGCGGTCCGTCTGTGATGGGTCAGATACTATAGACATGTCTAGTTCCTTGCAGAACAAAAGGCCTGTGGCGGCCAGACACTGAGCGCTCACTCCCCTGATCTACGTGCAGCTCGACAGGAGCAGAGAGAGAGAGCGAGACCCTGGCAGCTCTCACACACACACACACACACACACACACACACACACACACACACACACACACCCTCCCTTTCCTGTGATTGTCAACCAGGCGACGACACACAGATCTTACCTGCTCTCTCGCTCTCTCTGTCGTAACGCTGGAACGAGGAGGTCCGTGAGGGAAGCTTGGATGCGGAATCGTCTGTTGGGAGTTGTGGAATTCGTGGGTGGATGCTAGTTGGCCAATTCAAGCGACTGTATGATGTGTCGTGTTACAAAACCTTGGTGCTTTAAAGATGAAATACAGCTATTTTTAGTAATAAAGAGAGAGAGACATATTTACAGTGTCTTCTTAGTGCAGCACTAGTACTATCATTCCACAGTGAGAGTATTAAAGTTCAGTTTGTGCGTCGGCCTACTGCGTTTGTGTGCTGTTACTAAGCAACTGTTCCCTAGCAACTGCATAGCAACTCCTTGGTAAACATCCAGAACAGCTTAGCCACTGCCTGGTGACCAACAAGAACAGCCTAGTAACATCATAGCAACTTGCTGGTGACCACGCAGAACAGCCTAGGAACTGCATTAGCAACTCCCTGGTGACCAACCAGAACAGGCTAGCAACCATATAGCATTTCCATGGTGACCAAGCGGAACAGCTTAACAAATGCATAGTATTTATGATCAACCTGAACAACCAAGCAACTGCATAGCAGTGACAAACCATAGCTGCCTAGCAACCGCATAGCAACTCCCTGGTTACCACCAGAACAGGCTAGGATAACCACCGAGGATACCCCAGCAACTGCATAACTCCCTGGTGTGCCAAGTCTTTATTTAGTATGTGTCACACATGGGGTTACATGATGGTTTAAGTAATTGTATGTGCTTTTGACATTTTATGTATTTTTTTTTTAAATTCTGTTTCCTCTTCATTATATTCTATTTTTCTAATTCTATTTGGTTTTAAGTTATTTTTATTCCAGTTTTAGTCTTAATTTTAGTACTTCAACTTAAACGAAAATTAAAAATGTTGCCTTTGCAACTAATTAAAATAAATAAAATAAGTTAACATTTTTCATCTAATATTCATATTTATTTTCTTTTCAGCTATATTTCAACTAATTAATAGATTAACGATGACAACTCTGACCAGTAATCATGAAAGATTGGAAAAAGTCGTGGACATTCATTGGTCAAAAGTTGTGGGAACCCTGTTTCTCATTCCCTCCTTTTCTTTCTCTTTGGAAAACTTTTTATTGTTTACTGTATGTGTGTGTCAGCTGCACTGTGTGAGTGTGTACAGTTAATATACTTCGATTGTCTCTCTCTCTCGCTCTCTCTCTCTCTCTCTCTCTCTCTCTCTCTCTCTCTCTGTCTCTCTGGTCATGGTCGCATGCCAAGAGTTCGGCACTTTGACTGATGGTTCATTGTCTTCCTCATTACACCCCGCTAGCGGCGCAGGAATTCCTGTGTCACTTTCCCTCTTGGAATTCCACATCATTATCCGGAATGTCGTGACACCGACTCGTGAACAGGAAAAGGGTCACGTTAATACCAGAGGTGACGGCTTAAGTCATCCTGCAATAGTGATGCTAACAAAGAACCGTCTCTGTCCAGTGAACGCTAAGTTTAGAATCACAGGCTCACACCAACACATTTCACACGGGACACTCCGGCTTTGTTCAGGCAGCCTGCAAATATCAGATATTTTTGGTGTATCCGTTCCATGCATAATATCCTTTTATTTTTTTGTTGTCTGAATTGCTAAAGAAAATGCTTGGAATTTTACGTTTCTGTTTGCCAAATCAGGATCATTATCGTTAACTAAACTATAAAGACATTTCTGGTAATTGAAATAAAGGCGAAATAAAATTATATATTAGTTGAAAAACATACACTAAATGCAAATTTTAAATGTTGTTTTGGCAATAAACTGAAATAAGTTTGTTGAAGCAGTAAAATTATTAATTGGAAGTAAATAAAAACTAAAACTAATACTGAAATAAAAAATACATTTAACCTAAATAGCAATATTTATTTAAAAAAACTAATAAAATGACAAAAGCACATAACGAAATTACAACAACAAAAAAAACTATAAATATAACAATAAAAAGGAATTCACAATATTAATAAAACTAAAATAAAAGCTAAAAAAACACTGCCAAATAAGATTTTTTTTGCAGTGTGAACAAACCCTCCGTATAGAGTGCAACAGTCGGGTTCCGTAAGTAAAAACTTGAATCAGAGAGGCCAAAACAAGCAAAACCCCTAAATAGCTCTTTAGCTCCGCCCACTCTTATGAAGCTCTGCGAATGGCGAATGACGTAATACCAGAGCCGGACAGTAACGGAGTACATTTACTTGAGTACAGTACTTGAGTACAATTTTGAGGGATCTGTACTTTACTCGAGTATCATTTTTGGGGATTACTCATGACTTTACTCAAGTACATTTGAGAGGCAAATATTGTACTCTTTACTCCACTACATTTCTATCCATAACCGTGAGTACCCATTACTTCTAAAAAAAGGAAAAAAAAATCTCGGAAACCCTCAATTTGTTGTTTCCCTATGAAACGTGATTGGATTGCGCAGGCGCCACTGATTGGGACAGCCTATCAGCAAATCACCTTCACCTTCAGCTCTGAACTGATGCCAAAGTAAACTCCATGGTCAGATTTATGTGGGTTCAAATATGGGTGCAAAAAATCCATTAAAACTCCAGCAGAGGTTTGTCAGAGCGTTGCCATTGTGCATTGCCTTGTGGGCAAGTGAGAAATGTTAAATAAAGCAACATGGTAAAAAGATGAAAATGACTTGAATTAACTTTCAATTCTTTTTAGATTATCAAAGGTATTAACATTTTTCATAACTCCATGTAGGACGTTTCTGTACATAAATGTAAACACGGTTCGCATACCTACCCCGAAGTGATAAAATAAAATTCTGTATCAAATTTATAGGCAAAGACAAGTAGTTTTAGGCATGGTTTGTAGGGAATTACAAACCTGCACACATATATTCGAACACACATAACTATAGAATCAATTCTTAATGCGCATGTGAACGCCATCAGCGTTTATCACAGGTTCAGTTTAAAGTCTGTTTAGAGAGAACGGTGTCATCTTAGCGGCCCCTAATTTAATAACAAATGATCATTTCGGCGGAAGTGAATCAATCAAAACTAACTTTAGCTGGAAAATAACATTATTCAAGAACCGCTATAAAACCAAACCAATCTCTGTTACCTTAAATTATATGCTTATCTCTGAAAAGCCGCTTTGAAACAATCTACATTGTTAAAAGCGCTATATAAATGAAGATGACTTGACACTGTGGCAGTAGTAATGCAATATTTAGAAAATTTACTCTTGTACTCTTGATACTCAAGTTCTTTTAAAAACAAGTACTTCAGTACTTTTACTTAAGTAGACATCTGACTGTAGTACTTTTACTTGTACTTGAGTAAAATTTAGCAAGGGGTATCTGTACTTTTACTCAAGTAACGAAGCTGTGTACTCTGTCCGCCTCTGCGTAATACATTTGCAAGTTTTGCAATAAACTTAAATATATTGTTTTTATAGATGTAATCAACATTTGTAAATGAGTAGTTTTATATTTCACCTTCCTTTTTAATTCGATTATGCTGTTTGCAATGCTTCGTGGGACTGTAGTTTTTCTCTCACTAAAGCCATTAAACACACAGTCTTGTAGGCTACCTTTGTATTTTTGTCCGATTTTCAAAAACGTATTCCCTTCAAATCAAAGTTTGTAGTGTTGTGATTTCAACCCGTAGTTTATGGCTTTAATAACTCTTTAACAAAGGCTATTTCGGGGAAATAATGAATGGAAAAAATACTTTCGGAACCAATGCTGCTGAAAATGGGGGCGGAGACTAATGCACTCTATTGCCCTGAGAGTTTGGATTAATCAAACAACCAATAACAGCACAGGAAATCAGCTAGATACTGTAAACATGGTTCTTGGTTGGTGTCTAGAAAATGTATGGACTAGTTTAAATACCAAGTGTGTTCAAGTAAAAGCACTTTTCTATTAATTATTTGAAATCAGCAGTTTCAATTATTTGCAGATGTTTCCAGCGGTATGTTCACCATTTCCAATTCCACATTCAATTTCAGAGTTTAAAAGCTGCTGGAGTGTAATATTAAAGACCTGTAGAGCCTCTCTGGCTAATCTTTCTGAAATTTGCTCCGCTCGGTTCCGACTGTTTAAATCAGAGGATGTAATATTCTCTCTGTCACGGTTCGTCAGCGTCCTCTGACGGGAAACGTCTTCACTCCCTTTAGGTTAATGTCTTAATCCACAGCGTTTTCAATTCCATAACCCTCTAATATCTGTGGCAGGGAGAGTTCATGTTCTTGGATGAGTTTTCTTGAGCTGTGTCGTTCTGCGGGTCGATCTCGTTAGCTCTGATGGTTGTGATGATTCTAGCGTCATCACACCCACCCTGTCCAATATGAACTATTCCACTGACTCGAAGACTTTTTGTGTTATACTTGGTGGCTAATGGAAGTTTATAAAATGTAGCTTCTCAAAAAGTCAAACGAAATGCGTACAAAGTCTTTTGAATTGCCTCATATCACGTTATAGAACTGAAGCTCCAAGTGAAAGTGAAACGTCTCTCTTTTTCTTTTTTTTGTCATTTGTGTTTTCAATTTGTTAGTTAGCCAATTCGCCAAGTTATAGTTTATAGCTTTGAAGAATTTTGTGGTTTGTGTTAGATATTGTTACATGTTATTTTTTTTTTACTTTTTCTTTTATTTTTTATAAGGAAAAATAATAATGATTTTCCAATCATATTTCATTGTGTGAAATATTTACATTTATATATATATATATATATATATATATATATATATATATATATATATATATATATATATATATAAATAAAAAAATAATATATCATATAATATTTAAATAATTTAAATTAAGACAGTTATATTTATATGATACATAATTATGTATCAATGTGGGATATTAAGTATCCCACATTTTTATTTAGTATGTTTCATATATTCTGTTCAAATAATATCTTAAAATTAAATGTCCCACGTTATTTAACCATAAATACTGTAATACACCATTATTTTAATCATTTTATTATTCATACAATTCTATATTTATAATTATTTTGTATTATTATACTGTTTATTCCTATTTTAGGCAACACGACAAAGTACTATAGTCAATGTAATATCCTGGTATATGCATGGTATGGGGGAGGAGTAGACATTTGATTGACATTTCTCACGGTTACATCATCATTACGACCAATCAGATCAGAGTGGGAGGAGTCCTTGTAAGGCACTCTGTGAACATAGATTCCGTTGTGACCTTTGACCTCTGGAATGTGGCGGTATGCATACGTTTCCCTTCCCGCCCTCTCTAGTCACATCTGCACACTGACCAACAGTCCTGCAGCCCGGGGGTCAAAGGTAACACTCAGCGGGGACTTGCCCAACCGCGTGTGTGTGTCTCTGGCTTTGATCTGTCAGCCGTCGTGCACAGGACATACACACTCATTCGTATTGTTTCACATTTAAAAAAAACAACAAACCCTTATTTAAAATAAGCAAAGGGTCTCCTCCCTGCTGTCCTTTATTCTGCAATAATTATTCATCACATACCTGTTCGGATGCTTACATTTGTGGCTGTATGTATTTTAAAATATGTCTCAGTGTATGTTCAAACAAAACCTGATTTCTTTGCACTTCCTTTAAAGAATTATAACAAGTTTTTTTGTGCACAAGAATAATAATTGAGGACTTTAATCATGTCAAATGAAAACTCGTGCCTCGCTTTCCTTCGTTTCACGCTTGTGTAAATATTGACATATTTAGGCACTTTGAAGTCTGAATGTGTATCGTGTGGTTGCGATTATCATCTGGAGAACATTACAGCGGAGACGTCCAACTTGTGACATCCTGCAGCACTGCAACAGTAGCTACACACACACACACACACACACACACACACACACACACTGAAGATGAATGGAGGTTTACAGACACGCCTCTCTCAGCCACGGAGGAAGTTCCTCATGATTTTAGAAACTTAGACTTGATGGATTCTGATGAGGCGAAACCCAAAATGACAGTCGTAACCTCACAAGTCTTTCCGTTGTCTCTATGGCTGCGTTCACATTTCTGTGTTCTGTTGTATTCCACAGACATCTGGCACAGATCAGATCTTGTTGCTTGCATGTAAACAGCAAAACGCTTATTAGATGAGACTTTTTGGTATCTGATATTGGCCACTTTAAATATGGACATCTGAACACTCATCATATCCAATTCTCCTCTGAATTCAGGAGTTTCGACATGTGAAACAAATGTTATGAATAATGTAAGGTGGGTCTTGTTTTTAGCCATGTGTATTCGATTGGATTGTAATCATTGCTCAACTGTCAAGTTATCTCTCATTATTGTCAAGCAAATATAAAATATGAAACAAAATATATACACTGTCGATCAAAAAAAAAAGTATGTTTTCAAAATCATTTCTGAAGGATCATGTGACGCTGAAGACTGGAGTAATGATGCTGAAAATTCAACTTTGATCAAAGGAATAAATTACATTTTAACATATAGTCGCATAGAAAATAGTTATTTTAAATTGTAATAATATTTCACAATATTACTGTTTTTACTGATCAAATAAACAAGAGTTTATTTAAAAGAAGAGACTTTAAAAAATCTTAATTATTCCAAACATTTAACCAGTAGTATTATTATTTTTTTAAATGCATTATATTTGTGTTTGCTGTACAAAATATAACTTAATTTTTATAATTACAAATATTATTATGTTACCGTTTTGAAAATCATGTTGAAAATAATATAAAAAAAAATAATTGACCAGATGCATTACAGTGAAGAAAGTTTCAGGCAAAATGTGTATAACTATCATGATGAAATAGGATTTTCAGCTTATGTAAAGTTTTTGAGTGCTTTGGAATTTATAAATGTTCATTTGCATTTCAAGCTGTTTATTACACTAACCCTTCTTATAGTCATGGATACTGGCCTTTATATGTAAAAGAGAGGCGGAATATTCTTTAAACATTCACTGTTTGTGTTTCTGCTGAAGAAATTAAGTAATTAAAAACCACATGAGAGTGAGTCAATGATGACAGTTTTAATTTTTGAATGAATTTTTTCAGAAGTTTTTAATTCAGTATGGGTCGGTGAAGGTCCAGCCAGGCCTTTGACGTAGTATATTTATCATTATGAATGCATCCGGAGGTTTATTTTCTTAAGTTTCAGTTGTTTTTTGTAATAGGCTGGCGACTCTCTGCGTCCGACTTTGGCTGTGTTTCTGTGTGGAGGCGGGGTTAAGCGTTAGAAGCCCTTATTACTGAGCCGACAAGGAAAAGCAGCCAATTACACTAATCTCCTGCAACATCTGTGTCCAATCAGAGACAGCCAATCAGCATACAGTGGTTTTGGCTTCAGAGACTTAGAAGGGTTAGAAACAGAAACCCAGAGGAGTGTGTGTGTGTGTGTGTGTGTGTGTGTTGCTACTACTGCAGCTCAGAGCTCAAGAATGTTCCATTATGCTGTGAAATGGAAGGTTGTCAGAGTTTAGGGTTTTATTTCCCATCATGCACCAGTTCTTGTTTCCCAGATCTGGCCGATAAACTTTGGTGTTTTAACCTCCTGCAGTACCCAAGAACACACTGCAGACTGACCTCTGAAGTCACATGCACAAAATGATCGTATTTTCGTGTGAAACAATATTATGAATAATGAAGGGTGGGACTTGATTCTAAACATCTGTATTTGATTGAATTGAATTGCGTAGATATCAAGTAATGGGTCATATTTGACATTCTTGTCATTACTTTAATGTTATAAGCTATTTTGTACAAATAGAACCAGGATATATGAATGTATGTATATGTATGTATATCGTACACATGTACAGTATATAAACATATGTATGTATATAAAATTATTGCGTATGTGTGTCTATATATATATATATATAATGTATGTGTGTGTGTATATATGTATGTATGTATATATATATATATATATATATATATATATATATATATATATATATATATATATATATAATGTGTGTATATGTATGTGTATATATATATATATATATATATATATATATATATATATATATATATAATGTGTGTATATGTATGTATATATATATATATATATATATATATATGTGTGTGTGTGTATATGTATATGTGTGTGTATGATATTCTAGATCTTTATGTAAATGTGTATAGGAATGTATATATGCACATATAAATCCGCACATGAATATTATTTAAATAAAAATATTAAGAAATAAAAAAAATATTCCATCCTGGTTGTATTTATTGTACACAATTTAAATGTATTTTTAATTAAATTGTTAAACAGTTATGAAAAGCACCATTGTAAATTATGAGAACAAATTAAATGTCTAGATGAGTTTATGGGAAAATGTGCATAATTATCATGAAAATAATATTGCAATTATAAAAATCTGAATTATTTTTAAATAAACCAACAAATAAAAGCTTTAATTTATTTATTTTTTGTGTGATTCACTCATATATAAACTGTAAAGAAGTATTTTGCTGTTGCATTTCTCATGTCTGTTCTGGTTTGTTCTCTCTCTGTCTGCAGGTTTTTCCTCCCCTGCCTAATGAAGCTGAGATCGCACACACTAAAAAACTGTTTCGCCGCCGCAGAAATGACCGCCGGTGAGTCACTCAGTCTCAAAACACGACATGACCTTTTCCTTACGTTACCGCCGGACTCTCTTCCAGTTGTCTAGCGAAAACGTTGAACGCAGAGCACTGATGTTAGACTCGCAAAGCAGAAAACACACCAGCTCACACTTTCCACACGTGTCAGAGTCGAATTTAATGAGAGTGTCAACCGGTGTGTTTGTGTTGTGTTTGGAGTAAAACGCAATGCTCTATCTGCATGTTCTTTACTCATAATATTCACTCTTAATCCATAAAACCACTTCCACCTTTCTGCTTTTACATTTTGACTTTGACCTCATCGGAACAGTTCTCTGTTGTAATTTACAGTTGCTAAGAAACTGCAAAAAAAGAAAATATTTTGGTCTAAACTTGTGCAAAAGAAAAGGAGAAAGCAGAGGGTGAAAGCAAGCAAAACCCTTCTATTATTCATGGCTTTGTTAATGCAAAGAAAAGCTCTCGTTGTCATCGGTCTGATGTCCTTGTGTGTGGAACCCAGTCCGACTGGATTTCTTCAGTGGACGTTTCTCATGTGTGCTTTGTGGTGCCGCCGTATTCAAGGACGTTTATACAATACTGAGGTTTTTGCTTTGACAGGGCGTGTGGAACAGAATAGATGGTTTATTTGTGAATAAAGCCGCCCAGATTCCCTTCGGCCCAGAATGCACTGTTGCCTTTACTGGTAGTTTTGAAGCCTAAATGCAATCGGCTGAAGTATAAAGCTAAACGTAGGCTATAAACGAACTACACCACGGTCACATGACTTCCGGATTCAAACTCTTTCAGTTTATAATTAAAAAACATTTTCCCTTAAAGTTTGAGTTAGAATAGTTTGCAAGAGCGCGATTATAGACACAACAAGGCTGTAAAAGTGAACTAGTGGGAATCAAAAATGGATTCCAATTCTGGAATTGGATGCTTGTTATAAAATTAAATTTTCGATTGCTCTTATTGATTCCTTTTGTGTGCATTTTAATATGACTTTACCTGCACGCCATTTTCTGTGCTGCACACACATCCAAAGCACGCGCACAGAAAAAGTGATTTTAATGTAATTTTAAAGCATTCAAGCGCGAGAAGACCTTTTTCTGTGCTGCACACGCATCCAAAACGACGTGCGCACCTCTCATACTGAATAGTGCGCGATATTGAAGTTCTCTTCCACTTCTTTTACACTTGAATGGACAAATGCACACAAAAAATATGTCAAAATATCCCCGTAAACACAGTGGGTTTTAAGTTAACGCATGTGTAACAGTATATTGGATCCGTGCAGCTCTCCGTCTCTATAATAACGTAAATCAGACAACAAAATACAAAGAGAAAATTCACTCGCTGTTCTTAAATCTTTTAACTATGTTTGTAATGTGTATTTTTTTTTTTACGTTTGATTACAGTTTCTGTATCTGAATACCTAAAACAGTTTATTTCAATCATTTATTGAATGTTATCAGTTATTTATTTATTTTTTTGCCTGATTGGAATTTAAATTAGGAATCGATAAGAATCTGAATCAATAAGCAGAATCGAAATCGTTAAAATATAAACGATGCCCAACCCTACTAGTGAGTAGATAAGTTTACCTGTTCTGTGTAAGGATGTTTAATGTACCGACAACATCTGTAGTCCTATTTAGACACTTGTTAGCAAGTAAAATAAAAAACAAGGGGGTATTACTGATGTATTTTATGTTTGAGAATAAAACGTGACAATATTTTGAGCTTGTGTCCACCACTAGGGATGCATCAATATGAAATTTTGGGCCGATAACCGATAATGCTTTATATTTGAAAGCTGATAACCGATATATTGGCCGATAAATCTAAATACAAATTTATATTGAATTTTTTTAGAGCCTGATTACAAAAAACAAAAGTCTCACCATTAAAAGCCATGTCCCAAGCACACAATTATGATGTTCTCATTATAATTGTATGTCTCCTATATGACAGACTTGTGCTGCTCATGTTACACTTAACTGTATCTTTCTTTTCAAAGTGATTCCAATCATATTTCATATTTCAAAACCATCATGGCGAACAGTGCGCATCTGAAGTGTCTTAGCTGAAGGAAATAATCCATTATTTATCAGCTTTAATATATCGAATCAAATTTTATTATCGAGCCGATAACATAAATATGAACATATATCGGCCGATACCGATATGGTGGCCGATATATGGTGCATCCCTATTCCCTATCCACCACAGACCTTATTTTAGACATTTAACCAAAAACTTTAACCATTAACTTCGGGGCGATGGAACCGGAAGTGCTAAAAAGTGTCTACATAAAAACCTCATCCCTGCAGCACTCTATAAAACCACCCACAGCAACTTTGCATTGTGTTTGCAAGTTTTGCACAGGCACATTTTTGCATGTTTTACTTGGACTTTGACTACAAAAGTTAGTAGTAGGAGTAAAGACAATCTAGAGAATAAATCTTTTCTGGGTTCAAATTTAGAGAGTGTGTGCGAGTCACTGTTCACCTCACTACACAAGACGATTCTCTTCCCACATCTCTCTCTCTTCCACTCCTCTAACAGAAGGCTTTTCAGCCTGTTATTGCTGGTGTTGGCCACCCACAATGCTTTGCTTCTGCCAGAGAGGACCCTGCGGTCATGTTTTTTGTTGGCATCAGTTCTTGCCTTTTCTTTCTCTCTCGCTCTCAAGATTAGTTTGCTGAATCGAAACATCTTTGCAGTCACATTTATGAAACGCAGCATATTTTGTTGACAGAATCTCGCAGATTAGATTTATTAAGAGCCTGTCAACTAATGAAAGGTTCATCAGAGTCAGTGTGTATGTGTTTGCATGCGTTTATCCATGTAAACTCACACATGCTCAAAGGACTCGGGTCTTTTAGTATAAAGGACAGTTTGAGATTGAGATCGGCAGATTCATCTGGTGTTAGTTCCGAAATATACAGCCTTGTGTCATTTATGTATGTATGTACTGTATGCATGTACCAGTTAAATTTTTTTGTGAAAGAAAGAAATGAATACTTTTATTCAGCATTATTTGAATAATTAATTTGCATTATATGATAAAAGGTGACTGTAAAGACAGTAAAAAGATTCTGTTTGAAATAAATTCTGCTCTTTTAAATTTGATCAAAGAATCCAGAAAAAACAAGTATAACGGTTTCCACAAAAATCTGAAGTAAAAAATGTTGAACTGTTTTTAACATTGATAATAATAATAAATGTTTCTTGAGCAGAAAATCATCATATTAGAATGATTTCTGAAGGATCATGTGACACTGAAGAATGGAGTAATGATGCTGAAAATTCAGCTTTGATCACAGGAATAAATTACATTTTAACTTCCATATATATATATATATATATGGAATTTTTTTTATTTTTTTTTATTTATTTTTTTTTTTACATAAAATGTTTTAATATAGTTTGAGGCAAAGCAATCTGCTTTTTTTCTGGTCAGTGTGTTTCAGTAGTTTAGAGCTCATAAAGCATCTCAGCTGCAGGATAATCTACAGCACCTGATGGACTGTTCACCCTCTGGATGAGGAGTGATGATGGACCGTCACACTGGAAAAGACAGCGACCACATGGTCACAAAACCCATCAAAACAAATTGGGGAGGTTTCTTTGAGGATCCCATTCATAGGAATTGTTTGTGCTACTCGCAGTCAAAGTGTTCCGTTGCATCTATTTTGAAGAAACTTTCATTGTGGAAACCGTCCTGTCTTTTCATATTCACTGCAACGTTTCTTTGGCTTTTGTAGCATTATGTAGATGCCATGTCATTCAGTTGCTGCCCTTATATAACATTTTATAGTCATTTTAATTATTTCATAATTTTTAGTTTATTTTATTTATCCCAAGTACATTTCATATTTGATTGTATTTTTTTTTATTTTATTTAAGTATTTTAATGTTGATTTCCTAACTGTATCAATCATTTATTCTTGCATTTTTGTCTTAGATTTTACTGTTCCATCTCCTCCTTTTCCGTTTGCTTTTCCTGTTTCTTTTAGTTCTCTCGTGTCTTCTTGTGTTCCTTTCCACCTTGTTTCTACCTTCTCATCCACTTGTTCACGTATCATCTCCCTGTCACACCCGTAGCCGATCCAATCCGCCCCAGGATGGTCTGACGGTGCTGTTGCTAGCCGAGGGGAAACGGCAAGTGTCCAGGTCAGTGTCTCAAACGGGTCCAGCTCCAAGCAGCTCTTCTGAATCCTGTCCGCTCACTCTTGTCCTTCCACTTACAAACCGGACTTCTGAACTGCAGTGGGATCAACCCGCTCATGGGATTCAAACTAACCATCTTCTTCTGGCCTGGAATTGTGTCCCTTTGAACCTGTAATTTGCTTTATTCTGCTTGCACAACAAATCCTGATCACTGTACAGCATGTTCTGTTCCTCTCACTTCGGTTGAGTCATCATTAATCTACAAAGTATCTCCGTAGTACGGAACAGAAATCCAAATCACAGGCAGGGTGGCATCATTAAGGTGGCGTATATGAGGGAATGTTAATGTTTGAGAAGATCTAGTGGAGTGAAAGGAGTGCAAGACATTTGGTCGACTGATTATGAACTTATTACTTGATGGCCAATGCTGATATAAAGCATATTTTGATATTTATGTTAATTTGATTAATGTATATTACATTTTTATATATATATATATATATACACAAAAACACACTGCCGTTCAAAAGTTTGGGGTCTGTAAGATTTTTAATGTTTTTAAAAGAAGTCTCTTCTGCTCACCAAGGCTGCATTTATTTGATTAAAAATACAAAACAAACCCAGTAAGATTGTGAAATATTATTACAATGTAAAACAGCTGTTTTCTATGTGAATATATAGTAAAGTGTAATTTATTCTAGTGATAAAAGTGATCAAATCATCTAATATGATGATTTACGGCAGTGTATATATATATATATATATATATATATATATATATATATATATAAAGTGTGTGTGTGTGTGTGTGTGTGTATATATATATATATATAAATAAATGTATGTGTATGTATATATATACATATGTATACACACACACACATATATATATATATATATGTATATATATATATATATAAATAAATAAATGCACACACATTTATATTAATTTGAATTGATGTTTACTAAAATTAATCATGTGAAAAAAACTGACAAAATAAACATGTGAAAGTATAGTTTTTGCCTTTCTATTAATAATATTTAATTTTATTATAAAGTCGTATTATAATAGTTACTTTATCTTAATAGTCAGGCTGTCAAAATAAAAGTCCTGCTTCCTGCAAAAACTAAAAATGTTTCGTCAAATGGCAATAATTAAAAAAGCCAAATACTGGCTGATATATCGGTCAACCGCTGCTAGACACTACCTGAAAACACAGAAATGGTGGCTGATGCTTCTAGAATCTTCTAGAGATTATCTGTTTTATAGGGTGGAGATCTAGTGTGTATTCTGTGAAGTAAAAGTTTGTGTTACTATAGGCTTAATCAGAGTAAACCGCGCGTTTAATTCGACAAAATGCAGAGAAACTTAAATTTTCACAGCCTATCTTTTATTTGTTATTTGTCCCCTTGAACATTTTGGAAGGATTTTTTTTTTTTTTTTTTTGATCAGTAGATATGCATTGTATGCTTCTCTTCCACAGTCTTTATTTTCGTTTGTATCCAGATTAAAAATGGTTTCTGCTGTGAGTGAACTGAAAAAGAGAAACTGGCATGAATTGTGGAGATTCCCATCAGTGACAGACCTGTCAGTCAGGGTTTATCTTGTATAAAGCAGACACATTATGCTTCTGTTATGTAAGAGGTTTTTACATAACTTTTTGTTGTATTGTTGTGTGTGTGTGTGTCTGTCTGTGTGAGAATGAGGGTAGGGAAGGGTTGGGTGTGGACACCATTGAATATGGCTCTTGCTCTGCTTAAAAAACTTAACTCTCACTCTCTCTCTCTCACACACACACTCACACTCACACAAAATGGAAATCGGTCTTGGTTAAAAACATTTTTTTAGATGATCAGAATCACCATTATAGAGGAGACCTATTATGCCCTTTTACAAAGTCTTGATTTTGTTTTTGTGCTCTACTAGAACAGGTTTTCATGCTTGAATGCTCATTATTTTTCTCATTGTTGCAGCTCCTCTCTTCACAGTCTGTCAGTAAAGCTCTGTTTAATTCCTGTCTCTATGAAGCCCCTCCTTCTGAAAAGCACACTGTGCTCTGATTGGTCGGCTGGAGCAGTGTGTTGTGATTGGTCAAGCGCTAGAGTGTGTTTGGGAAATGTCCTGCCCCTTACCATAATCACGAGTTTCAACACTACTAACTTGCCAAGAATGGCAATATTGCAGCACATCTGTTTTCAACATTGATAATAATCAGAAATGTTTCTTCAGCAGTAAATCAGCATATTAGAATGATTTCTGAAGGATCATGTGACACTGAAGACTGGAGTAATGATGCTGAAAATTCAGCTTTGATCACAGGAATAAATTACATTTTAAAATATATTCACATAGAAAACAGCTATTTAAAATTTTTATAATGTTTCACAATATTACTGTTGTACTGTATTTTTTATTTAAAAAAATGCAGTCTTGGTGAGCAGAAGAGACTTCTTTCAAAAACATCATTACAAAATGATGTTCCTGTGGAGCGACGTCAAGGGTTAACCCACGTAAAGCCTGAAGAATGTCACGGTCAGCACCTCGACGTCTTATTTTCAACCTGTCATTCAACACACTCAGTGTGCATCTCCCCTAAAATTAACCCCTCGTAAAACCAAAACACCATGGTCAAACATGACCTTAACCTGGACGTCTCGCTCTAAAGCTGTCAATCAAATGTAAAGCCTATCCTCACAGCGAGGAGATTCCCGTGAGTGTGGCGTCATGTGTGTGTGTGAGTGTTTCTCAGGCGTGCAGAGGTTATGTAGGTTAACGGTCACTAGTGAAGCCGTTAGTCTTTGAAGTGTCCACTGATGTTGTAGATTTCCGATGGTCATTGTGTGTTGGCTCCAGGCCGAACACTCTGTACACTTGTTTACTCTTCATAGAAGCAGTGACATTGACCTTGTTCCTTCACTGGATGATGGTGCACAACAGTGCTGGGGTGGCCAGCAAAATAGTCTGCAAAAACCTCTAATTTCTTTATTGCTATAAATCTTGACATTTAAGCCTAACTTTATGTATTTGAAGTGCATAGAAAATGTCCATCCATTTGGATTTCTGTAATAGCCCTAATAAACTGAATGTGTTTTAAATACACAGTAATCAGGTTTATTTTTTCATCATTAAATCAAATTTCTTTCAATCTCATACATTTTAACTAATTGAATATTGCTTGTTCCACAGATCCAGTATTTTAACCGTGCTCATACTTTTTATTTGAATACATTTAATTGTTTTCACAATTAACAGGCTTATGCTTATTCTAAGCATATATATATATATATATATATATATATATATTTTTTTTTTTTTAGGGCCCGAGCACCGATGGTGAGAGGACCCTATTGTTTTTGCTCCGTTTATTATTATTCCGCTTCTTCTTCTTCTTCTCCTAAATGAAACGCTTTTTAGAGGGCCTAAACATGCTCGAAAACTCATGAAACTTTGCACACACTTCAGAAGTGGTGAAAATTTACGTGTGATATGGTTTTAAAAATTGGCTGGGGCAAGTTCTGTAAATTATTTCCCCCACATTTTGCCCCAGCTCTACGTTTCACGTACAGGTGTGAAATTCGGTACATACATGTAATGACACAATACCTACAAAAAAGTCTCTTGGAGCATAGCCCTAAACACAAAAGGAAGTCAGCTATTTTGAACTTCCTCCTAGATTTTGTGCATTTTTCGTAATTTCCTGATGTTGTACTTTAACGAACTCCTCCTACAGTTTTGATCCGATCCTCTTCAAATTTGGTGAGTGTAATCTTAAGGCCTTTGCGACGTTAAATTGCGAAGATCTTGAGTTTTCGTCGAAAGGTGTGCTCTCGGCGGCCTGACAAATGTGTGGGGCAAAATGGCTCAATAGCGCCCCCTACATTATTGCCCCGGCTCTACTTTTGACGTACAGGTGTGAAATTCGGTACATACATGTAATGACACAATACCTACAAAAAAGTCTCTTGGAGCATAGCCCTAAACACAAAAGGAAGTCAGCTATTTTGAATTTCCTCTCAGATTTTGTGTAGTTTTTGCCATTTCCAGACGTTGTACTTTAACGAACTCCTCCTACAGTTTTGATCCGATCCTCTTCAAATTTGGTGAGTGTAATCTTAAGGCCTTTGCGACGTTAAATTGCGAAGATCTTGAGTTTTCGTCGAAGGGTGTGCTCTCGGCGGCCTGACAAATGTACACCCAATTTCAGCCTTTTGGTGATTTGTGCATGAATATGTCATATAGTTCAATATTGCTTGCAGTTCCGATGTTGCTAGGCAACCACAGACAGCCTGCAGTAACTCAGGCATACAATGTCCGATCTGCCCCAAACTTCACATGTTTGATAAGAGTCCTGTCCTGAACACATGACCATGCTCGTATTTGGTTATAGCAATAGCGCCACCTGCTGGTAGCAGGAAGTGTGGCAAATACAAATCCTTTGACATAGTCCTCCTATATTTATTATCATTACATACTGCCCACCGTGCTCTGTCTTCCTAAAACCACCGGGTGGCGGCGGCACGGGTGCGAGGGCCCTCTTCATCGCTGCTTGCAGCTTTAATTTTATTTATTTATTTATTTGTTTATTTTTTATATATTTATTATTTAAATAAAATAAACTATGTAAATAGTTAATTTATGCAATGATTTTTTTGAGTGTAGAAATCTTACCTCATTGCATCACATTAAGTTTTGTTTGTTAAAACTGTATAATCCAAATGTATGGAAATTTTATATGCAATTCAAATGCATAGAGCATAAATTGCCTAACAACGACTTCACAGGGCTTATTGATTTTATAAAAAGATGCAGTGGTGCAATAATACTGATGTAATTAAATCACAGGCTCAACCAATCAGAATCAAGGACCAGAATTTATAATCTTAGATGTAGGTCTAAATATATTTATTGAATTCTATCTTAACATATGTTGCTGTACAAGTTGGTTTTTGTTTAGTCATAGTGAAATCTCATTGGTCCAGAAATCCTGAATATGTGTTTAGATTGGCTTGGATTTTTTAGCATTTTGCTTTCAGTGATGCCTGAATAATGTGATTGAAAATCTATTTGCATTTAACTCAGATGGAGTGCACTACATTTTGTTTGTGCAATTTTAACTTGTTTAAATGGCTTGAATCAGAATATTGTCTTCTCTTAAAAAGTCTGATTATTGCAGTCAGTGATGCTAATATTTGTTCACACAGACGTAATGATTAATGACACACACATAACGTGTAGTAACGCATTCAGTGCTCTTGATGCATGCGGACACAGACAGCACGTCAGTGTGTCTATATGTGTGCAAACACATGTAATGTACACACAGGCGTGTGTGAATGTAAAGCCGTAATCCAGTGTTGGTCTGGGTGACTGGAGTTCAGCTAGTGAAGATGGATCATCCCGTCAGACCCGTGCAAACATCGAGATCTGGGTGATTACATACTGACTCACATCTGCCGTAAATCATTACACACATTCACAAACACACTCTGTGTGGCTGCAGTTATTAGTAGTGGTATTTATGTCAATCATCACTATTACTAATGCTCATATTTGGGGTTAAGGCCTGTTCACACCAAGAAACATAACTGTAAAGAAACTCTATTGATGTCCACACAACACATGATGACATTCTGTTGACTGTCTATATTTTTATTGTTCATCAGCTGAAAATCATTCTGAAAATATTGTTCCTTTCTGTGGTTATCGTTATATTTGTGGTGTGGATGTCTCTTTTCATAAAATATTAGAACAATTATTAAAACTTAGTTTTTATAAGAATTAAATTTTTCAATTCACATTTATTTGTATAGCTCTTTTCACAATACATATTGTTTCATAGCAGCTTTACAGAACATGTCTCTACATTAAAATTTAGAGTGATGTGTTATCAGAGGTGACATTTCCCAAGTTATGCATTTCAGAAATGTACATATACAAATCACACAGTTAGCTAATAATGTATTAATTTAAACAATGTATTAATTTAAGGCAGAAACAATGAGCTCATTGAAGTAATGAATACATGTTAACAAATTATTAGGATATCGAAAAAAAATTATACTTATTTTTAACACTTATTTATTTATTTGTGTATTTATATATACATTTTTTGCATTTATTTCTTTGCTTATTCATTTATTTATTTATTTTGACTTAAACACCCAGAATGCTTTTAAAAATCTGTTTGTTGTCCTGCATTGTCCAACAGAATCTGTGGGGGGGGGGGGTTTGTGTAATTTGTGTACAAAATGTGAATTTATTTATTTGTGTGTATTTTTGTTTGTTTTATTTATTTGTATTTTTGTTTGTTTTCCTGTTTTTTATTTTATTTGTTTGTTTGTTTGTTTGTTGTGTGTATTTACTTATTTAACCACACAGAGCATCCTAGCTACTGCTTGGCAACATCCTGACACTACCCAGAACACCTTAGCAACTGCATAACAATGTATGACTACTGCTTTGAACACCTTACCAGTTATTTAGCGAATACACACTGGCAACAACCCTAACAATGCCTTAGCAACTACCCAAATCACTCGCAACTACAAAAAAAATCCTTCAGAACACCTTAGCAACCACCTAGAAACACCCTGGAAACCACACACAACACAGTGTTTATATGGGCAAGAAGCACTCAGTGACATTGTCAATAACAGGCTTTTTTTGTTGTTGTTCTAGGAGACCGCAGCGCCTGCCTGGAGGAGGGGGGCCTGGTGGCAAATCCCAGAATCCTCCTCTTCAGCAGCAGCAACAACAGCCCAATCAGATGCAACAGCCCAACGCTGAGCACCAATCAGGTGCCGCCATGAAGCACGGAGGGCGGGGTTACCAGGGCCAGCAGAACCAGGGTGGGCGGCAGGGCGGGCCACATCACGGCTACAGCCAGAACCGGCGCTGGCATCAGCATCCCAAACACCTGACGAACAGTTTCAGTCAAGGGCCCTCAGGGGCCGACAGGGGCCTCACACGCAATACCAAAGAGACGGAGAATGTAAAACATGAGGAACTGGAGCACCACACAGAGAGAGGAGCGAAGGACGAACCTGCGAAAGATGAGAGGAAGAAAGAAGACGAGGAGAAGACGGAGAGCGGGAAGATCTGCTTACTACAGTCGTCGAAAGAGAGACTAAGGAGGAGATTGAAAGAGAAGGTGCTTTTAACTCCGAGTTTAGTTCCTGAAACTGAATTCGGATTCGAATTTATATAGTTAAATGCAGCATTGCCATTTGAATTTTAGGGCAAGGAAGTAGAAGTAAAATTAAATTAAATCCATATGACTGTATTTATATACTGTAACTGGATGGATGGATGGATGGATGGATGGATGGATGGATGGATAAATAATAGAAAGACAAAAGGATGGATGGACGATAGATAGACAGATAGATGGATGGACGATAGACAGATCGATGGATGGATGGACAGATAGATAGAAAGACAGACGGATAGACAGACAGTCAGACAGAAAGACAGATGGATGGATGATAGATGGATAGACTGACAGAATATTATAATTATATAATTATAATTAATATTATAATTATATGTCTTTTATAATCTATTTAATGCAAGCTTGGTGAATAAAAGTATTAGTGACCCCAAACTTTTGAACCACACCATTCCTCAATGTTCCAAGTCACATGACCATTCTCGCTGTACTCTGATTGTCAGGAGGAAGTTCCCGTGGCGACGGCTGGACCTCAGCGTAACCGAATGGACAGATTATTAGAGATTCTAAACAGTATGAAAAACAACAGCAGTGGCGTGGATGTTCAGCTCACCTCGTTCATGGAGGAGGCGCAGAACTCAGCCGACTCTGAGGAGACGCTGAACCAGATCGTGCTCACCATTTACAGCAAGGCCGTCAGCGATCGAAGCTTCGCTGCCACTGCCGCCAAACTCTGTGACAAAATGGCTCTGTTCATGGTGGAAGGCACCAAGTTCCGCTCTCTCTTACTCAACATGTTACAGGTAAGAACTGAATGTCCATTACTTATTTCATCACATTCATGTTCTGCAGGTTCTCTCCTATTGGTCAGTGCTATCTCTGAGGACCAATCAGATTTCACGCTTTACAGTGGCTAGATGTCACTAAGAAGGAAATTTTGCAAATGTCATCTCACCTGCTGCTTGACCACATCCATCTCAACTCTTTTGTTCCTCTTTTGTGTCTGCGTTCTCTCTGTTTCTCTTCTTCCTCTTTTTCTCAAGGGCTTCAGGATGTGATTCATCTGTGCAATTCAGCTGAGTGACCCTGTACAATTTCCTCATTGGACATTTTAGGCCCCAAACACTTTCACCTCATTTTAAAAGTTAGGAGTTTCCCAAATCTTTCTGAAAGCTGATGAATATACTTTGAAGAAATAGTTCAAAATTAAATTTTCATCATTTAATTACTCTCATTTCTGTAAAATGGAAACCCTGGCTGCTCTTTTCCTTATAATCAATTTCAATTTCAAAATGACACCATAAAATTGGCGCATACTATTTGTAATTTTTAGTAACAAATAAAAGCCTGTTTTTGAAAAACTAAATTACAACTAACTTTACAGGTTATGTGTGGACCAACGTTATTTTAGTATTATTTTCAATTATAATCTTTTGAATTAGCTTTTTTTAATATATTTTCAGTATTCATTTTCATTTTAGTTCATATATATATAGCTTAATATATAGCTTAATTTTATATTTTAAGTTCAGTTTACATTTTAATAAAGTATTAGTAATTTTGTTATGTGCTTCAGTCATTTAAATATATGCGTGCGTGCGTGTGTGGGTGTGTGTATATATATATATATATATATATATATATATATATATATATATATATATATATATATATATATATATCCACACACATACATATGTATTTTATAAATATGAAATGCGTATATATCTTTTATTTATTTATTATTTCAGTTTTAGTAATTTATTGTTTAGTAACTTATTTCAGTTAGTTATGGGTGATAAAACAACACGCAATACTTTTAATATACAACCCTTTTAATTAGTTAGTCTATGATTAACGCTGCAGGGAGACGTGTTTTAATGCTGCATCTCTGTCTCTGTTGTTTGGGGTCAGTCTGTCTGTACACTGGTTTTGGTGGTAAAGCTCTAAGTATTTTGTCATTGTTTTTGGGAAATGACTGTTAGACTCACAGTGATGTGATACCAGAACTCTGACCTGCTGCTGGTGCGGCCAAAACACACATCCTGCTCTACACACACACACACACACACACACAGACCAACAAACGCTCCGTTGTAAAATAACCCCATGCTGCAGATGTCAATAACAGGATCATGAAGGAAAAGTACTAAAGCCATCTATTTCAATCAAACTTAAAAATATATACAAAATAATAAATTATAATGTATTACAGTAGCATTACTTAGTATCTAAAAAAGGCAAACTTTCTAAAGTGACATACTCATTTAGTAATATTTTTATGGAAAGGTGATGCATTTTTCAGGATTCTTTGATAAATAGAACAGCATTCATTTGAAATAGAAATCTTTTGTAACATTATAAATGTCTTTACTGTCACCTTTGATCACTTGAATGCATCCCTCCTGAATAAAATTAAATCTTACTGATCCCAAACTTTTGAACAGTAGTGTAATTGTTTAAATGGATAAAGTAATGATACATACATTACTTTTTTGCCTTTTAACATGTAGTAGCCCCTTTAACTGTGTCTCAGGCATCAGTCTAGAGTTTGAGTGTGTGTTGAGGTGGATGAATCATCCGTTTCGTCCTCACATAAACTGGTGCTTTTCACCCGTATGTCGCTGGAGCAGACGCTTTCATTCTGACGGGATTATATAACAGATGCAAGCTTCTCTGACCCCAGTGAAAGGACATGTCTGCTCCGACTCATTTAGCAATATCTGCCACAAACACACAGACGGCTTATCGCAGAACAGAGACGAGCTGCGTGCGTGTGCGTGTGTGTGTGTGAGAGAGGGAGAGAAAAAGTATTTTTAATTTTTATGTACACTTGTATCATGATGAGTCAGGCATGCTGGGAAATTTAATGGATGTAAAAACATCTGTATGTTGGAGTTTCTGTGTATTGGTGTTCTCTGATATACACTAACGGTAAAAACAAACAAAAAAGTCTCTTATGCTCACCACTGCTGCATTTATTGGATGTAAAATCAGTTATATTGTGAAATATTATTACAATTTAAAATAACCATTTTCTATGTGAATATATATTAAAATGTAATTTATTCCTGTGATCAAAGCTGAATTTTCAGCATCATTACTCCAGTCTTCAGTGTCACATGATCCTTCAGAAATCATTCTAATATGATGAATTGCTGCTCAAGAAACATTTCTGATTATTATCAATGTTGAAAACATCCTTGCTTAAAATGTTTGTGGAAACAATGATACACTACCATTTAGGAAGATTTTTCTAAGATTTAGGAAAATGAGATTTAAAAAAACAACAACTTCATACTTTTATTCAGCAAGGATGCTTTAAACTGATCAAAATTGACAGTAAAGACGTTTATAATGTTACAAGAGATTTTATTTCAAATAAACTCTGTTCTTTTGAACTTTCTATTCATCAAAGACCCCCCCAAAAATGCATCACGTTTTCCACAAAAATATTAAGCATATCAAATATTAAGTTTGAAACATTGATAATAAGAACCATTATTAATAATTGAGCACCAATAATATTTGATTTCAGAAAATCAGCAAAACAGTGACAATGAAGACTGGAGTAATGATGCTGAAAATTCAGCTTTGATCACAGGAATAAATTACATTTTAAGACATTCAAATAGAAAATGGTTCTCTTAATATTTGTAATAATAAAATATTACTTATTTTGGTCCCACTTTATATTAAGTGGCTTTAAGTACTATGTACTTACATTGAAATTAATAATTTGATACAATATACTTCATGTGTACATGCATGTTTTTACATTGTACTTATATTTTGAAAATACCTGCATGCAATTAATGTATGCAATTACATTTGTAATTACACTGTTGACCCTTCCCTTACACCTTAACCCACCCTTAAACTTACCCATACCACCACACCTGACCCTAATCTTACCCGTATGACACCTCAATTTTTAATCAAATAAATGCAGCCTTGGTGAGCAGAAGAGACTTCTTGCAAAAACTTTCAAAAGTGTTTTGTGTGTTGACGTGCATATGCTGACCGGTGTGTTTCTCTCCAGAGAGACTTCAAGCGTCGTGAGGAGCTCCAGCAGACAGATGTGGAGTGTTGGCTGGGCTTCATCACGTTTCTGTGTGAAGTGTTCGGCACCATGAGGAGCAGCGCTGGAGAGCCATTCAGAGTGCTGGTGTGTCCCATCTACTCCTGCTTACGAGAGGTACACAACACACACCTCATCAACTACAGGCCAAAGGGCTGATAAAGATAAAATGCTGTTACTCTGACTTCCTGACAGAATACTGTGTGTCGTCTCTCTCTCTCTCGATCTCGCTCTGATAGATGTTGGATTAAAATGTCAGAAAGAGATCAAAATATCAAAACAAATTCCTACACATTTTACTCTCAAAGGAGACCTATTATGCCCTTTTACAAAGTCTTGTTTTTCATGCTTGAATGTTCAAAACACATTATTTTTCTCATATTCTCCATTGTTGCAGCTCCTCTCTTCCCAGTCTGTCAGTAACGCTCTGTTTAGTTCCTGTCTCTATGAAGCCCCTCCTTCTGAAAAGCAAACTGTGCTCTGATTGGTCGACTGGAGCTTGAATTGCGATTAGTCGATTGCGTGTCAGACACTGACACTGATATAGAGAATAACTCCTGCTGGAGAGACTTTGTAACTTTGCAGAGCTTTTTCATGCTCAAACAGCAACATTATACACTAAAGAAGGTCGAAAATATAAAAAATCAGAATAGGACCCCTTTAAATCTTATGCTGTTTAGCAATAATAATGTTTATTTCCTACGTATTAACTCCCCATAACTGAACATGTTGCTGAACACTGAATAGGTGTTGTCGACATGTAAATGTGAATGGTTGTGTATTCAATTGTATTTATCTGTTGACCGTAAATAATTTTTTATATTTTTCAGCTGAATTTCAGTAACTCAGAAGGTAGGGCTGCACGATTCAGAGAAAAAGTCATTTTCATTTTTAAAATGCGATTAAAATTTGTAGGGCTGCGCAATTTGGCCAAATTTTTTTTATATATATATATATATATATGAGTGTGAAATATTATTATTATTATTAACAATAATAATATTGTTAGTAAATAAAAATATTAAAACAAGACATCCCTATTGTAATATTTCACTCTAAAATCAAAAATATATTTTAGAGAAATAATTTTATAGTACAACTGTAAAATTACAATTCTAATATTTATGGCTGTCTTAATTTCTTCATTTTCAAACTTTAAACCATTAAGCTTTTATTTAGGTGTTTTTTTACAAGTTTGGTAAGTGGCACACTTCTTTCTTTTTTTCGGTTTTATTTCGATTAATCATGCAGCTCTACTTGCAAGGTAGTTTTGCTTTGTGAAAGTTACTGTATTTTTTTCACAATACATCGAACTTATTTCAAAAGATCAAGAAAAAATCGTTTTTTAATTATCCGACCCTTTTAAGACTTAAAGGTGATCTTTGTCTAGTGAAATGCCCCGATCGCTGGTGAATAGGGCTTCCCTGTCTGGGCTGAATCCTGTCAGTTGTTCAGCTGATGACAGACGTGATCCGTCAAAAGCCAAAGTTTGATTCTTCAGCAGCTCCACATCAAAGAGACGTGATCTGGGTGAGAGTTCAGTGTGTGTTTGTGCCGTATGAATGCCGCTATTCAGGATCGCAGCCGGAAAACATCCCGTTCGGCTCTCGTATCAGCACGTCCCGACACGATGGTCTGGGAGTCTGAACAGGCACTTTGTGTCGGTGTGTGACAGCGATTACGTCTCAGCCAGGTGTGTGAAGTGTGTGTTGTGTGGACCGGCAGAGCAGGTTGGGTAATTACAGGTGATCCAGCTGTAGTGTGGAGCTGACAGGTGTATTTGGAGCGCTGAGGGTGTGGGAGAAAATAAAAGAAAGGATGAATGGAGGGAGGGAGAAAAGAGAGCGTCTGTTGTTCATTTGAAAGCTGCTTGAGCTGAAGGGTCGGACGCATCTCTGCTTTTCTCAAACCCTTTTATTGGATTCTTTTGTGCATTTTCATCACTTTTACCTGGTTGCATATAGCTAGAACTCAAATATACAAGTTCTACACAATTCATTAATAGATGAATAGACATTAATAGAGGATCTAGTGGTAAGAGAGAAAACTCAAGATGTAAATGCAGTAGGATAGCTGAAGTTTGTGTTTGTGATTTTATAGATGCAATATTTGCATATTAAAGTGCCCCTATTATGCTATTTTACTAATTTTGTTTTTCAGTCTCCTACAAAAAGTTTACATGCATCCAAGGTCAAAAACAACATCAGCATTCTCACAGTGTCTGCAACAATCGATAAAGGATCCGGTCTCTTTAAACCCCTCCTTTCCACGTGCCTGCCCTGCTCTGATTGGTCAGATAGCTCAGTGTGTTGTGGTTGGTCTACTCTGCTCTGATTGGTCAGATGGCCCAGACTGTTGTGATTGGCCGACCGCTTACTGTGTGTGTCAGAAACCAATTTACCATGAACATATCTAAATTTTAGCTCCAGATCTTCCTCAGCACTTGATAGACAGTGATATGTACAGTAATTATGGCGTCTGTTTTACCGTATCAATTCCAGCTCAAGACTCAATCTTTAGGACAGTCCTTGTAAAGTGGATTTGCTTTGGTAGCAGAAAACTGCATCTTCTCGTCACCAAACTCTTCTAGTCTCAGCTACAACTGCAGTGTTTGAGGGCGGGGCAAAGTAGACACTGTTTGAAAGCATGAAACTGGCGGTTATGGTAAGGGGCGGAACATTTCCCAAACACACTCGAAGTGGTTGACAAATCACAACACACTGATCCAGCCGACCAATCAGAGGACAGTGTGCTTTTCAGAAGGAGGGGCTTCATATAGACAGGAACTAAACAGAGCGTTACTGACAGACTGAGAAGCGAGGAGCTGCAACAATTGACCTATGGCTAAGCCACGCCCTCTCCACTCACTCGGACAGTCAACATTCGGTGACAGGCGCTATATTTAGTTATGTTGAAGAGGAGTGAAAAGGCTACATGTTTTGCTAAAAAAAAAAAAAACACAAAGTTCCCCAGTTGTTTTGGTAGAAAGTTGTCTAAAATGTTGTGCTTTAATATGTAATTAATGGTTCATGATCAAATTAAATATGTACAGGTCTAAGTTGCATACGTTTCCAGGACAAGCCTTTTTACCATCTTTACCAAGAGTACCTCTCCGTTAGTTTGGTGCTACAGTATTTACATGAATATTCAGCACAACATTGCTAACATTTGTTATCTCGGTTATTTACAGATACGTTAATGAAGCTAAGTGACATGATGTACAACGCAGCTAGAAGCTAACGTTAACGTTTTCTAATGTTAGGCAAACGTTAGCCTAACGTTACGTTAGAGATACGTTCAAATACGTTGTTGACTTGACGTTACCTTATAACAGATGTAGACATCCTTGTTTCATTTATCCACGTTTAGTTGGTGTTGTGGTCTACCACATAACTTAATCCAGAGCAGACACTTATCTCGGTTGAGATGTGGCTTCATTTGGAAAGGGTAAAAAATACACACTGTCGCCCAGCCTCTCGGGATACCTAGTGTCGGAGTTGCATGTACTCCATGCACACCGTTTGAACTTTTTTAACTTAAAATGACAAGAAAAAACATAAAACTGAATGAAAACTGACTAACTGCAATGCATTTCAATGGACGTGGAAGCAGAGAATGTCCGAGTGTATTGGGAGGTATGCGCACTGTGATTGGTTCATCGCATTTGGGGGCGTGGCTTAGCCATAGGTCAATTGAGAATGAGAAAAATAATGAACATTTAAGTATGAAAACCTGTTCTAATAGAGCTCAACAACAAAATCTAGGCTTTCTAAAAGGGCATAATAGGTCTCCTTTAAAATATGTCTCTGTGCCAGTAGAGAGTTTGACCATGTAGGATCTTGTTAATTTTTGAAGTCTTCAGGGAGATAATTACAGCCTTGCCTTTATGTTCTTCATTATATTGATTCTGATGTGGAGTTGTATTCGCGTATGAGGTTAGTTTGAGGTGGTTTCTGTAACACGAGCTCTGCTCCTGCTCTCTGGGGACGTCATTATGGACTATATAACTCTAGACTTAAAGCAGCGGTTACCCTGGAGACCAGCATAAGGAGACCCCATCAGTAATTACCCGAGACCACCAGGACCAGAAACCTCTAGACACCAATATACATGTTCACTCCTTCAAACGCCGCAAGCCATGGATTCAGGTCTGGTATATCTTATCATAGATTCATAGAGACTTTTAGGTACTTTCTGACTTGGTTTTCTTTTATAATATACTGGAATGTAAGGGTCCTTCATTCCTTGCAATTATTGTTCAGGTGAAATCTCATTAGAGATTGAGAAGACAGTTGTGAAAAACCGGAAGATATTAGGGAATATATTTGAAGGCTGTAAATGTCATGGATTGAATGAAATCTTACAGTCCTGGGAAAAGTCATGGCAGTGTCGATAGTGAGATACAAAATACATACCGCTCAAAAGTTTGGGGTCGGTCTCTTCTGCTCAACAAAGCTGCATTTATTTGTAAAAAATACAGTAAAAACAGTAAAATTGTGAAATATTATTACTATTTTAAATAGCTGTTTTCTATGTGAATTTATTTTAAACTAATTTATTCCTGTGATCAAAACTCAATTTTTAGCATCATTACTCCAGTCTTCAGTGTCACATGATCCTTCAGAAATCATTCTAATATGATGATTTGATGCTCAAGAAACATTTCTGATTATTATCAATGTTGAAAACATGATAAAAGTTCAGCATTTACTTTACTGTCACTTTTCAACAATTTAATGCATCCTTGCTGTATAAAAGTATTAATTTCTTTAAAAAATTGTGTTACACAAAACCTTTATGCATAATGCATTATAACGTACATTATAAATACCTTTATAATGCATTATACATAAAGGTTACCATAAGTGTTACCAAAAAATAAGCGTATACATAAGTGTTACCAAAAAATCTTACTGCAAACATTTGAACTGTTTTTTTAACTATATATATATTTTTGAGAAATCTGTTCTAGAAGTATCTATACATTTTCTTTTTAAATGTTCTGGTGCTGTTTTTGTTTTTAAATGTTTTATGTGACTGGAACTCATAGAAATTAGTGAACCCTGTAAGACTCTTTAACCTTAACTACAGGCTGTACTATAATTTTGACACTGATTTTCTCAACAAATACAGTAAAATATATATTTTTTTGCATTTGTATTTTCATTAGACTAAATCAAACGTTTTAAAGAGCAAAACGTACTGCACATACGCTGCCGTCTGGTTAACATCCAGCTAATTGACGTTTGCTCCTGTTAGCAAAACCTCTTCTTAATTTTTTTTTTTTTTTTGTTAATTTTTCTCTGAAGAGTCACTACTTGCCACATTTTCTTTAATTATATTAAGAGTCAGGACCAAAAGTAAAGGGGTCATATGGTCTTTTGAAAGCAAAGAGTGAAATACTGTTATATTCACAACATAAACAGTAACATTATAAGTGTACTTTAGGAAAAAAGTCCCTTAAAGTAGATGATCTGTATAAATGTCAGCTGTAATGTTTTGGAGACTGTTGTTGTGGTAACCCGTGAAGTAAACTTTATTTTGAGAGCGAGTCTGCTTGAATGAAATTCCTGTTTTTTGTGGGTTTGTGCGGGAGGTTGTCAGCTGTTTTGTGAGACGGTATCCAGAGCCGCTCGCGTCAGCTTTGATCAGCGTGGTCCACCGGCCCCTGCAGGCCCCCTGCCTCACAAAGGGCTGCCTGTGTCACTGCCTGAGTGCTTTTCCCGCCAAGCGTTCTGCTAGTCGTCTCAGTAGATCTCTTCAGACACACACACACACAGATCCACCTTCAGTAGCAAGAGCAATCATATCCGAACGGCCTGAAAGGCTTAAGAACATCATTATAGTAGTCCAGAAATCTTCTGAAGTCGTGTGAAAGCTGTACAAGTTTTAAAATACAACATTAACTCTCAGAGTTAGGTTTGTTAAGTTTGGTATATAAGGTATAGCAATAGTGATGCTTGACTTTGCCACCACTAATAGCTGGGTTGAATAAAAATCATTTTTATTTTCTTTAGATTCTGTGTTTTATAAAATCCATCATCAAAAATTGTCTCTAATGCAATGAATTCATTAAACTTTAACAATTTAATCAAACTTTTAAAGTGTAATCAAAATAAAATACAGTATAACAATTAATTTACAACAAAACCTTTTTTTATCAAATAACGTATCAATTAAAACATGAAAATGTATTAGTTGCATGATATTCTTCAAAATAATAGTAATTTTTATTATAATAGTAATACATATTTTAATACTTATTATTATTATTATTATTATTAATATTATTCACAACATCTCAAATAATAATAAAATGTTAAAAATAGTTGTAGTTGTAGTAGCAGCAGCATTTTAAGGAATATCACACAACCAAGATCATTTCAATAATAATAATACTTTATTATTATTATTATTGAGCAATATCATACAACCAATATATTTTTTATAGTAATAATGACTATTTATTGTGTTATTATTATTATTATTATTAAGCAATATCATAAAACCAATATATTTCTTAATAATAATTCATATTTGAATAGATTGTAATAGAAGTAGTATCACTTTGAAAAGCACATGTTAATATACAATCATAATATATTTGTGTCATAAATTTGTCAAGTTAAACCAAACTTTTATTTTATTTCAAGTATCATTAATAGTCTTTTTCCAAACGCTGCTTAAGCCCAGCTCTAGACTGAGGATGCAGTCTGACTGAATCAACGTCTAGTTTTAATTTGTGTTCAGTGTCTGTGTTTAGTTCTGTTTCGTCCCTCTGTCATTCAAATGAGAATGCTATAGCAATATAAATGGAAAAAGAAGAACTTTCAGCACAATTTATGAATGAATCATTATCATTAATGACCTGTCGTGATTTTGAACACAGTTCATGTGTGTCTGAGTCAAATCAGCAATTTTGCATTACACAAACATGTTGGCAAAGACGAGAAGAACATTCTTACATAATGTCCAATGACATAATCGTGTCTGTTACGGGAAAAGACATATGGGAAACCAGACCACAGGATTAGAATAGCTATTTTTTAGTGAAAACAATAACGTTAACATTACTAAATGCTTACATTTGTTTGCTTTTCGGGATTTCTTTCATTCTCTCTCATTGCATTGGTCATCTTTGGGGCCCTTTGCATATTTTCTGTTTGTTGCATCAGACTCAGTTGCTGAATAATAATGTGTATTTGTCCTGTTTAGTGAGTTTCACTTCTGTTTTTGTGGTCAGACTGAGCACATTTCTGTCTGTCACAACAGTTGTCTGGGGTTGAGACTCGGACTCGGGTGATATTGGTCTCGCTGGCGTCTGTCGGCTGGTGGTTTATGAGGAACAGTGAAAGAGGAAGTGAAAGATGATTCGTGTGTTGATGTGTGGTCTATATATACATCTGGATTACCAGCAGTGACCTCCTGAAAGCTGAAGTCTATTCAACTGTGCAAATTAAAGATGCATATTCTAATAGCTCAAACAGTAGAGCGCTCATTTCCCAGGGAATGCATGAACTTCATGAAGGCAAGACACTACAGGCAGACAAGTTTGGGTTATTTTGCTTCCATAACTTGTCTTCTTTCAGACTAGTGAAAAGAAAACGTCCAAAATACACATTTAATACACTTTATCTATTTTGCGTCAGTAGATTTCAGTTGCAATACAGAAATCTCCACTTCAACAGCTTTGCATGCACCAAACTTTACAGTTTTATTCCTATCTATACTCTGAAGGCTTTTAAAGAGGATTTTGGTCATATAGCATTTATAGATTTATGGACTGATAAAAAGAGATAAAGTTCATTACTTTGTTTATTGGGTGTTATAGAATAGGTTATAGGGGTGTAACGATATTCGAACCGAACCGAAAAACCACGAAACAGAACTCACGATTCGAATCGCGATACTCTCATTGCGTACCGAACACGCCCCGCCCCGCCCCCTGCTACCCCGGCCCCGCCCAGCCCGGCTCAATGGACCTCATGTCTTATGTGTACAGTACACAGTTTTGTAGCCTAACCACCATTAACACCAGTTAACAAGCTCCATGTTTTGTTACTTTCGATAATAAGCAAGGTGTAATCTTTCAAATTCTGTCTATTTGATCACGAAATTCAAACAATAAATGGCGTTTTGGCGCTCTTTGATGTGGCGTGACAGATCGCTGTAGGCCTACTAGGCTCCTCATGTCAAGCGGCGGCGCGCGAGTAAACGCGATCATCTCTTCCTCAGTTACAGAATGGACATCTGAAGGTATGTTGAAAGATACAGTATACTTACTGAAAGCCATTATAACTCGTGTAATCGCTCAATCAGTGTTTCAGCAGCGTAAAGACGTCAATAAAACTGCATAGCTTGTCACTAGCATTAGATTTACCTCAACAGGCAAGTGATTCAGTGTCCACAACTTTGGTTCCTATAAATGAACTCTTGCACTAAATAAATGCACTATGATGTTAGCCTATATTTTATATTTTACTTAACCTGTTAATGATATCTTGATTATTTAATGTATGTTTAAAATATCTTTCATGAAAATGACAACTAAATTATTATATTTCAATAACAAATTAGAGTAAAAACACAAGTTAATGCAAAAACTGCCTTATGTTCAGTTTACATGTTTTCATACAATGTGTTGTTGATTATTATATCTAAAAAATAAATAGCATCTGAATTTAGGTTAAAAGTCTAGGCTACAACCTTTAATGTTATAGTAATGTGCGGCTCCCTATATAGTTTACAGCATTAGCAGATTTTTTTAAATCCTTGTGAAACGTTTAATTGTAATTGAATTAATTTAAAGACAAAGACAATTTTTTCATTAAACCACTGTTTAAAAAAAAACAAAAAAAAAGCAATTTTAGCTTTCTAAACCGGACCAAACCGAACGGAGACGTCAAAACCGTGGGAAAACCGAACCGTCAGTTTTGTGTATCGTTACACCCCTAATAGGTTAACATGCTTTAATGTTAAAAAGCAAAAAACACATTATTTTTCACACACTGTGCATTATTGCATCTCATCTATTCCCAGTCCATCTGAAACACTGATTTCTGCAAAGCCCCTCCTTCCGAAAAGCTCTGAGTGCTCTGATTGGCCAGCTTGAGTCACCCGGTCTACTCTCCTCGTCCCCGACAGCTGCTGAAAGACGCTTGAATCAATGATTAATCAGTTTGATTAGTGCGTTGTGATTGGCCAAACACCTCAAGCGTGTGACGGAAATGTAACGCCCCTTACCATAATCACGAGCTTCCAAGGCATTAAGCAATTGTAAACACACAGTTAATAATGTCGCCACTTTTACCATATCAGTTGGAGTCTGTTCTGAAAATGCGGATGAGCCAACCGATCAGAACCAACTTTTAAAGGATAACTTGAGCAGAACGCTTTCGGGAGGGCAAACAAAACGGTTTTGTGACGACACTACAATTAACTGAAGCCTCTTCTTCTCTCTTTGCGTTTGCCTTCGTCTAATTGTGATAATATTTCAGATTGTGACGTAGATGTTTGTGGATTTGGATCGAGGCGTTTTAGGCAGGTCTGGATCAGTGTTAATAAATCCCTTATGTGACACTGAGCTTTGTAACTTTGCAGATCATATACATGCACAAGCAGATAAATTACACACTAAAGGAAAAGTAAAACATTAAAAAGCATCAAAAGACCCCTTTAATATGTCAACATAATGAAACAAGAATTTTATCCTCGGGCAATTTTTATCCATTCTGGAAATTATGCAAATTAGATAATGCACCATTTGCATATTTAAACATAACATTTCAGAAAACTTGCTATACAGCACTAATGTCTACTGTGATTAATCTACTGGGGAAAGTATGGTGATATTAATTAGTTAATATGTTTACCCTATTCACCTGTCTTGCCTTAAATTATCTCTTTAATGCAATGGATTAAAACATCTCCCAAATCCATAAATGTACTAAAAATGTTTTGTTTTATGAAAAAAGTTTATGAAGAGAATCAACATTGAACTCACTCAAAGTCAATAACAACAACATTGACCAGCTGTAGAGCTGCTTTATAGCTGAATTGAACTATAATTGATGAATTTCTGAAATTGAATTCTGGTTGCATCATTCTTGTTTATCACTGTAAAGCTGCTTCGAAACCATCTGTATTATTGTCTAAAGCGCTATATAAATAAAGGTGACTTGACTTCTACTTGACTGTGATTGGTCAATCGCTGCACTGCACACTTTTAAAAGCACTGAAGGAGTGTTTTCTGTGTGTTTTAGCTCCTGGAGTCTCCTGAGGTGAAGGAGGATGCTGTTCTCTGCTGTTCTATGGAGGTGAGTTGAGTTTAACAGCATCTCTGAGATCGTGAAAACTTCTGTAACACATTCATAATGCTAATGATCAAGATCAGGGAGAGAGAGAAATGAAACTGATGGATGGATAAAGCCCAGGACACAACAAGCCGATGGTCAGGCGTTTATGAGTGTCTGTTGGCTTCTGTGTGTTACGCACCGTTGGCTCTAGTCGGACGCCATTGTTTTTTTTTGTTTTTTTTGTTGTTTTTTTTGGTCGATTCAGCATGTTGAATCGGCGTCGGTGAGAGAGAGAACTCTGATTGGCTGTTCTGCTTAGCGAACGAGTCCGTGCACGAGAATAAAAGCGAAAGTGATGAAAGTGAGCAAAAAAAAATCAAGACTGTACAGACAGAGCGCTGTTATAATTGTACATAATTTTACCTGAGCATGCCATTGCGCAAATATTTTCAAAATAACATGAGCCGATATTCAAAATGGTAATATATCAGTGGTATTTACCAATTGTTACAAAATTATTTTTTAAATATGTGACCCTGGATCACAAAACCAGTCTTAAGTAGCACGGGTATATTTGTGGGAATAGCCAACAATACATTGTATGGGTGAAAATGATCAATTTTTCTTTTATGCCAAAAAGAAACTGTAAATGTATAAAACATTTATTTTTGTAAGTGAATGCAGCACAATCGCGAACATAAATGGACAACTTTAAAGGTGATTTTCTCAGTTTCGATTTTTTGCACCCTCAGATTCCAGATTTTCAAATAGTTGTATCTCGGCCAAATATTGTCCTATCCTAACAAACCATACATCAATGGAAAGCTTATTTATTCAGCTTTCATGTGATGTATAAATCTCAATTTCAAAAAAATTACCCATATTGACTGGTTTTGTCATCCAGGGTCACATATGTGTATGTGTGTGTGTATACAGTGTATATATACCGTATATACATGTACACACACACACACACATATATAGTGTGTGTGAGAGTGTGTGCATATCCAAAACAAACTAATATGATGTTCAGTGTGGATGATGTCCCATCTGCCCGCAAACCGGATCATCAGGAGACAGTTTGTCTGGACATCCGACTGCTTCCGTCTCTCTCTCTCTCTCTCTGTGTCTGTCTGTCTCTCTCACTCAGACTAGCATCTGTTTCTCGCTACCCCCTGTGGAGTTGACCTCTGACCCTTCCTTAAGCCTGAGTGTGTCCGTCTCCCTTCGAACATCTTATTTCCTCTTAAAAACCACTCAGTGATTCCTGCCCCCTCTTTGTCTCTCTTTCTCCATTCATCTTTAAAGGAATATCACAGGATATTTTCAAATAAATGTTGATATTTGGTGCCACAGAGTCACAGTCTCACACTTTTTCCTGAGGATTTCTCCTTCTGTTTGTCTCATTGCTGATTCTCGTCTGGATGTTCTTGCAGCTCCAGAGCACCGGCCGGTTGTTGGAGGAGCAGCTTCCCGAAATGATGACAGAGCTGCTGGCCGCGGTGAGGGATAAGATGTTGTGTCCGGCTGAGTCCCAGCTGACGCGCTCGCTCCTAATGGAGGTCATCGAGCTTCACGCTCACCACTGGAGCCCACTGGAGGCGCTGACCACTGCATACTACAACAGAACCATCCAGAAGCTCACGGCCTGACCACTGCACAACACAACACACATCCAGAACTCGTCAAACTAACCACTACAGGCCACGGACACACTACAACACACACACACACACAAGCATTCTGCAATAGGATGGATGAGACAGGGCGTTGTGGGATGAGGGTCAGAGGGTAAAATATGCAGATTGAAATGAATGTTCACACTTCACATCTGCATATTCATGAGCTGACCCAGACATACAGACGCAAAACCAGACAGTCATTAGACGCACGCAGACTGTCTGTTATTCTTTCTAGACAAAATGTCAACAGAAAGAGAAATCTAAAGGAAAATCTATGAAATGTAGAAACAAATCTAAAGAAGAAATTTATTTTGCACAGAAAATGAAGCCTACTTTTTAATCAATACTTTATAATTGAATTAATGCATCATTATTTTTGCATTAGTGTGATGATAATAATTTTGAGAATGAGACCATTTCTATTCATTTTTTAAATTTAATTTTCTATATTTAAGATGGTTTTTTTTTTGCCTTGTCATTATTTACATCAGTTAAGCACATTTTCCCCCAAAAAATATATCATGAGGTATAAATACTTTACAATTTAATTAATAGATCGTTATTTTTTTGTATTAGAGTGATGATCATTTTGAGATTTTTAGTTAAAATTTTTTTTAAGAATTGCGTTACAAATGCACTAAATTTTCACGATAATTATAGTGCAGCAAAATCGAATTGTTCCTAGTAATAGGCTTCACTAAGGAAAATTTGAAATTCTTTAAACATGAAGCCTTTTTAAAGTTTTTTTTTTCCATTATTTTCTTGATTGTTAAAATTGCATAATGCATAATTACTTAACTGTCATGAATTTAACGAAGGGATGATTCTTTTTGAGAATTATTATTTTTAAATTAATTATTTATTTATTTTTTATATTTAAGTTATTTTGAGTGTGGTGGGAGGTAATTGTAGGTACAAATGTGCTTAATATTCATGAAAATAATGCCCAAAAATGAACAAAGTCTTAATGGTCCTAAAAATAGGCTTCATTTTCTTTAAGCAAAATCCTTATTTCTTTTTTTTTATTTTGTTGTCAAATATTCCCTGGACGTGTTCACAGGATAACTTGAACCCCAGAGAGTGTCTTTTCTGTGGCCTGGAGGCTGTGCTTCATCCATCCGTCCCGTTTCGGCCCCCAGGCGTCAGGAGCACGCCGTCGACACGCAGGGGCGTCCAGCTGGGGTCACGCTGACTCCAAACGAGCAAGGCTTTCTTTTGTCATAAACACACACACACACAGCAGATGGCTGCGGGAGGTTCAGAGAGTGTGTGTGTATGAGAACACATTCGACATGAAGTGGTCAGGTTCTTCATGAACATCAGTTGGATCTCTTGAGTTTCCTCTTCCTGTTCCGTCTCGGGCCGCGTCCCTGTTTATAATGTGCTATAGTGTCCTTAATGTTATGCATTATTGTTATTATTATTATTACTTTCTTTTACTCTTGAAGTTGCTTTTTTTTTTTTTTTTTTTACAAAAAAACGTATAAATATACATGTAATAGGCTTTCGTTTGTGAAATGCAAGCAGAACGCAAATTATTCCGAAAAAATTAAATGGTGACACTTTACTCAAAGCCTTTATCTATAATGTGAATATATGTTATAATGCATTGTATCTTTTCATAAATAATTGTAACCAAAGTAAAAAGCATTATATTTGCAGATGTCTTGTTACATCTGAAATTGGTTATGTTTTAATGCATTATACTTTCTAAAGGTATAGATTTGTATTATAACTGTAGTTACAATGATCCGTGATATCATACAATGCATTATAAGGTGCATTAAAACACATTTATAATGAATTACATATAAAGGCTTTTAAGTGCTACCCAACAAATCTTACGTTGCGTTCGATTTTGTATGGACATAAGGATGTTTTCCGAATGATTCGTCTACTCGTTTTTTTGTTTTTAGAAGTAGACCTGTTGCACAGGATAACTTTCGTTTTGCACTTTTTTAAGGCGATTGCTTTAAAAAATTAAGAAGAAAAAAAGATAAACGTGTATGTAAAAAGTGTTGCGGGTTGTGGAGGATTTCGAATGTTAGTCGAACACTTTTTGCTAGAATGAATGGTAGAATCAGGTTTTGGGAGAAAATAGTGGCCTTGGAAACCCCTGCGAGTTTTACGACTAATCTTTAGCTGGTGAGCTGCTGATAGAAAGGCCTGTGCAGCGAAGAGGATTTTTATTACTGCCCTGCAATGTTCAGCTTCCTAAATAGACAATGTGAGATGTTGAAAAAGTAAAAAAATCAAGCATGAGTCGAAATGAAATCAAGCAACAATGGCTGTCAATATATAGGCCGTTTTGCCGTGGTCGTTTTTTTGCAAGTCGTTCTATTTAAAACTATTAACTTTTAACAAATTTGTTTGCCGAGGATGGTGGTCAAATCTTTTAACGGTATATCTAGCTATTACGTGTCAATTTCTCCGGCTTTTGACGACTGTGTGCATTGATAATGATTTAACACAAGCCAGTCATCTAGTTATGAATAAGCTACATGTAATCTTGTAAACGGCATATGAATATGAATTTTAGACGGAAAGCATAGGAAGTGTTTTTGAACTATTTTTCGTGAATAGTTGGTGGCCTCCCGCTTTATTTAGGGGAGGAAACGCACGCAGAACCTCATGGTTTGCCGGCAGGTTTGGGGTTTGTGTATTTTCTGTCTTGCATCAAGAATCCAAATGAAAAGACAAACGCACACGTGAGGGTTGAATCTCATGAACACATGGCTAGCTCATACTGTATTTCGCCGTAGATTTGAAAGGAAAAATGTATAGAAATATTTTGCACGGAGAAAGTTAAGGTTTTCTTCATGCAAAATATGATTTACTCATTTTTTTATCTATTTTTTTTTTTTTTTTTTTTTTTTTTGGGCATGTTCTTGTCAGATTTTGTGAGATTCCCCCTCATAGAGTGATTTTATGGACATACATTCATGTAGTGCTCATGAAACCAACTCTGTGTGAGTGCATGGTTGTCTTTAAAACATGATTTCAATTGTTGTTTTTGTATTTAGAGTGTCATTTGATTTGCTCCTAGTTGCACCTCTCAGCAGTCGTGCATTGTCAGGGTTTTGCATTAGGCTCCGCCCAATTCAAGCAACAGGCAACATGTGACATTTGACTTCTTCTGTGTTGCAGCCCACCAGACTATTAAATGCAGATCATCTTCATTTGCATCTTATTGACATGCAAAGCAGATGTGGCAACCTTGCCAGCTGGCCGAACTGTAGATCTGGGCTCACTCAAAGATGTCATCTATTGTTTTGTTTTTTTATGCAACTGAAAATAAACTGATAAGGGGTGTAAAATGGAGTGTTTGTCCTTTTTTTACATGGTCATTATGCAAAAAAATTGCATTTATTCATATTTTGAATTAAAACAATTACTGTTTCTATTGCAACCGGAGCTTCTGACGGCAGTTGCATTGGTGACTTAACCAGTTGGTGATTGGCTCTTTTATTTAGAAGGCGGGACTTATTCCGCCATATTGTGTGTTTCACTTTCTCATTCGTAACATGAATGAACCATCTTTGTATATCTAATGTTATTGTTTTAGTTTACAATAATAATACTGCTTGTACTGCTTGCAAATGACGCACTGTACACTACACTCAACGGTGTAGAGTTTGAAATTTATAAGGTTATTTTTTCATTAAACATCAGAGTCTGATGCCCCTACCCCTCCGTTGTATAATTAAAGCTGCGACAGTGGAGTGCATGAAATGTTTAACATTCCACACTTAATTTTTTCAGTTAATCAAGTGCATCATCTGGGTATTTAAATTGCACTTATTCTATTTGGAACCTTACAGTATGAACACGCTAGGCTACTCGCACTATTATACTACAAAACAGCAAAGAATAGTGCATAAGTACACGAATTGGGACGCACCTACACTATTAACAACTAATTTTTATGGTTATATATATTAAATACTGCTTCATCTAGGCTTTAACGTCCACATTATTTAAACATTATTATAGAGAGTATTAACTCTTTTGCCGCCAGCAGGTTTTTTTTTTAAGTTGCCAGCCACCGCCGGTGGTTTTGATCATTTTCACAAAAACTTTATGGCCCCTAGAATATTTTGTTCTATGAATATCTAAACATGCAATATATCAAAATAAAGAACAGACCCTATGCTTTTAAACAAAAAAAAAATAAAACGTTTTTATTTTAGCTTAATGCATTCTTTTTTTCAACACTTGAATATGGGTAAGTTTCGTAAAAAAGCAACATTTTGAGCAAAAAGCTGAGAAAATAGCTTCGGGATAGGATTTAGAAAGATGATCTAAACGTAGATGGAGAGAATCAAGTCCATCAACATCCCTAATGCTTGAACACACCTGTAACTCATCCTGGATCGACATTTCATTCAGTAACATTAGGCGGTTTAGATTTATATGCTGTTTAATGTTGATGATAGTATTATTTTACATGTGCATACGATTACATATGCTATCGCTTGTTTCTGTGTCTCCTTCGCATGTGTTTTGATCAGGAGATTCTGTAATCTTTCAGAAGATGTCATAGCTCCCCCTACCGTATAACATTGGAAACACGGAAAATTCCAGGGAAGTGTATGTTTGTCAGGGAAGTGTAAAAGAATACGTTTACAAGAATGTTCTTTTAACGTAGCACACGTAGCATTTTAAGAATGTTGTTGAAAAATGTCATTTAAGATGCCAAGTTTGCATACTATTATATGCTGTTTTATAGTATGATTAGTACGTAGTGTTGAAAATTCAGACACTGAAAATTCCAAAATGAATAAGTGCACTTTAAATACCCGGATGATGCACTGGAAAAACAATGGCTGCATCCGAAGTCGCATACTTCCCTATATAGTGTTTCTCAACCGCTCCTGCAAGGACCCCCTGACAGGACATGTTTTTGTTTTAACCCTGAAATGGCACACCTGATTCAATTAATTAAAGGCTTAATGTGCAGCTGACTAATTGAATCAGGTGTGCCATTTCAGGGTTAAAACAAAAACATGTCCTGTCAGGGGGTCCCTGCAGGAGAGGTTGAGAAACACTAGACGAAACAAAAGGCGAAAACAAAAGAAGTAGGCTGAATTCTCAGGCAAAAAGTACCCAGATGATCATCTACTTCCGGCGAGATTCTGAAGTGTTCATACGATAGACACTTGAGGCCATGAGCCCACGGGAGAGGATTTGTGAATGGCAATGAAGCAACGCAACTGGTAATGAATCACATGATAATGACAACATGGCGAATGTAGTACGTCCGGATTACATTCATACTAAACGCCATCATATAGAACATACTTTTTTAGCTGTCGTGAATGACCTACTCGAGAGTATGCGTTTTCGGACGCAGCCAATGTGTGGAATAACGGACAATAACAACTGTCGCAGCTTTTTAGTCATACACTACACAGTTCAATACACAGTAGAGAGTGTAGTGTGTCATTTGGGACGCAACTTCAAGTTTGTGCCAAGGATTTTGGGTAATATAACATCAAAAAGCATGAATACACACTTTGAAAATCAGCTAGAAATGGTACACCATTCAGACTCCTCAATATTTGCATCGCACATCATTTATTAAGCCTATGTAGTATGCGTGTCAACATGTCGAGAGCAGCTGAACATTACATCATGAAATTAAAAAAATAAAAACTAATTCAAAGTATTAATAAATACAAGCAGAAGCAGATCCTGACTGTAACATGCTGTCTTTATTAACGTCCAGCAGCCCTTTTGTTTTCTACTACACCCCCTTCATCATCCTCCTCATCATCTCCATAACACCCCCTGCTCTGTTTGTGTGATTTAATTGCCATGTCCGGGGTGAGTGTGTTGCCCGATTGTTTCTATTGTTTGGAAATGACAAAGGAGCATTTGGCTCCACACACACACACAGCTGGATGCTTGCTGCAGCTGCCACATGGATTCAGCCTGACAGCTGTGCAGAACGACACACATCAGCTACCTGCAGAGTGTGTGTGTGTGTGTGTGTGTGTGTGAGACAGTCAAACTCCATCAGTTGCATGTGGATATGCCTGCCAGTGCATGACTTCAGGTTCTTAAAGGGACAGTTCAACTCTAATTTGGAAAACCCAGCTATAGACTCTCTTCAAACACCAACAGGTGTCATTTCTATCACATCTCTTGAGGCTAGTTTCATAGCTAACACTGTAAAATGTTCGCACTTTTGCATGTTTTTGTTCTACATTTGTTAAGGCCTTCGAGTGCAGATCATAGACAACCACTAGGAAGCGCTGGTGATGAGGAACTCCCTGTATCTCACCACATATGTCCAGCTGTAGGTGATCCCAGGGCTGCGATGGCAAAGCAAGAGGTCGTAAGGGTGGGGGGGCCTGGTGACCCGTCTTACCGCTCAAGAGACAGGCGGCACAGTCTTTCACCAGGGCCTCAATGTCTTTATCTATCCCTGGCCACCAAACCCGGTCTCTGCAGCGCTGTTTCAACTTCACAATACCCAGGTGGCCCTCGTGAGCCATTGCCAAGACATGTGTACGTAGGGTGCAGGAGATGTGCAGAGGCCGCATGCCACACAGGTGTCGTTCCAGCAGGACAGCTCCTGCTTTATTCTGGAAAATGCTACCAAACCCTCCGATATCTCCTTAGGCCAGCCGTTCCGAATATAGACACGGAGCTGAGAAAGAATCGGGTCCTGTTCAGATGCGTCCCTCAGTTCTTGTAACTGAGGGTGGTGATGGCGCAGTGGATAAGACACATGCCTTTGGTGTGAGAGACCCGGGTTCGAATCCACTGTGAGACACCAATGTGTCCCTGAGCAAGACACTTAACCCCTAGTTGCTCCAGAGGCGTGCGACCTCTGAAATATAGCAATTGTAAGTCGCTTTGGATAAAAGCGTCAGCTAAATGAATAAATGTAAAATGTAACTAAACGAAAACCTGGAGGGGTGTGTGTAACATCTGGACGATGTCCCGTTCCGTCCGGTCTGTGTCAGTGTGTGTATGGTTGTCAGGGTGGGGTTGAGTAGCGCGGGACAGTAGGTCAGCCACAACATTGTCTCTGCCAGGGGTGAACTTCAGGTCAAAGTTATACTGGCAAAGACGGTCGGACCACCGGTGTAGCCGCAGTGGTCTGTGGCCTGTCCCCGACGTAGAAAGCAGTGCAGTCAGGGCCTGGTGGTCTGTCCTCAGGGTGAAAGCGCGGCCATAGAGATACAAGTGCCACCTCTCGCAGGCCCAGATGCAGACTAATGATTCACGTTCCCCCACCGAGTACCGCTGATCCGTTTGATTGAGGGCCCGCGACGCTAAGGCGATGGGTTTCTCCACGCCCTGCTGAGTCTGGGACAGCACTACTCCTATGGCTGTAGCCGACGCATCGCAGGTCACCAAGGTGGGGCAAGAGATATCGAAGTGAGTCAACACTGGAGCTGTGGTGAGCTGCATCTTGAGCACACACACCGCCTCAGAGCATGCCTGTGACCACACCCACGGCTCATCCTTACGCAGCAGACGCCATAGTGGAGCAGTGGTAGCAGAATAATGTGGGAGGAACTTCAGATAGTAACCTGTCATGCCCAAGAAGGAGGCGACCTGTGCAGCCGAGCTGGGTTCGGGAATTGCCAATATGGCATCTACATTTGACTGAAGTGGTGTGACACCATCCGCCGACAGTCGGAAACCCACATACTCAATGGTCGGTGCAGAGAAAACACATTTTTCAACATTGACGGTCAGTTTGTGTTTAGCTAGGGCCGCAAAAACTCTGCTGAGGCGTTCATCATGACTCTCAGGAGAGGGCCCATGGATAACCAAATCATCCAGGTAAATGGCCACCCCCGGTATACCAGCCAACACTGACACCATGATTTTTTCAAAACAGCTGGGGGCGGAGCTAAGTCCAAACGTCATGTGCGTGTAACGAAACACCTGCATGGGTCACGAAGGCTGTGAGGTTTCTGCTGCTGGGGTGGAGAGGCACTTGTAGGTAGCCCTGTCTGAGATCCAGTTTAGAGAACACGGTTGAGCCATGGAACTGAGCAGTGAGCTCTTCCGAGGTAGGCACTGGGAACCTGTTCGGGATCACTGCCTTATTCACTGCTCGCAGGTCGACAAACACCCGTAGGGCCCCTGATTTCTTCTGAGCTACCACCAGGTTTGAGACCCAGGGCGATGCATCCACTGGTTCGATAATGCCAGCGTCCAGCAGCTGCTTAAATTCAGCTGAGACACCATCACGGAAAGCCAGGGGAATGCGGCGAAGTGGTTGAATGACTGGTTTAACACCGGGGTTAAGGAGAGGTTGGTGGGCAAAAGCAGTCAGGCATCCCAAGCCTTCAAACAGGGACGGCCATTTTTGCTGCCAAGGGGTGGAGATTGTCAGGATCGCAGCTCCCATTGTGTCCACTAGGGAGAATCCCAGAGCCGAGAACAGATCCAGACCCATCAGATTGGCCCCGCGACGGGCAACATGGAAGGTAAAGCTGGGTATCAACTTGTTGCCATACCCAACAGTCACTTGTATGGAACCCACTAAATCAATCTTTGAGTCGCCATAGCCACAGAGTGAAGCAGAGGGTGGCGGAAGTGGCAGCGCTCTGAAAAAACAACTGTATGTGTGCCTGTTCAAGAGAGACACGCTGGCACCAGTGTCCAAAAGCAGTGGAATACACACATCATTTAGGTGCACTGAGCATGTTTTAAATGAGACTGGTCCAGAGTAGACATTGTGAATGATAGTGGGTGACTCAGCTGGAGCCGAGCTGCAGACTGAAGCAAAATGGTTGCATTTGCCACAGTTGCGACACGTTTGGCCACGGGCTGGGTAGTTCTGTGCTCTAGACAGATGAGATGAAGATCCACTGTTATCACAGGGCCGTGACGCTAGTGCTTGTGGGCATGGCCGAGACCGCTGAGGGCATCTCAGTAGCATAACTGAGGAGTCTGCTGCCGCCAAAGTGTCGTTCTGGCTGGGCTGTAATGTTGATGGGGGCATGGGGGAGGGGGCTGGGTAGTTCGTGACTGTTTGCTGTTTAGTCAGAGCCAACGCACATGCAGCTGCACTCTCTATTTGTAATGCAATCGTGATTGCTCTGGACAGTGATAAATCGTCCGGTTCTAATTTTGGTAAAAATTGTTGTTGGTATGTTCAATCAACTGGTCGCGAATCATTTCGTCCTGTAACGCACAGAACTTGCATGTGCTGGCCAATCCACGCGAGTTGGCTACGTACTGTTGCACTGACTCACCGGGCAGCTGGTGTCTTTGGCGGAACAGAAAACGGGGGCTGCAAAGTGTGCGGTCAGTAGTTCCACGGCTGTGTCGTAATCGCTTTGTGTGTCTCACTCAAGCGTTCCCAGCACGCGCTGATCCTCGGCTCCCAAGCAATGCAGTAACAGCGCCTTTTTGCGGGCTGTGCTCACGTCACGTCAGCCCCGCTGCCAAGATGAAAGTCTCGAAGGACTGTAACCAGCGAGTCCAGGGAATCAGAGGCTCACCAGGTAGAGCAAGGAAAGGAGCAGGAGGTGGTAGTGCGATATCAGCCATCCTTGTCGCCAAATGTTATGTTTGGGAAGGATCACACTGACACAGCGAGTAGCATCAACTTATCGTAACTTTACTTCAAAACTCACTGTCCTTTCAGACCCAAGTCAACGAACCATACATTTGTCAGGCATAACAGAATGCTCCCAGCACAATCAAACTCTATCCATCCTGAACACTAACTCAATGCATTATTAAACCCCCACTAGAGAACACAACAGTGATGCTAGCTAGGGTGTTGCAATGCAGTTGCAAAGGTGTTTTTTATTGTGTTGCAATTGCTAAAATGTTTTGAATGCATTGCTGTGTGGTTTCTATAGCTGTTTTCTTCCTGTCTGGTGTGAAAAGCATCTCATATCTGTAGATATGGCGTGAATCCTTCAGTGTGCATCTGTGGGATTTTTTCCACCTGTTTTCTGCTCGAGCAGTTTAAAACCGTGCATCTGATCACTTTAGTGTTCAAATATGCAGCTTAAATATGTTCTGTTTGTCGATTATATTTCTTTCCTTCTCTCTCTCTCTGGAGGAACTGTACAACCATTGGCCCACATCATGCCCCTGCCAGCGAGGAAATGATGTCATGACCTGTTCACTTCCTGAATGAACTCTTTAATGGTTCTGTTTTTCTGCCACATAACGTATTGCTGTTGGAGCCTGGAATTCTCTCTCTTGTTCAATCTCTCTCTCTCTCTCTCTCTCTCTCTCTCTCTCTCTCTCTCTCTCTCTCTCTCTCTCCACCGCCCCCCCCCCCCCCCCCTTTCTATCTTGTCTTTTGAGCCCCCCACCCCTCATCTCTGCTACGGCTTCTTGTTGAAAACCCAAACCTCTCTTAATTTCCAGCCAAGCCTGATCCATTTCCAAATCCTCCCTGTCCTGCCAACAGCAACAGCCCGTTCGCTGGAGAGATGTTCACCAGAACTCAAAGAGGGCTTTACTTTTGCCTGCAGAGGGAAGACTCGTGTATAAGAGCGTTTGCTATACGGGTTAATCTGAGCGAGAGAATCTGAGAGAAAATAATTTACTCACCCTCATGTTGTTCCAAATTTGATTTTCTGTTTTTTTGTAGAAAACAAAAGATGTCCACACTGCTCTTTTCTATGAAAATGAAAGCATGTAGTGATCTGTAAAGCTTTGAAAAAAACTAAAAACAACAAAAAAGTATTCTGTGACCCGTGTGCTTTACTGTTAGTCTTCTGAAGTCATGCTGTAGTGTAGTGTGATTAACAGACCAGATAGATAGAGAGAGAGAGAGAGAGATAGAGAGAGATACAGTAGATAGAATGAAAGAGATAGATAGATAGATAGATAGATAGATAGATAGATAGATAGATAGATAGATAGATAGATAGATAGATAGAATAACAGACATAGATTTCTATGTCTTTCTATCTATCTGTCTCTGTCTTTCATTCTATCTATCTGTCTGTCTGTCTGTTTTTTCTCTGCAAGAGAATGTTTGTCTCTTTAGTGTTGTGTTATACATGCTCCCACTCCACAGTGTGTGTCGGCATGTGGTTTAGGTGTCAGCTCATGAGCAGCAGGCAGTAGCACCTGATGTCTTTGTTGCTAAGCTCCTTCTCCTGTCTAGCAACTGTCACCGCGTAAACTATCCTGGGATTGTGCCCCTGTTGCTAGGCAACATGAACTCTTGTGACAGGCTGATACTTTGACCCCTGCTTTGCTATACAGTGACAGAAGCAGCATGTTGTTTTCTTCTGGAAACACGTCGCCATCTCTCCATCTTGAGGTGTGTTTTATTTTTATTTTTTTATGTTTTAATACAAAGTGGATGAATGAACAAATTGAACATTTAAAATTCCTGTAATCTCAAACAGAGCATGCCACTAGAAATGCCAAAGCTATCTGTCTATCTATCCGTCCGTCCATCCATCCATCCATCCATCTCTGTCTGTCTGTCTGTCTATCTATCTTTCAATCCATCCATCTATCCATCCATCCATCCAACCAACCAACCAACCAATGATCCATCTAAGGGTTATGGTTTAAATTCTCAGGAAATGCTTGATTTGTAACTGATTGCAGTGCAAGTCACTTTGGATAAAAGCATCTGCCACATATACATAGGCCTAAATGTAATGATTTATGTAAAATACGTTTTTTGGTAATTGACAGTATGCCACAGATGCAGTGCACAGAAATTAAGTTAAAAGTAACCCAGATATTTCTTTGTTCTCTGTTGGCTGAGCTGAGCTCATGCTCTCTGATGAAATGGCAGCCGCGTCCCTTCAGCCAGTTTTCCTGCCGGTCAGGAGGTTCTCAAAACATCTGCAGCTACACACACATACACACAGGTCATTGATTTGCGAGGTGGCGTATGTCTCGATGAGTGAACGTGTGTGTGTGCATGTTTAAAGCTGCTCCACATGAAAGTTTGAACCCAACACCGCAGTCACATGATCAGTTTTACAACGAACCCCCTTGTTCCAGTGCAGGTTTGATTTGGCCGGCTGTCAGTTATTACACACACAGGTGTGTGTTTGTGTGAACGGCAGGATTATTTGCCTCCGCCGTCACTGTGGTTTCTGTCCGAGGTTTGAGTCTTTGATGGTGGATTTTATCAGGATTTTGTGCAACACATGTGACATTATTAGCTTACAAATCATAAGCGGAGATCTGCTACCATGACAGTAATTAGAGATGTTTGCTAAGTGTAGAACCACTATTACTGTTCCTCATATTTCATTTCATTGATGTGATTAATCTCTAACATTCAGTGTGTGTGTCGTCCTGCAGTGTTTGAGCAGATGTGTGCCCTCAGTGAGCTGAACACAGTCCGCCATGTTTTTCTCCTCGCCAGAGCATTTAACAGCAGCATTCATGTAGGAAATGTAATCTTATTAAAGCTACTAAATCATGAGCAGTGAGTGATTTTCTGTTTTTCTTTTGTTGTTTGATACATATTAACAGCATATATGGCATTAGGTCCTGTATATTACACTGCTGTCACTTTAATACACAGATCGTATATACACATGCGATTTCTTTCCCTGCTGTTTACATAACCGACTGTGTTTATGTGAACTTTGTGTTTTTGACAGTTTAAGCGCAAAAAGACGAGAAAGAAAACTTAGTTTAATACTCACGGGACGTGCCATCTGACATCCAGCTTTCTGATCTTGTGCTTCAAATGTGTGCGCTCAGAGCTTTAAAACGCATGCAGATAATAAAATAAACTTTCATGATGATGATGAACTGCAATGTCACATAAGCGTAATAGAGATGATAATCAAAACCAAACAGATGTTTTAGTTATTGGCAGAGTATTGGAGGCACGATCTGTAAAGGCTCCGCCCTCTTCTGAATAGTCAAGTCAAATATATTTATATACCGCTTTTCACAATACAGATTGTATCAAAGCTGCTTCACAGTATCAATCAAAACAACTTAACAATGTTTGTTTATTACTGGAAAAAAGACATCCAAGTTTGGTAGAGCTGATCAATGGTATGATTGGTTAATTAATTTGAATATCCCCAACTGAGCAAGCCAAAGGCAACAGTGGCAAGGAACCGAAAAACTCCATCCAGTGACCTAATGGTGTCCTAACACCCCATCAGATGACCCAATGGAGAAAAAAAAAACCTTGGGAGAACCCAGGCTCAGTCGGGGGCCAGTTCTCCTCTGGCGTTTATGATCTAGAGGCCGAATTTACAGTAACTGTAAGATAAAAAATTTATATAAATGCCTGGCTAAATAGATGCGTCTTCAGTCTAGTTTTAAATTGGGAGAGCGAGTCTGAGCTACGAACAATATCAGGAAGGCTATTCCTGAGCTTCGGAGCTAAATGTGAAAATGCTCTGCCTCCTTTGGTGGATCTGGATATCCTAGGAATGACCAGAAGCCTCGAATTTAGTGATCTTAAAGAGCGCGATGGATTGTAAGGCGATAGAAGATCCGTTAAATAGACTGGAGCTAAACCATTTAGAGCTTTATAAGTCAAGAGCAATACCTTGTATTTAATACGGAACTTTATAGGTAACCAATGAAGTGATGATAAAATCGGTGTTATATGATCATATTTTCTTGATCTTGTAAGAACTCTAGCGGCTGCATTTTGGACTAACTGTAGCTTGTTTATTGAAGACGCAGGACAACCAGCTAATAAAGCATTACAGTAATCTTGTCTCGAGGTCATGAATGCATGAACTAACTTTTCTGCATCAGAGACGGATAGCATATTACGTAGCTTAGCAATGTTTCTAAGGTGGAAAAAGGCAGTTTTTGTAACATGAAATATGCTTTTCAAAAGACAGGTTGCAGTCTAATGTAACACCCAGGTCTTTTACTGTAGCGGATAAAGTAACAGGGCATCCTACTATGTTAAAGTCGTGCTGTGAAAGGTTTTGTGGACGGTTTTTAGAACCGATAAGTATTACCTCTGTCTTGTCTGGATTTAATAAAAGAAAATTATGCGTCATCCAATCTTTTATATCTTTAACACAATCTGTCAATTTAGATAATTTAGCGTATTCATCTGGCCGTGATGAAATATATATTTGAGTGTCATCAGCATAACAATGGAAACTAATTCCATGTTTCCTTAGAATATTACCAAGTGGCAGCAGATATATTGAGAATAATAAAGGGCCTAACACAGATCCCTGCGGCACTCCATAGTTTGCCGAAGTTATAATCGATTTTTCTCCATTTAAGTAGACGAAATGGTAGCGGTCAGATAAGTATGACCTGAACCAGCTTAATGCTTGTCCTTGAACACCAGTGTAATTTTGTAGTCGATCTAAGAGTATTGTGTGATCTATAGTATCGAACGCAGCACTAAGATCAAGTAAAACTAGTACTGAGATACAGCCTTGGTCCGAAGCTAAAAGTAAATAATTTGTGATTCTAACAAGCACAGTTTCAGTGCTATGATGTGGCCTGAATCCAGACTGAAACTTTTCATAGATGTCGTTTTCTTGCAAGAAAGAGCCGAGTTGAGCGGACACAACTTTTTCTAATACTTTTGACATAAATGGAAGATTCAAAATGGGTCTGTAATTTGCTAGGTTATTTGGATCTAATTGTGGTTTCTTAATAAGAGGTTTTATAACTGCCAGCTTGAACGTTCTTAGGGGGCGGGGACTCAGCAGCTCATTTGCATTTAAAGATACATGCATGAAAACAGCATGTTTTTCCTTCCACTCAAAAATGGGCATTTACAACATGGCATAATAAATTATCTGTGGTATTTTGAGCTGAAAATTCACAGACAAATTCTGGGGACACCTGAGACTTATATTACATCTTGTAAAAAGGGGCATAATAAGTCCCCTTTAAATTTAACTTTCTTTTTTGTTGAAAAAAACATGACTTAATTCAAGATGCATTTACTTGAGAAACAAAATGACTTAAGAATGTTTAGATCTTTGTACTGGAAAACAAGACAAAACTACTAAATAATAAAATACTTTTTCGCAGCGTGCACATTGAAGGATTGACCTGATTCACCTATAGACCTTATGTAGCCCCGCCCCTTTTCAGCGCTAAGCTCGTTGTCTTTTGACTTCCTGTCTGTATTTTCACAGCGATCTTGCATATTTATGAATGAAAGGCTCGTTTTAAAATCTTCCCGGTCTACTGACATTTGTTAAGACATCTGCTTAAAACATTGCAATGCTCATGATAACTTTCGTTAACTCTACAATAAATAAATCCACTTCGCCAGCTAATTACTCTTCGACAGCGATGCCATAGAAATATAGGCTACAGAGCAACCGCAAAAACAGAAGATCAAAGACAATATTCTAAAGATGGCTGCGCTTGTTTCTCTGGCGCATAAGGTCTATAGAGAACGTCATATAGATCTGAGGCCAGACTGTAAGAAAACACCTAACAGACACCCAGAACAGCAACGCATACTATGTATATAGTAGGGAAGTATTCGATTCCGGACGCAGCGATGACGATCAGGACACATCTAACTCGGATGGTGCTGCTGAAAATAATTCCTCTCTATTTTTACTGCAGTTTCAGGCACTGCTTCATCAGAGGTTTTCACACCTCTGGGGTTTCTCACTAACAGACTGTTAAAATATGTTTTTTTTCTGTCTCGCACATTCTTCAGGAGACAAAGAGAGACAGACACCCGCAGAGAGACTGTGAAGATTCCCATACCATACTCTAAAATGATCTTGTCTAGTATATAGACCCAAACCCGGAGACAAGTTTGCATTTAGGCACTTCCGGTACCCTCCTCAAGAAGTCAGTGGGATTTTTGAATGGGATTTTGGTTAAAAGCCTGAAATAAGGCCTGTGGTGAACACAAGCTCAATATGTTTTCACGTTTTATTCTACTAAATAAAAAACACCAGTAATACTCCACTTGTGATTATTTAAAGCTTTTACGCGTCTTAAAAAAGGCGGTTGCTGACAAGTGGCTAAATTAGCATTGCAGTGGACATTAACTCTTTCCCCGCCAGCGTTTTTTAAAAACTGCCAGCCACCACCAGCATTTTTTATCATTTTCACAAAACTTTCATGGCCCCAAAATATTTTGTTGTATGAATTTGGCAGGCTATTGTCACTATGCTTTCATTGTGAGCTGTGACATCCTGCTAAACATCTGTTTGTGTTCCAGAAAAGAAAGTGAGGGTGAGTATACGATGACAGAATTAATAGTTTCTCCAAATCTGAACTTTTTTAATTAAACTCAACTCTCAATTATAGATGATATGATAATGGGTGGAAAAAATCCAGATTAATCATTTCATCATTTCTGTCTGGCTTCTTCACACACACACACACACACACACACACACACACACTCTCATGCCGTGTGAATGTGATGCAGGCAGGAGTGTGACCGCATGAATTGACATGCTGTGAATAACAGCTTCCTGTCTCCTAGAAACAGCGTGGCGGTGAGCGCTGTCAGCATACCGCTGTTCACATTTCCCACTCAGTGTGTGTGTGTGTGTGTGTGTGTGTTCTGTCTGTCTGACAGACTGATATGAGGAAACAGCATCAGCCTTCAACATCACTTTAACTTAAACTGTCTCAAAGTTTTTTTTTATCCTTTCAAAACGCTGCTCATTACCTATTTACAGCTAGTGTTTGGAATATTGTACTTCACAATATATACTGTATACCATTACTTTTATTTTCTTTCACATTTTACTAAGTCGGTGAAAAGATGTCAGCATGCAAAAATTGTGCATGGTGCAGTGTGTGATTTTTAGCGGCATCTAGTGGTGAGGTTACGAATTGCAACCAACAAAAGTTACGGTGGCCGACAGGAAAATGTCATCGTCTGAGACAGCAGAGAGTAGCCAGTTCAGCAATGAGGTTTCTTTACAAGGATAAATTAAGAAATTATGTTTACTTAATTATTCAGTAAAACTATGTTATTGCGAATATTATTGTTACTTGTTCATCATTGTGTCAGTGAACTAAGCTTGCTTCCTTGCACGAAGAGCAACATAGTAACGAAACGCTTTTGTCCATTTAGGGCTACTGTAGAAACATGTCGGCGCATTTCAATGTAAGGGAACCCATGGTGTATGTAGAAAGAAACTGCTCATTCTAAGGTAATACAAATATAACGGTTAATTAAGTAAGGTCTTTATACACCACTGAAAACTTCTTTTTCAAGGTAGTGACGAAACGTGCTCTGTAGCGCTGTTTGTTCGCTGTCGTCTACGGTAGAAACATGATGACACAATATGTCGACCTCCACAGAAGGGGGTGCCCGCGGTTATGGAGATATAAATGTCTCATTCTGAGGTAATAAAAACATAAGGGTTCATTATGCAAGGTCATTATACACCACTGAAAACATAGTTATGGATCTTATATTGCATTTCTGTCAATACATCCTCAGAAATATTACACATTGCACCTTTAATATTGCCATATGACCTCATCACGATGCATGTTCAAATCAGCCAGTGGCTTCAAGTTATTTTCTCAGATTTAAATATTCAATTATTAAAAAAAAAATTATATTATATATATATATTTTTTTACATTATTATGCATTTGATAAAAAAAGCATTTTAATATATAAGTATTGTTATTTTATTATTATTATTTTATTTCATATTAAAATTAATCATTTTAATTATTATATGTGTTTATACTTGAAGTATTTAAATCTGATATTATAAATTGAAAAAGGATTTTTTTATTTATAATCAATTATTATTTTAGATTAAAATAAAAAAATACTTAATATTTTTTATCTTAATTTAATAATAATAATATACTTTAAGTATTTAAATCTGAGATCAAAAATGTAAGCCACCTGCTGAACAATTTGATAAAAAACAATTTGCATACTTTTTTTTAATAAAATTGTGTGTAAAATGTCTGAAATTCAATGAGAAATTCTTCTAGCGCTTGCATCGCATGGAAATGAGAGTTTGAACTGATCGCATTCTGAGATGTGATTGGATAAGCGGCATTTGAATCTGTCTGCATATTTTGTGGAGTATGTTTCTGGGCCAGGGCTGTGTGTGTGTGTGTGTGTGTGTGTGTGTGTGTGTGTGTGTGTGTGTGTGTGTGTGTGTGTGTGTGTGTGTGTGTGTGTGTGTGTGTGTGTGTGTGTGTGTGTGTGTGTGTGTGTGTGCGCGTGTGTGCGTGTGTGCGTGCGCGCACGCTGGATGTAATTGTGAATGAAGGCTGACTGGAGCCAGAACCTCCTCTCTGTCTCTCCCACCCACCAGCACTGGAGCCCGGGCACCAAGGACGAGCTTTTCTCTCTCTCTCTCTCTCTCTCTACAATACACTATTGAGAATATGAGACACAAACAGGCTCAGGGCTGACGCCATCACTGCTGGAATAGACTGACAGACGTAGAAAACGACCATTTACATGAGCAGATATTTAATTTCTCTGTCCGCTCACCCACCACATTCCCTTGTGTGTTCACTATTATCATCACTCTCTCTCTCTTCAGCTGCCAGACATTGTAGTATTTCTTCAGGATCAGTTCTGGTCATATAAACCTCGTCTTTTTCTGTACTTTTTTGTCTGATGGTTTGAATGTGTAAATTGTCATTCCTTTGACAGACAGAAATAATCCTCTGAATTATTTTGTTATTCACCTGTCTGGAATACTTAATTCTGATTGGTTTAATCATAACATTCTGTGGTCAAAAATAATAATAATAATTTAAGATATTTAAAATCATTTTAAAATGAGTATATTAATAATATAAATAATGAATGAATACATTAAAGTAAGTAGATTATCAGTATTTGTGACTAATAAATAAAAAGTTCTGTCGTGAAACTCTAGATGGCGCAGGCTGATTGGTCCTTAACTCCATCTGCTTGCAATCTCATCAATCTCTATAGGGCACAGCTGATTGGTTCTTGCTGTATCAGTAGCCAATGAGCTTGCTGCTCAACCTTCAAATACTTGCTCAGCATTTGGTGTAGCAGTTGCAGTGCGCTTTCAAAACCTCCCCAGCTCAACCTGTATAGATCTGCTAAGGGGTTATTTCATGTATGTTATAAGTGCAGCAGCAGCATGTCTTACTTGTTTACAGCAGTGTGTCTGTGTATGTATTGGCAGAAGCAATAGTTAGTCCCGTACTTGCTCTGCAGCAGCAACAACCAACAGCAGCAGTAACCAACAGCAGCAATAACCAACAGCAATGACCAGCAGCAATAACCAACAGCAGCAACAACCAACAGCAGCAATAATAACAGCAGCAGCAATAATAACAGCAGCAGCAATAACCAACAGCTATGACCAACAGCAGCAATAACCAACACCAGCAATAACGGCATCAGCAATGACCAACAGCAGCAATAACCAGCAGCAGCAATAACCAACTACAGCAATAACAGCAGCAGGAATAACCAACAGCAGCAATAACCAGCAGCAGCAATAACAGCAGCAGCAATAACCAACAGCACCAATAACAGCAGCAGGAATAACCAACAGCAGCAATAACAGCAACAGCAGCAATAACCAACAGCAGCAATAACCAACAGCAGCAATAACCAGCAGCAGCAATAACAGCAGCAGGAATAACCAACAGCAGCAATAACAGCAGCAGGAATAACCAACAGCAGCAATAACCAGCAGCAGCAATAACAGCAGCAGCAGCAATAACCAACAGCAGCAATAACCAACAGCGTAGTGCTGGGCGGTTTGACCAAAAATATATATCACGTTTTTTTTTTCAAAATTATGCCGGTTTTCCGGTTTATGACAGGTTTTTTTTTTCATGCATGATCAGGTGTTCAAAGCGTTTTCTACTGGTTGAGAGAGGAATTACTACAGTAAATTGACTTAGGATGGTCTATTTTACTGTCATTAGTGAATATTGTAGAATAGAATAGCGCCCAGTATAACCTAAAATTGTTATTTCTTAACGTTATAATAATATTTTTATAACCAGGAAATAACGTTAAATACAACGTTTATATAACGGGAGAATTGAACGTTCTAATGGCGTTTGAATGATGTTCTTATAACCAAGCAAGAACGTTAATACGACGTTTATATAACGGGAGAATTGAACGTTCTAATGACGTTTGAATGATGTTCTTATAACCAAGCAAGAACGTTAATACGACGTTTATATAATGGGAGAATTGAACGTTCTTATAACGTTTTGAATAAAGTTCTTATCTTATAACCAATAAATAACGTTAATACAACGTCTAAAAAACTGGACGTTTTGAATGTTCCTAGAACATTCAGAAATAACGTTTTTATAACTTAATGGGAACGTTATGAAAACGTTCTTATAACCTAAAATTGTTAGCTGAGGAAGAGGAGAGATTCGCGATTGCACTGAACACGTTTTAAGTGCAGGATTCTCTGTGTGAGCCCAGAGAAAATAGAACTATTCTAACAAGAGCAGAGTGTATCTGAGAGCGCGGCACATTATATTCCGCGCTCGAGCAGAGAGATTCGCGCTCTCGCATTATATTAATGTACTTTCGCGCTACAATAATGCGCTCTCGACATTTGACAGGAAAATAACGCCATAGTTCTGCAGCATCCATCTTCCCTGTAACGTAGCACCAGAGCACTGCTGTTTACCCCATAGACAGTAAGGTTTACTCTCGCCTCGCAGTCGCTGCTTTGAAGTGCAACATTGTAAAGGGTCCGTCTGAAACAGTGTCGCGCGGTGCAGCGTAACGTTCGTCCCGAACTTTGTGTAATTAAATACATCGGTATGGCGGTATATTATAAATTAATATCATAACAAAAATATACACTGGTTTTCGGTATGAACCGGTATACCGCCCAGCACTACAACAGCGGCAATAACAGCAGCAGCAATAACAGCAGCAGCCATAACCAACAGCAGCAATAACAGCAGCAGCCATAACCAACAGCAGCAATAACAGCAGCAGCAGCATAACCAACAGCAGCAATAAACAGCAGCAGCAATAACCAACCGCAGAAATAACAGCTATAGCAATAACCAACAGCGGCAATAACAGCAGCAGCAATAACCAACAGCAGCAATAACCAACAGCAGCAATAACCAACAGCAGCAATAACAGCAGCAGCAGCAATAACCAACAGCACCAATAACCAGAAGCAGCAATAACCAGCAGCAGCAATAACAGCAGCAGCAATAACCAAGAGCAGCAATTACAGCAGCAGCAATAACCAACAGCGGCAATAACAGCAACAGCAATAACTAACAGCAGAAATAACAGCAGCAGCAACAATAACCAGCAGCAGCAATAACCAAAAGCAGCAATAACCAACAGCAGCATAACCAACAGCAGCAATAACAGTAGCAGCAATAACCAACAACAGCAATAACCAACAGCAGCAATAACAGCAGCAGCAATAACCAGCAGTAGGAATAACAGCAACAGCAGCAATAACCAACAGCAGCAATAACAGCAGCAGCAATAACCAACAGCAGCAATAACAGCAACAGCAGCAATAACCAACAGCAGCAATAACAGCAGCAGCAGCAGAAATAACCAACAGCAGCAATAACAGCAACAGCAACAACCAACAGCAGCAATAACAGCAGCAGCAGCAGCAATAAACAACAGAAGCAATAACCAACAGCAATGACTAACAGCAGCAATAACCAACAGCAGCAATAACAGCAGCAGCAGAAATAACCAACAGCAGCAATAACAGCAACAGAAATAACCAACAGCAGCAATAACAACAGCAGCAGCAACAACCAACAGCAGCAATAACAGCAGCAGCAGCAATAACCAACAGAAGCAATAACCAACAGCAATGACTAACAGCAGCAATAACCAACACCAGCAATAACCAACACCAGCAATAACAGCAGCAGCAATAACCAACAGCAGCAATAACAGCAGCAGCAATCACCAACAGCAGCAATAACCAACAGCAATGACCAACAGCAGCAATAACAGCAACAGCAGCAGCAATAACAGCAACAGCAGCAATAACCAACAGCAGCAATAACAGCAGCACCAATAACCAACAGCACCAATAACCAGAAGCAGCAATAACCTGCAGCAGCAATAACAGCAGCAGCAATAACCAAGAGCAGCAATTACAGCAGCAGCAATAACCAACAGCGGCAATAACAGCAGCAGCAGCAATAACCAGCAGCAGCAATAACCAACAGCGGCAATAGCAGCAGCAGCAATAACCAACAGCAGCAATAATAGCAGCAGCAGCAGCAATAACCAACAGCAAAAACAACAACAGCAATAACTAACAGCAGAAATAACAGCAGCAGCAACAATAACCAGCAGTTGCAATAACCAAAAGCAGCAATAACCAGCAGCAGCAATAACCAAAAGCAGCAATAACCAACAGCAGCATAACCAACAGCAGCAATAACAGTAGCAGCAATAACCAACAACAGCAATAACCAACAGCAGCAATAACAGCAGCAGCAATAACCAACAGCAGCAATAACAGCAACAGCAATAACCAACAGCAGCAATAACAGCAGCAGCAACAACCAACAGCACCAATAACAGCATCAGCAATAACCAACAGAAGCAATAACCAACAGCAATGACTAACAGCAGCAATAACCAACACCAGCAATAACCAACAGCAGCAATAACAGCAGCAGCAATAACCAACAGCAGCAATAACAGCAGCAGCAATAACCAACAGCAATGACCAACAGCAGCAATAACAGCAACAGCAGCAATAACAGCAGCAGCAGCAATAACCAACAGCAGCAATAACAGCAGCAGCAATAACCAACAGCAGCAATAACAGCAACAGCAACAATAACCAACAGCAACAATAACCAACAGCAGCAATAACAGCAGCAGCAATAACCAACAGCAATGACTAACAGCAGCAATAACCAACACCAGCAATAACCAACAGCAGTAATAACCAACAGCAGCAATAACAGCAGCAGCAATAACAGCAACAGCAGCAATAACAGCAACAGCAGCAATAACAGCAGCAGCAGCAATAACCAACAGCAGCAATAACAGCAGCAGCAGCAATAACCAACAGCAGCAACAGCAGCAGCAATAACCAACAGCAGCAATAACAGCAGCAGCAGCAATAACCAACAGCAGCAATAACAGCAGCAGCAATAACCAACAGCAGCAATAACAGCATCAGCAATAACAAACAGTAGCAATAAGAGTAAGAGTTGTTGTAGTTGAGCACATTTGTGAGTCTGCTCAAGCTGTCACATCCGTCTTTTCACATTTATTGCAATACAAACAAATGCAATAGCATGTCACTCTGTAGGCATCTTACAACAGTTCCCACACCAGCGAATTATAGATTATCATGACAGAATATGCTAATTAATGACTTGAAGATAGTTAACTCCACATCAGCAACATAAATTCATCAACTAACCATTCAGAAACATCCTGTTGCATTCTACATGTTGTCACTTCTTTAGTCTCTCCATCATTGTCCGAGTCCGGTTTGAACATAAAAGGCAGAACAGTTTCTGACATTTTAGTGCATGTCTGTGTGTGTGAGGTAATCAAGCTGCTAACACACGAGCTGTTGAAGCTCCGCCCTCTGTGCCGGGAGCAGCAGCTCATTTGCATTTAAAAGGGCACACACACAAAATGCTCACCATCAAAAAGGGACAATTTTAGCAAGCTATAAAAAATTATCTGTGGGGTATTTCGAGCTAAAAGTTCACATACACACTCTGGGGACATCAGAGACTTATTTTACATCTTGTAAAAAGGGTCATTATACCATCCCTTTAAACATTAGTCTAATCAAGAGGTGGATGACAAAAAAAATTCTGCAGCTAAATGAGGATAAAACGGAGGTTATAATTCTGGGTTGTCCTGCAAATTCCTCTCCTGCTCTGAAAGCCCAGTTAGGTCATCTCTCAACAAATGTACCCAAACAAATTAAAAACCTTAGAGTGATCTTTGGCTCTTCACTATTTTATGATAAGAAAATTAGTGCTGTTATTAGAGGAAGCTTTTCCATTTAAGATCTCTTGCAAAGTTGAAAAACCTTCTTTCAAGCAAAGATCTAGAAGTTGCGATTCATGCATTTGTAACATCACGATTAGATTATTGCAACACTCTTTATTCTGGTCTCCCTCGATCTCAATTGCAGGATGTTCAAAATGCTGCTGCAAGACTTTTGACTGGGTCTAAAAAGAGGGATCGTATTTCTCCTGTTTTAGCATCCCTTCACTTGCTTCCCATTCAATTTAGAGTTGATTTTGAGATCCTTGTTTGTATCAGAGCCATATAGACATAGAGTTACGATAAAGGAAGTTCAAAATGATTGGTGGTCACGTGATTCGCGTAGACCTCAGATAGTTCCAGGAAGTGCTTAGGCGCCAATTCAAATCGATGGAGTAAGAAAGTAGAACTGTGATTTTTGGCAATTTGTAGTTAATAAATGCATTTATTTACAATATGTATATAATACACTGGGAAGTTTAATGTTTATTAAAAATAAGTAGCAAGGAAAGTCTTGACAAATCCAAGGAGCTGAGACTGAAGGTGAGGGTACAGCATTAGTACAGGGAGTCTTCAGGATCCACTGAATCCCCTTTGTGCTTATTTTGAAGAAAGAGATAAAGGAGACAAAAACGGGACAAATTAGATACAGTAGTAGAATATAATACACTTATGGTATTTAGCATGATTCCCCATTTAGCCTCGTGTGATTTGTTTTTTAAAACGGCTTGCTGCTTTTAAGCATTGTTTTTAATCTCACGAATAAACTTCCATCTCCTTTTCCCATCAATCCAAAACTCAGCTGAGCTGAAACATAATATAGAAAGATAATAGTCAACAGAAACACAATGCCTAAAAAACTCAACCCATACGTTTTTGTTACTCAAATATGCAATCTAAAATAAGTTTTTTTCCCCCCCGTTATTCCACATTTAATAAGGAATGAACCGGATATTTTCTTATTACCACTTCCACCCATCACTATCACACTTCCCAATGTTATAACCCCTGTTTAGAAGCCTTTCCCTCTTATTACACAACAAAGGGTACAACTGCATTATTAGAATGGGTTTAACCATTAATAGGCTGTTTGTGGTTTGTTATGCGCTACTAACTTTTTCCAATGATCCATCTTTTATCTGATAACGTCCCCTAAAACTACTAATTTATAGAGCAATAATCAACTAGCATGCTTTAATACACAAGTTAATTTGATTCAGATGTACTGATAATATATTATTTTATTCTTTAAACGTCTTACCTTTTAAAAGTGCATCACAAACGGTCTGTTTTGCTGTAACTCTACGGCGCGGCTGCTACTTCCGGGAATTATTGAGAGGCTCCACGAGCCGGCATTGCTGTAAAAAACCGTTTCATTGCAGTGAATGCAGTTGTCGTAACTCTATCTCTATATGGCTCTGGTTTGTATATAAGGCGTTGTCTGGCCGTGCACCAAGGTATATTAGTGATCATATTGTGCCATACTGTCCTGCTAGGGCACTTAGATCTTCCAATCACTTGCTCTTAAAAGTGTCACGTTGTCGTTACAAATCAAAGGGTGATCGGGCCTTTTCTGTGGCTGGGCCCAAGATTTTGAATGGTCTCCCTTATCATGTGAGGTCTGCTCCTTCATTGGACATTTTTAAATCTACTCTTAAAACGCATTTTTATTCTTTAGCTTTTGGAAACCTGTAATTGTTGTGTTTTATAGTGTAGATCTGCTTTGTACTATGTACAGCACTTTGGATCAACCTATATTGTGTTTAATTGTGCTTTATAAATAAATGTTGTTGTTGTTGTTGTTGTTGTTGTTTAGCAAAAAGTGATTTTGTTGTCAGTAATAAGGATTAGCATGGTAAAATGGGTTGATTGTCCCTTTCAACTTGCACCATTTTAAATGACGTTTCCAGGAGAGAAGGTCCTTGTTATGAAATAGATTACTGACAGCCTAAGTACAGTATACATGCTTGTGATCATGCAATTGATTATGATTACTGTGTTGATTAATTGATGGGTTTGGCTCAGTTCTGACACTCACTGGACTGTGTTTGATTGACAGCAGAGTGCAATTGATATGGTAATTGGTCTCTCTCTCTCTCTCTCTCTCTCTCTCTCTCTCTCTCTCATCTGCATTGTATCCTGCAGTCAAGTGTTCTGTGTTCTCTTCCCCATCGCTGTGGGTCGGGGGTCACCCGGGTCGAACGAATCTGCCCTGCCACGTGAGCCAGACAAAGAAGCATTCATCACGGCACGCTGACACACACACACACACACACACACACACACACACACACACACACACACACACACACACACACACACACACACATACCTAATCTCTCACTCTCCTTTTTTGACATGCACATCCTCATTCTCGTTTATACAGTCTTTCCATCACGCTCTCTCTCTCTCACTGATATTCTGGCTGACATTGCTGGCATGGGCAAAGTCTTCCACTCTCATCTCTGGCAGAACAATCTTTTCAGTCCCCTAGTGTGTGTGTGTGTGTGTGTGTGTGTGTGTGTGTGTGTGTGTGTGTGTGTGTGTGTGTGTGTGAGAGAGAGAGAGAGAGAGAGAGAGAGACAGAGAGATCCTAAAATTCCCACAAATTCCTCGCATTGATTAAATGCTTTTAGTAGCCTGTGCCAGTACACAATGTATTCTTATTATTGTGGCCCAAAATGACTGAATTTGTCAAATAATTTTCTGCATATAGAGGTTAATATAATACAGATTGTTTCAAAGCATTTTACAGTAATGAACAGAAAAATAACAGTGTTAATGTTGCAGCAATTTCAGCTATAAGCAGCCCTACAGAAGACAAGTGTTTCAGCTCAATATTCACTGTTGATTCAATTCAGTTCAATCACTGTCAATGTTGCAATGTTTATCAATTATGAAACGAATTCAACTCAGCAAAGCAGCTCTACAGAATCTAATGGCATTATTCAGCTCAATTCAGTTCTCAACTAATAGTGTAAGTGTAGTCAAAAACAATTATATTTCTTAATATTATATAAAAATATAATAATTTGTAATATTGTTATTTTTATTATATATTATTGTATTTATATTATAATATTATTAATATTATATAGTTAAAAAAAATATTTCCTATTATATTTAAAAGATAATATTCATTGTCTTTTAAACCCCCTTTAAAGGTGCAGTGTGTGATTTTAGCGACATCTGCTGTTGAGAAGTTCAACAGAAGTTACGGTTGCCGACGGGAAAAGATGTCGTCGTCTGAGTCAGCAGAGAGAAGCCAGTTAAACAATGAGTTTTTTTTACAAATATAAATGAATAAATGATGTTTACTTAATTATTCAGTAAAACGATGTGTTATTGCGAATATTATTTTTACTTGTTTATCATTGTGTCAGTGTTATATTCGCTGACTTTAGCTTGCTTATTTGCCCGAAAAACAACATAGTGACGAAACGTATTTGTCCGTTTAGGGCCACTGTAGAAACATGTCGGCGCAAAATGGCTATTTCAATGTAACGGGACCCGCGGTGTATGTAGATAGAAATGGCTTATTCTAGGGTAATAAAAACATAACGGTTCACTATGTTTTCACCACTGAAAACATAGTTATGTGATATTGCATTTCTGTCAATAGATCCTCCTAAATATTACACAATGCACTTTTAAATTTCTGCCAGCGTTTATCAAAAACTTTATTTTTATTTTAATCTTATACTAATATAACGTTAGTTCATAACGGTTGACGGTTCCCATGCAACATTTATATAGGACTTGCACTGACAGACTTTTATGATCATTTTATTCTGATTTCGGCCTTTTTGTAGCTTGACACCAAATCTGTCCTCATTCATTGTCATTGTATTGAAAAGTGGAGCGTGAAGATTTTGTTAAACATCTTTTGTGTCCCTCAGATCAAAGAAAATGGGTTTGGAGTGACATGAGGTTGAGTAAATATTTTTTTTTTTTAATTAAAGTTATTTAGTTTAAGTTATAAAGTTTTTTAGTTATATTGTTAACTAAACTCATTTGGAAGTGTTTGCATAAGTCAGATCGTATAAACTCACACCACACATCAATTCACGAAAGGGATTTTTTTATTTTCTCACCGAACCACAGTTCAGTTCACCAGATTGAATATATCTGCCTCTCACCTGCTGAAAGGCTTGTGAAGGCCAAACTAAATAAGAAAGTGTGAAATCTTGAACACACAGTGTAGCAGTATTAGTGAGAACTGATGTCTGAGAGCTCTGAAGCGCACCTAAACTCAAGAGTGCAGGTTTGCAAATACTGTCCCAAATATATAATTTCAGTATAGCAATATAGGGTCAAAAGGTCTTGCTTTTAAGCAGTTTAGATAGAGCTCTTAAAGGCACAGCAGCAATATATATATATATATATATATATATATATATATATATATATATATATATATATATTTAAAGATCAAAGTGGTCCTGAAAAACAACCTCAAAGAAAAAATTATATTATAAAATATTTTAGATATGACCCATTTAACCAGTACATAGATGGTCTTCTAAAGAACTAGAGGATAAAATGTTCTTTGTGGAACTTAAAAAGGTTATTCTATGACATCAGACTGTTAAAGGCTTTTTGGTTCTAAATAGAAAGTTTATGCTATTTTTAAGAATGAGTGTGAACATTCATAAGCATGGCAGCTAACAAAAACATGTTCTAAGAACATTTTTCTAACGTTCCCGTTAAGTTATGAAAACGTTTTTCTCTGAACTTTTTTTTTTTACTTTTTTTGTTATTATGTGAATGTTAAGGGAACATTCCGTTCGATCATTTTGCAGCATTTATTGGAACGTAACTTTTGAATGTTCTCTGAACATTCTGAAACAAGTAGTGACGAAAATGTTTGATGATTGTCTAACTAAAACTTTACAAAAATAAAACATTTCGTGAACGATGTATAAATGCTAACACTGTGACAATAAAGTGATTTGATTTGTTTTTTGCTAACGTCTCATACAAATGAATAGTTAAGTGTAGGATCTTTTTTATGTTAAAATTATTTCCAGTTTAATATGCAAAGACCACTATAAATAAAGCGAAAACACTTAACATCATGTCATTGATTTGTTTCAGAATCCCGACCAGCAACACTGACTCAACAAATGGTGTGAGTTTGGGGGCGCGGCTTTTTGTTTGACTGACCAATGGCCAATAGGAGTAGTGTTCCTTAAACTTATATAGTGATTCAAAGATTACACACCTCAACTTTACAGCAAAGACATTGAAAGTGAGTGTGTGTATGTGTTGGTGTGTTAGTGTGTGTTAGTGTATGTTAGTATGTGTGTGTGTGTGTGTGTGTGTGTGTTTCCCTCTGAGTTAAGATTTCATTAGTAACACACTTAATTACCAAAGTTTGTCTAAGAGTGCAGTCAGAGATTGTGTGTGTGTGTGTGAGAGAGAGAGAGAGAGAGAGAGAGAGAGAGAGAGAGAGAGAGAGAGAGAGAGAGAGAGAGAGAGAGAGAGAGAGATTCCAGACAGACCACCCCACTGCCTGGTTTGAGGGGGTCTGTGGTCTCACTCTCGTTCCTTATTTCCTTCTTTTCCAGCTTCTCTCTCTCTCACACACACACACACACACACACACACAGCGCAGTCGTGGAGTGTTTCTATCTGTGAAGCATCAGTATCTAATGTTATGTTGGCCGTCACCATGGCAGCTAATAATATTCATAATTCACCAGGAGCACCAGTGAGCTGCAGCGCTCCAAAAACTTCAATCACACTTATAAATATATGAATATAACTGCATTATTTAACAGAGTATTAAACCAAGTTTCATTTATTGTAATGTAAAAAATCTGACCGTAAGATATCTGATGCTTCCATTATTCCTCCAAAACAATATATTTTCCTTTTGGAATGTGAATAATCTTACTTACACCAACAAAAAGTTACTTAGCTCAAACTTTTGGTTATCCCAAACTTTTGACTGATATTTCATTAGGGGTTCAAGCTCATAGCGCTTGTTAAGATTTTCAAAGATCAACATTCTGCCCTAAAAGTGATCGGGCAAGTCGTAAGTCGTAGAGACTTTAAACTTTGAGGGATGGTAGTACCCATCCCGTCTACGACGTCACCAAGGCTCACCCTGATTGGCCTGACGGGGGCACTACAGCGATCATAAGTACGAAATCCCTCATAACTCCTAAACCATTTTTTGCAGACTCAAGTGTCCAATATAATTTGAATCCTTTACTCAATACAAACAAAACGCGCATCTCGGATTCAATCATCGCCCCGGATAGTTTGGATTTTTTTGAAAAACCTACTTTTCTGAAGTAGGTTTCTCGACCGAACCAGTGCAGAAAATTCTCTTGAGTCTTGATTGTCGCGACGGGACGCCAAAACGTTCAAAGTGGGCGTGGCCACTTTTACTAAAACAACTATACCTCGGGTCTGAATGAGATAATTTCACCAAAACTCGTTACACCTACAGGTCCTTCTCAAAAAATTAGCATATTGTGATAAAGGGGATATTCAAATTAATTAACCAATCATACCATTGATCAGCTCTACCAAACTTGGATGTCTTTTTTCCAGTAAGAAACAAACATTGTTAAGTTGTTTTGATTGATACTGTGAAGCAGCTTTGATACAATCTGTAATGTGAAAAGCGCTATATAAATATATTTGACTTGACTTGACTTAAAGTTGTGATAAATGTAATGATAAAAATTAAACTTTCATATATTTTAGATTCATTGCACACCAACTGAAATATTTCAGGTCTTTTATTGTTTTAATACTGATGATTTTGGCATACAGCTCATGAAAACCCAAAATTCTCAAAAAATCTAAAAAAATTAGCATGTCATGAAAAGGTTCTCTAAACGAGCTATTAACCTAATCATCTGAATCAACTAATTAACTCTAAACACCTGCAAAAGATTCCTGAGGCTTTTAAAAACTCCCAGCCTGTTTCATTACTCAAAACCGCAATCATGGGTAAGATTGCCGACCTGACTGCTGTCCAGAAGGCCATCATTGACACTCTCAAGCAAGAGGGTAAGACACAGAAAGAAATTTCTGAACAAATAGGCTGTTCCCAGAGTGCTGTATCAAGGCACCTCAGTGGGAAGTCTGTGGGAAGGAAAAAGTGTGGCAAAAAACGCTGCACAACGAGAAGAGGTGACCGGACCCTGAGGAAGATTGTGGAGAAGGACCGATTCCAGACCTTGGGGGACCTGCGGAAGCAGTGGACTGAGTCTGGAGTAGAAACATCCAGAGCCACCGTGCACAGGCGTGTGCAGGAAATGGGCTACAGGTGCCGCATTCCCCAGGTCAAGCCACTTTTGAACCAGAAACAGCGGCAGAAGCGCCTGACCTGGGCTACAGAGAAGCAGCACTGGACTGTTGCTCAGTGGTCCAAAGTACTTTTTTCGGATGAAAGCAAATTTTGCATGTCATTCGGAAATCAAGTTGCCAGAGTCTGGAGGAAGACTGGGGAGAAGGAAATGCCAAAACGCCTGAAGTCCAGTGTCAAGTACCCACAGTCAGTGATGGTCTGGGGTGCCATGTCAGCTGCTGGTGTTGTTCCACTGTGTTTTATCAAGGGCAGGGTCAATGCAGCTAGCTATCAGGAGATTTTGGAGCACTTCATGCTTCCATCTGATTTCATTTTTCAGCACGACCTGGCACCTGCTCACAGTGCCAAAACCACTGGTAAATGGTTTACTGACCATGGTATTACTTTGCTCAATTGGCCTGCCAACTCTCCTGACCTGAACCCCATAGAGAATCTGTGGGATATTGTGAAGAGAAAGTTGAGAGACGCAAGACCCAACACTCTGGATGAGCTTAAGGCCGCTATCGAAGCATCCTGGGCCTCCATAACACCTCAGCAGTGCCACAGGCTGATTGCCTCCATGCCACGCCGCATTGAAGCAGTCATTTCTGCAAAAGTATTGAGTGCATAACTGAACATAATTATTTGAAGGTTAACTTTTTTTGTATTAAAAACACTTCTTTTATTGGTCGGATGAAATATGCTAATTTTTTGAGATAGGAATTTTGGGTTTTCATGAGCTGTATGCCAAAATCATCAGTATTAAAACAATAAAAGACCTGAAATATTTCAGTTGGTATGCAATGAATCTAAAATATATGAAAGTTTAATTTTTATCATTACATTATGGAAAACAATTAACTTTATCACAATATGCTAATTTTTTGAGAAGGACCTGTATGTATTGGCTCAGCCTGTGGTCGCGTGAAAAAGGACACGGCGACTGGCCACTTGGTAGCATTATAAAATGAAAAACACATGAAAATGGTTATAACTATGCAACCGCTAGTCTGATTGACTTGAAAACTGTAATACAGTGTCGTTGTCCAAGGTACAGGGATGGTCTATGAGGACTTTCGTGTATCAGAAAAAATAGACAAGGTTAACATAGGGCAATCGGAACGAAACTCGTGAGCTTGTTTGACTCACGGCCCTAGAAGCCTGTGAGAAATTTGATTGAAATCGGCCACTGAGGGCGCTATTGCAATTTTCATGTTTGTAAATGATTTTATATTGTGCAATTTTTCACACATGCACAAGATATACACTCACCTAAAGGATTATTAGGAACACCATACTAATACTGTGTTTGACCCCCTTTCGCCTTCAGAACTGCCTTAATTCTACGTGGCATTGATTCAACAAGGTGCTGACAGCATTCTTTAGAAATGTTGGCCCATATTGATAGGATAGCATCTTGCAGTTGATGGAGATTTGTGGGATGCACATCCAGGGCACGAAGCTCCCGTTCCACCACATCCCAAAGATGCTCTGTTGGGTTGAGATCTGGTGACTGTGGGGGCCATTTTAGTACAGTGAACTCATTGTCATGTTCAAGAAACCAATTTGAAATGATTCAAGCTTTGCGACATGGTGCATTATCCTGCTGGAAGTAGCCATCAGAGGATGGGTACATGGTGGCCATAAAGGGATGGACATGGTCAGAAACAATGCTCAGGTAGGCCGTGGCATTTAAATGATGCCCAATTGGCACTAAGGGGCCTAAAGTGTGCCAAGAAAACATCCCCCACACCATTACACCACCACCACCAGCCTGCACAGTGGTAACAAGGCATGATGGATCCATGTTATCATTCTGTTTACGCCAAATTCTGACTCTACCATCTAAATGTCTCAACAGAAATCGAGACTCATCAGACCAGGCAACATTTTTCCAGTCTTCAACTGTCCAATTTTGGTGAGCTCTTGCAAATTGTAGCCTCTTTTTCCTATTTGTAGTGGAGATGAGTGGTACCCGGTGGGGTCTTCTGCTGTTGTAGCCCATCCGCCTCAAGGTTGTGCGTGTTGTGGCTTCACAAATGCTTTGCTGCATACCTCGGTTGTAACGAGTGGTTATTTCAGTCAAAGTTGCTCTTCTATCAGTCTGGCACCAACAACCATGCCACGCTCAAAATTCCTTAAATCACCTTTCTTTCCCATTCTGACATTCAGTTTGGAGTTCAGGAGATTGTCTTGACCAGAACCACACCCCTAAATGCATTGAAGCAACTGCCATGTGATTGGTTGATTAGATAATTGCATTAATGAGAAATTGAACAGGTGTTCCTAATAATCCTTTAGGTGAGTGTACATACCGTATGACAGAACTGCTCATTCTGAACAACTTTGCCTCTGGGACCACCTCTGTCAATCAAATCGTTCGTTAAATATTGGAGATTATATGAAAAACCTACTTTCGCAAACTAGTCCAAGGCTTTTTTGCTCAACCTTGATAAAACCACTGCAGCACAATTCTCTGTGCTCTCTAGGTCAATCATTATCAAAAAAAAAGTTGAACTTTGGCATAGCTAAAGCGGGGTCATCTAGAAAATGGGTGTGACCAAGTGTACCAAAAAGCCTATTATTTCTAAACAAAAACTCAGAACTTCGACATATGGATCTAAAGAAGCATTAAAACTTTTATGGAGATTAGGCCATATGTGATGTTATAACAGTTAAAAAGATTTTTAAAAACATATATTTTCTTCCTGTATTGGCTGTAAATGGTCTTTTCCATCTATGATGGTTACAGGCTTGCAAAATAAAATATAATAACTGTGTTTACAGCCCTTAAATCGCTTGAACCCCATTAATTATAATTATATTATAACATTAGAAAACAATGAAGAAACACCTGGAATATTGAAATGTAACATAAGTGGCCCCATCAAGAGTAAAGAAAACCACTGAGAAATTACAGTATATATAAACAATTACTCTAGACCAGAGAGAGAGAGAGAGAGAGAGAGAGAGAGAGAGAGAGAGAGCAGGGCTTTGATTAGAGCTTCATTATTCATCTGATCCGCCTCACTCATTTCTCTGCTCTTTTCATCCTTCATTCCTTTCCTGATCTCTCTCTCTCTCTCTCTCTCTCTCTCTCTCTTCATCCTGTTTTCCGTCCATTTCCCTTTCACACACTCTGCGTTTGTCTTGCTAAATGGCGTCTGGCATGTCAAATTATTGCCAGCAGTTTAGCAATGGAGCAAACCTTCAGCTGAACTCACACAAACCCATTCAGAGTGTGTACTACGTCTACACCGCAACAAGCTATGTGACTCAACAAAACTAAAACACACCCATTCTAATCGTAATCAGTGGTATTGTCTTCACTGCGAACATAAAACAACATGACGCCATAATCAACAGAACCCTCTGAGCTACAACTGCACAATGAATCCTAATGAATGCCAAAATGTCTGCTAGTACACGACACTCTTTGGGAAATGGTTCCAAACTTTGGCTTGTAATGATGCTAAACGGTCTTTATTGGCATTGATGGTTCCATTAAGAACTTTTAACACCCATGGAATTTTTCTATTCCACAAAAGTTTCTTTGTAATAGAAAAAGTTCTTTAGATGATAAAAATGTTCACACTAAGAAAAAAATGCTTTTTTTAAGAACTGTTCACTGAAATGGTTCTTCTGCGAAAACCCCTTTTTGGAACCTTTCCATTTAAAGTCCCCCTGTGTGGAAAAATCTGTATGTCTGTGTGGTGTTTATAATATGCTTTAAAGCTCCAGTAGGTAGCTTTTGTAAACAAATATTTGTTAAAACTGTCATTATGTCCTCACAGTAGAATATGAGACAGATAATCTGTGGAAAAAATCGAGCTCCTCTGGCTCCTCCCTGTGGTCCTATTGCCATTTGCAGAAATACACCGCTCCCGGTCAGAAACAACCAATCAGAGCCAGGAGGAATGTCTTAGCAGTGTCAATCACGCTCGTGTACGCGCTGATCACCCCTCTCTTGCACAGCGCGAGCGCGTACCGTCGTTCGTGACTCTCCTGTTGGAACGCGTTCATCCAAATGAACGAATCTTTTTTCCGAGTCATTTCGTTCATTCAACGAACGAAATGACTCGCAAAAAGATTCATTAATTTCGAACGAGTCTTTTTCGGAGTCATTTCGTTCATTCAACGAACGAAATGATTCGAAAAAGATTTGTTCATTTTGATGAACGAGTTCAAACAGGAGAGTCACGAACGTGCATCACAGAACAGAGCAAGGCGAGCATTTGTGCTTATAATACTTAAAGTTTTTTATTTATTTTTGAAATGACCGATCGTTTCGCTAGATAAGACCCTTATTCATCGTCTGGTATCGTTTAAAGCCCTTTGAAGCTGCACTGAAACTGTCATTTGGTCCTTGAAACGTTTGTGTCCTATTGAAGTCCATTATATGGAGAAAAAGCCTGGAATGTTTTCATCAAAAACCTTAATTTCTTTTCGACTGAAGAAAGAAAGACATGTACATCTTGGATGACATGAGGGTGAGTAAATTATCAGCAAAAGTTTTTTTTTAAAAGTGAACTAATCCTTTAACGTTATCTTACTAGCTATTTATAACTTATAGAAAGAGTGCAACGTTATAAAGTTACATGTATTGCAAAATACATAATGATTTGAGGACCAAGTTTGTAGTCAAAGTATGGGCAGGCCATAGTCAATGTAAAGCATATCGTTGATGTTTCGTCCCTATTAGTGAATGTTCCATAACTGTTTATAATCCGCCGTCATCGGTGGTCCTGTTTACTAGCCTGCGCGTTCACGGCAGGCTCCGCTGTGGGGGAGGAGCTGTGGAGGGAGGGCTGTAGCGCAGCAGAGAGCAAGGGGGTTGGACTTGGAAGTTGTGCTTGTTCAAATTTTCAGGCTAAGTCAACATTTTCTCAAAACTCCCTACTGCAGCTTTAAGACAAAACATGTCAACACCATTGCTGAGTGTTTTCTCCTTAAAATTGCAGTGAAACAAAGACAGTCTCAAAAACACGGTTTGAAATCGCTGGTGTTTCTGATGTCACAAACTAACTTGTAACCAATCAGATCAACGTGTGATCGTCAACGAGTGGATCTTTGAGCTACTGTGAGTGAGTGGAGGCGGGGCTCATTTGTATATTCATTGAACCGCATACTTAATGAAGCAAGGGTGTAGAGTTACATTCAAGCTATTTTTAGGCACGACGATTTTTTTTTTCAAGGAAAAAAAAAATTAAAATGTAATTTTGCTGATCAAAGATGAGTACAATACAATTATTGACTACAGTGGGACTTTAAGAGTAGCAGAAGAAAAGTGCTGAAATGCTAAATAGAACTCTTTTTATAAGGTTCCATAAAGAGCAATGATTTGAAAGTGTAATATAGAATAACAGTTTATTTTCATTAGCATATGTTTTTTTTAATATAATTTATTAATATTATGCTTTTTACCTCTACGTGGTCTTTTTACCCCTATACATAATACCTTGTTGGCTTTGTTTTACATAAAAAATACATGATTGGTAGGAAACCAGTGACAATTTGAAAGTTAAAGTTTATTGAGATTTTACGAAGGATATCAAGTAGTGTGTTGACAATCTGTGCAGTTTGATGTTTGAGCTAGAAACTCAATAAGGTGCTTTGAAATAACGTTTTGACAGTTACAGATTTAAAAAACAAAACTTCAACACAAAGAACCATTTGAGCATAAAACAGTTATTTACGACGGTATGGTTCTAAATAAACATTTTCTTTTAAAAGTGTAACGTCAAGATCTCATTGTCTCTTTGCGTTCACTTGAGTCTCATCTCATGTTTGTGTGTGTTTGACCGCAGGAGATTGTAACCTTTCAGTCAACCTCTGGCCACACAAACACACAGACTGTGGGAACTGCCCTCCGTTTGAGGACAGTACAGGCACACACACGCACAGATGTACCATCTGACACACACCCACATTCATTCACCTATTCAGAGTCATTGTCCTGGATGCTTACATGACTGTAATCATGTGTAAAGCATCATGTAAACGCCTGTAATGCTGTTTTAAAGCTATAATTAAAGCTAATTAAACAGATATAATGATCTGCGTGTGATGTTTCCCACTGTGAGGTTTAAAGGCGATATTAAACGGTTTTAATGTATGACTGACTGGATTATATTAGTTATGTATAGAATAAACATGTTTTGTCATCATTTGGTCATCCTATTGTCGTTCCAAACCTGTATAACTTTCTTTATTCTTTGAAACAGTGTAATTATCATTAACTAGAACTAAACCCATAAAAAATATAATTACTCGAAATACGATAAACATTAACTGAAATAAAATAAACTTATTTGATTTCAGCTATTTGCAAAGGCAATTTTTTTTTGTTTTCATTCAACTGAAATAGCTAAAACTTATTGCAAAAATTTTAACTAAAATTAACAGAAAATTAAAAAATATAAATAAGTAGCCTACTTTAATAGTATATCAATGATAAATGATTGAGCACCATATTCTATACTCTGTATTCTGTATACAGCAAAAGGGAAGATTAACAGCAGATATCAGCGATTTCTTACCCCTGAAACAAACCTTCTCTTTCAGAATCTGGATTTTGGATACTTGACCCTGATCTAAAATATAAAATGGGTCCAACAAGGTTGTTCTTAAAGTTCACGATAACTTAAACGATAATAAAAGGATTTTTTTTGGACCCTATTGACTTTCATTATATGGACAAAAACAGTTCCTTAAACAGTGCAGAAACGGTCAATAAATAATGACAGATTTTTAATTTTGGGGTGAACTATCTTTAAGTAACTTTAAGTTTGTGGTGGTTTTGCTATATTTGTGAGGGTCGCATTATATATAATAAAACCAACTTCTGAACAATCTGACTGCAATAAAGTTTCATCAAATTTCATAAACAGTTCTCCATTACTTGAAATAAAAAATGCCAAAAGGTGTCTGCAAAGAGTGCAGAAATATGCGCTACACCAGTACGCAAATATGCAAATGATTCATCAACGCATTACTGTCACGAATGCTCTCCATCCGCTCATCTTCAACAGTCCAGTCATCTAGACAGAAACTACATTTCCCAGCATGCCTCCTGTCCCTCACTTGGCCATCACCCGCACATGTTCCCCATCAGCACTCCAATCTGGACTGTATAAAAGCACACACCTCACAGTCACTCTGTCTGCTCTCCAATGTGGTTTATACGTGAGAAATCTCTATGTGAATCTCCATTTATACTCCGCCTACCCGTCTACTCCTCATACTAACCTGCTCTGTCACTCTCTCCTGCACCCTGGTAAAGACTATATTAGTCAGTATTCATCAGCTCCATATCAGTCTGACTTCTCCATCACTCACCTGCTTAGTTGTTGTTCACCTCTGTGCCAATGAATCCCTGTTTGGGTTCAACTAACTCTAAATTTCTAGTACTTGAGGTGGAGAGTTTCATTAAAGTCCCCCTGTGGTGAAAATCTAGGTTTTAATGTTGTTTATATGTCTATGTGGTGTTTTTAATGTGCTTTAAGACAAAACATGTGCAAATTCATAAGTCAACTGCATTGCTGAGTATTTTCTCCTTAAAACTGCAGTGAACCGAAGACAGTCTTTAATTAGACAGTGTTTCTGACGTCACAAACTACCTTGTAACCAATCAAATCAACGTGTGATCGTCAACGAGTGGATCTCTGACCTGCTGTGAGTGAGTGGAGGCGGGGCTCATTTGTATATTCATATAAATGAGGCAAGAGTGTTACATTAAAGTTATTTTAAGGCACGAAGAAAAATTTTTTCAAGGAAAAAATGCTTAGTCAAGGATGAGTTTTAAGGGATAAAATGATTGACTACAGGGGGACTTTAAAACGCATTTAACTTGCTCAGTAAAATTCTCTGGGCTTGATTCGGTTGTTCTATAGGTATGTAAAAAAATTTTTTACACTTCTGGTCTTCAGGGTCAATATGACCCCACATTGAAATGAATGGGAAAATCGAAAAAAAATTGTTTTTTATTTTTCATTTATCAAAACAAATCAATAAATCCAGAATAAATCTGAAAATTTCCATAGCCTCTTGGCCAGGTCATGTTTGTAAATGAGAAGTGGTTCTCAAACAGTTTACCTGGATAAATAAAGGTTAAATAAATAAATAAAATAAAAATAGCGCGATGAAGTCCTGGTATTAGAGCACAAATACAATGTGGAACGAACATGATCACTTGCACACACACGTGCACGCGCACACAAACACACACACAGGTGTGACACCAATAGAAAGCATTTTTATTGAAATTGGCAAATAAAATCAATAATTCCTGCATAAATCTGAAAATTCTCACACATAAATGAAGGCCTGGTACTAGATCACTAATACAATGTGGAATGAACATTATCACACACACATGTGCGCCCACACACACACAGACACAAATACACACACAGATAGAGAGAGGTGTGACTGCAATAGAGAGCATTTTTATAGAAATTGGGAAATCAAATCAATAATTTCTACATGAATCTAAAAATTTTCACACACAAATGAAGGTATGGTATGAGAGCACAAATGCAATATGGAAAGAATGTGACTACACACACACAACATACACACAGAGAGACACACAAACAAACAGGTGTGGCAGCAAAAGAGAGCATTTTTATAGAAATTGGGAAATAAAATCAATGATTTCTGCATGAGTCTAAAAATGTTCACACATAAATGAAGGCCTGGCATTAGAGAAAAAAACAATGTGGAATGAGCATGATTACACACACACACATGCACGTGTGCACACACAAACACACACAGACACAGGTGTTTATTCTTCACTCCTGTTCATATCCGCCTATAGCTGTTTGTTTTTTGTTTTTATTTACTTTTTAAAAGTTAATAATTTTATACATTTTGATTATTGAAATAATATGTAATTGCAATCAAGTATTTTCTTTTAGTGGCAACTTATGTGGCATTACTGCAAATTTATATAGCATTATTGCAATAACAAGATACTTCAAAAGACCTCAAACAACAACAAAAATAATTCTAAACTTTGACAAAATACTGATTTAATGTATTTCAAACGTTTAAATATATATATTCATAACAAACGCTGTTATAAGAGCAGTAAGTCACATCCAGAAAAATGAATGGATCTCTATGGGGCCTCTGCTGGAAGTATATGATAATTACACTTTCAGGCTAAAAATATATTATCTACAAAAAAACATCTAACCAGCAGATGGCAGAATTATGCATCTAACACCTATATCAACATCCAGAAACAACTCCTATTTAAATTTGATCATCATTAATGTGTTTTTGTTTTTTTTTCATAAAAAAATAATATTTCATACGTATGCTTATGGTGTAGTGGAGGAATTCTGCAGTAAATAGGTAAAAAAAAAGTACTTCATATCTCCCAAAACAGAAGTAAACAAAAAAAAAAGATATATTATTTGTACAATTACTCTATCAATTGTTGGGGTCATATGGACCCCAAAGCCCTGAAGTGTAAACAGGAAACGAAGACCTTTTGAAGTAAGTTTGTTTTGCTTTTTGTCATTTTAATTTTTTTTTTGTTGTATTTATATTTTTCTTTATTTTATTTTTCATTTTTATTATTTATTATTAAAAAATCAATGTATAGTATTTATAAATATTAGCTTTTTATTTTTGTATTTTCAGTTTTAATTTTAGTTTACGTTTTAGTAACTTTTTTTGACTGTCATTTTTATTTGTTTTTTTATTTCAATTTAGATTCTTCATTTATTTCAATTTTAGTTATTTTAGGAGCTACACAAACCTTTTTTTAGTTAAAGTTTTTATTTATTTTATTTCAGCTTTATTTCAATTGCCAAAAACAACTTTGAATAGTTTTAGTTGTAATAATAGGATAATGTCCGCTACTCCGCTTGCAATAGTGCCACTTGTGGCAATGTTGAAAATGTGATGCATACTTTTGTTACATTATGAATTGCAATTATGTTTATGAATCATTTACATCAATGTACTATAGAAGTCAACTATAAAAATTTGTCAAGACAAACTTTAATGTTGGCTTGAGTGTGCCTGGCCAGAAAGTTTGAAGGATTTGAAGGCAGTAGCCTACATTGCTAGCATGTTTGAGTATGTTGCTCACGGTTTAACATGTTGCTAACACAATTTACCACATTGTTAGCGTGGTTCTATAGCCTGAATTGGCATATTGCTAGCATGTTTTACATGTTGATAACATGGGTCAAGCATTAATTAGCACTTGTTTAAGCATTTTAAAGTATTTTTTAACATTTTCCTAGCATGATTTACCACACTGCTAGTGCTAGCATGTTTTTATTATGAATTGGCATAATGCTATTATGTTTTAACATGTTAGCATTGTTTAACGCGTTAATTAGTTAGTAAGTTAGTTAGTTAGCTTTTTAGTTAGCTAGCTAGCTCGCTCATTTGAACATTCTGTCAATGTATACAATATTATTTATTTAATAATACCCTAAGTTTAAGTAGCATTTCATTATGTTGGCTTTCTCAAGCCAACATAATGAGAGGTGTGTTTGATTAAAAAAGATCGAGGGAATCCGTAATAATTCCTAGAAATGAGTTAATAAGAGCTCAGACAGTCTGTCTGACCATTTTTGTACCGCATTCGTTTTTCATGATGCAAAATGAGCTGACGTAGTGTCTATCATGCCTCTTAATGTTACAAACACGGTGTACGTTAAACCACTCGAACCTCCCTAGCATCGACCAATCAGATGTTAAATGTTGTTTGTCTCCAGTTAATCTTCCCTGTCCTAGTCAAACACACAAAAAACGAACAACTTTAGCTCAGACACCGTGTCTGTGTGCTCATGGGTTCTCAGACTAATTATCTCTAATTGACCTGGGGAAAATGTCAAGCCTGTATTAACGCTGCATGGTAGCAGCAAACGATCAAAGACATGTGGGGGAAACTACAGGCTTCAGTATGTTTGACACACACACACACACACACACACCCTCTGTGTTACTGTTCAGAGGTGCAGACGTGATTTTCAGGAGATCCAGTCAGGTTTAAACACATGCTCTTCTGAATAGAGCAGAGTAACTCCGAGCCTGTCAGAGCACGAGACAAGAAGGTTGAGGATCCAAATGCAGTATTTATTGAACAGGGTAATCCAAAAGGATCATACACAAACAAGCAATCCAAACAATAACAGAAAAGGGCTGAGGAGAGAAATCCAAGGGAACAGGCAGAGAATCAAGGTAAACAGGACACAAACACGCTCAGAAATACAGTATAACACTTAACAAGACTTCGCAGATAATGAATGAGAAAACCAGGCTTATATGGGGGTGAGCTAAACAAGACAATGAGACACAGGTGAATGTGATAATTGATGATGGTCTGGGCAAAGGATTATGGGGAATGGAGTATGTGGATGTGTGGTGATTGTCCGGTTGGAGTGCCTGTCCGAGGCTTGTCTATCACCACTCTCATATCACATTTCTTTGGCATGAAAAACATGCATGATAGCAACACATCTCTTCATTACACTGAGACATAACATACTGCAAGGGTTTTTTTAATTCTTCAAATGCTGAACATTTAATTCAGGTATAAAAAAATATTTTTTTTTGCAAATATTTTAGTTTGTGTAATTTATTTATTATGATTTTTTTTAAACCTACTCTTTAAAAAAATATTTGAATGCTGAACAATTCATAAGGTATCCACATTTTTTCAGAAAACAAAACATTTTTTGTGTGAAAATGATTTTGCCATTATGTATTAATTTTGTTGTTTAGCCAAGTAGTTTATGAGGTATAGGTAATTTATTTGTGAACAATTCACTTAGAAAACAAGACAAAACAAAAGTTTGACATTAAATAAATATTTAATATTTTTGCCATTTAGTTGCATCAAATTTGCAGTGAGCAAGCTTTTTCACTTCGCTTCTCAGACAGCTGATCGTCAGACGTCACACTCACACACACACACACACACACACACACACACACACACACACACACACACACACACACACATCAATCTTTCCTTTAGTTCGAGTGACAGACCTTTATTGTTGCACAATAGGAAACCCCCTCAACAATCCCCAGAGAGCTGCAGATAGCCATCACACACAGCATCAGATAACTAAAGCTTATCTCTGCAGATTAATATTCATCAAGAGCAACAGAACACGGTAATGTGATCAAGAGTCCAAACAGACGTACAGCAGGAGCCACCTCACAGTCAACACACCCGAAATAGCCACTTTCAGCATGTTTTACGCGTTTACATGCGTCTGAGACTCTCTCGTATCTCTGACACCTCTGAAGCTGCTGTTTTTATTATTTTAATCAGTCATCTGCAATCAAACAGCCCACAAAAACCTATAGAGCAGCATGCAATATTCATGATGAATGCTGCAGCTCTGCCGTATAATATTGCATTTCAGTTATTGTCAGGCGCGCCGAGGACCAGATGATCATAACATTTCAGTGATGTATGTTTTTAATTTAGAGGCTATGAAGTGTGTGTGTGTGTGTGTGTGTGTGTGTGTGTGTGTGTGTGTGTGTGTGTGTGTGTGTGTGTGTGTGTGTGTGTGTGTGTGTGTGTGTGTGTGTGTGTGTGTGTGTGTGTGTGTGTGTGTGTCTGTGACTGTCTGTGTGACTGTCTGTATTTTTAATACATTTTAAAGATTATTTGGTGCGAACAATGTTTTTTATATATATAAGGGTTTTTTGAATGGATTTATTATTAATATAGATTTCATACACTGTTCAAAAGTTTGAGGTTGGTAAGATTATTAATGTTTTTGAAAGTCTCTTCTGCTCTCCAAGGCTGCATTTATTTGAATATATTTAAAAATGTAATTTATTCCTGTGTTCAATATAAATTTTAAAAGAAGAGCATTTATTTGACATACATCTTTTGTAATGTTATAAATGTCTTACTGTCACTTTTAATCAATTTAATGATTAATAAAACTATTAATTTCTTTCGTTCTTTCAAAAACAAATCTTAAATTCTTACTATTCAACACATCAAACTGTTGTATTGGTTGAAAACACTTGTAGTGTACACATTGTATGGGCTTCTGTGATGGTGCTTTGCTGTCTTGTACAGCGTCTCTTTTACTTTTGAATGTTCTGCTAAACATTTCTATTGTTCCAAAGAAGAGCGTGTCACACTTAATAATAAAGTTTTCAAAAGGTAGTGATGCCATGGAAGAACCATTTTTGGTTCCTCAAAGAACTTTTCAGTAAACAGTTGCATTTCTTTCTAAAGAACATTCGAAAAAATCTAAAGAGCCTTTTTCCACTATAAAGAACTTTTTGTGCATTAGAAAGATTCCATGGATGTTAAAGGTTGTTAATGCTGAGAAAGAACTTTCACTTTTTTTTTACAATAACACAACAGTGGTACTGGTATCTCATAACAGCACAGCCAAATGTTATCTTACAATCTTTGGATATACATGTTCATACATATGCATATAAAATGATAACAAAAATATAAATAATAGAGAACCTTCACAGGTTGAAATGTCATTATGTGGTGAATTGAACCTGTTTTCGGTTTGATTAATCAATAGAGGTGTTTTGTTTGCTGTCATGATCCGTCTGCTCCAGCTAAAGAAGAACCTCACACACACACACGAGTGACATCACTGTGGTTTCCTGTCGGTACATCACCGTCGCCCTCGGAGACAGAGAAAGACAAGATGCGAGAGATGAGCCGCTTCCTGCGGGAGACACACACACACCCCTCGCTTCACACTTCTCTCTCTCTCTGTCTCTCACCAGCTCGCTTGAGATCTGTGAACGTGAAAATAGATTTTTGAGCAGATCTCAGAAATCACGACATCCTGCTTCTACTCACCTTCATCTTCTTCATCAAGATACCGTCTGGTATTTTAATATATCCGTGTTACTCGGGTGGTACTCTTTCAAAAGGTGCTAATATGTACCATTTATGGGTAAATACGCTACAAAGATGGACCTTTTGAAAGGTTTTATGCATATAAAGGGTGTAGAAAATCTCTCAGTGAACTCAAAGTAAGTAACTTGGTGCCTTAAAATTTTAAGTTAAACCAACAAATAATTTTTTTACGATGTGTGTGTGCCTGTGTGGCATGTTTCTTTATCCTGAGAAAATTAAAATGATATAATCAGGCCAGAGATGATTTATTCATTTACTTCTCAGCATACTTATTTCAGCGGTGTTTGCTTGTGCACCATGAACTAGTGCGTGTGTGTGACGTCTGTCTGTTCAAGTCAGGATAAGGTCACTGAGGTTTCACATTTTCTTCTTTATGTACAAACATCTGAAAAACATTTTTGTAAAGATGAACTGCAATTTATGGCAAAAAATGGCAATTTATGGCATCTTGGCAAAAAATGAAAACGAGCTTCTTTAGTGTCTGTATGTTTGTGTGTCTGTCTGTTTGTGTGTGTGTGTGTGTGTGCGTGTTGCATGAACACACTGCAACGCTGCGTAATCATCAGATCGTTTGTAACGGAAACTTTCTTTGCTTGATTTCTGTGAATTTGAAGTCACACAATGAATTCCTCCTGCTTGATGTTTTGTGCTGTAATCAAAGAGCAGACCCAGTTTTTTTTAGAAACTGCTCAAAAATGCAGTTTACAGTTCAGAACTTCATTCAGTTTTTGGGTAAAATGCCAAACAGGCATCCGAGGTTACGTCGAGACTTACAAACTTGAAATAATGTGCTTGGCATCTGGAATAAGCTGAACTTTCTGTTCAAGCTGTTCGTCTTTCGAACCTCGACTTCTCGGATCTATTTTTAGCTTTTACCCCATTTCTAGATTAAACCTATAAACCATTTGAGGCCAGTGATTTAATTTAGAGGCGCCTAAAAACCCAACGTTCACCATACGTTTTTTAAATCTCTTCTGCTCACCAAAGCTGCATTTATTTGATCAAAAATACAGTAAAATCAGTAATATTGTGAAATATTATTACAATTTAAAAAAAACTGTTTTCTATGTCAATGTATATTAAAATGTAATTTATTCCTGTGATCAAAGCTGACTTTTCAGTATCATTACTCCAGTCTTTAGTGTCACATGATCCTTCAGAAATCATTCTAATAAGCTGATTTGCTGCTCAAGAAACATTTCTGATTATCAATGTTGAAAACAGTCATAATTCTTTGCGTCTGTAAGGTGAATATTCATCATGATGTTAATAGTTTTAGTGTTTGTCATTACAGAAATGCATTAGTTTGCACAGACCGCGAGTGTAAAAGTGTTTCTATTCTTCTCCCCTGACCTTCGACATCCAGAACTGGTTTATGAACAGTGAAATCTGCTCTCATCACTGTTGTTCAATATAATACGGCTGGATTGACCTGTCAAGCTCATTTTGATAAATATGTTGTGTGTCATGGTGTATTTAAAATATATCAGTATATTTTAAATCTTTATTATTGCAGTGAACTCATCATCACTTCTCAGGTTACACTTGATCACCTCTATTGTCCAAAATAACACTTGTATATCATCTCTATTTCAAGACGCGTCGTTGCTTGGCAACTACATCTCATTGTGGTGTTATTGGTCACTAATTGTGGCGATTGGAAGCACTGAAGACCCACAGCTCTGTGATTGGAGTATTTCTCAGTATTTATAGATATTTATAGAAAGGAGTCTTTGCGTATGTCTTCTACAAAAACATCACGATGAGAGTCATAGTTTCTGCTAAAACTAAAGTTATGAGAGTTAATGTAATACTGTAAAACCATAAACCAAATCATTTTCTGAAGTGTGTAGTGAGTGTTTGTTCTGAATGGTTGCTAGAGTGTTCTAGGTGGTTGCTAGGTTGTTTTTAGGGTGTTCTGAATTTCTGCTCTAGGTGGGTGGTTTCTAGTGTGTTCTGAATGGTTGATATGTATTAGGTGGTTTTTAGGGTGTTCTGAATGGTTGCTATGGTGTTCTATGTGGTTTCTAGAGTGTTCTTCTGAATGACTGCTAGGGTGTTCTGGGTAGTTGCTTGGTTGTTTTTAGGGTGTTCTGACTGGTTGCTAGGGTGTTCTAGGTGGTTGCTATGTGGTTTTCTGGGTGTTCTGAATGGCTGCTAGGGTGTTCTGAATGGTTGCTAGGGTGTACTAGGTTGTTTTTAGGGTGTTCTTAATTTTCTGCCTTAGGTGGTTGCTGGGTGGTTTCTAGTGTGTTCTGAATGGTTGCTAGGGTGTTCTAGGTGGTTTCTATAGTGTTTTGAATGGCTGCTAGGGTGTTCTAGGTAGTTGCTTGGTTGTTTTTAGGGTGCTCTGAATGATTGCTAGGGTGTTCTGGGTGGTTTCTAGGTTGTTCTGGGTGTTTGCTAGGTGGTTGGGTGTTATGAATGGTTTTTAGGTAGTTGCTAGGGTGTTCTGGGTGGTTTCTATGGTGTTATGAATGGTTTTTAGGTGGTTGCTAGGTGTTTTTGATGGCTGCAAGAATGTTTTAGATGGTTGCTAGGAGGATGCTAGGTTCTAGAGCGCTGTTAGGGTGTTGCTCAGTGGTTTCTTAAAGAGATCGTCTAGTCCCTCGTAAGTGTGTTTGAGAACCTGTCCTCGTCAAGCTGTCATTCATGAGATTCTAGATTATTTGGCTGTGAATCTGGAGCCCTTCGTCTCATGATTAGAAACTTGGATGCCGTTTGTGTGTCCATAGGTGTGACTCTTTCTGTTGATGGTTGCTGTCATCAATCAGTGTGACAGTATGACATCAATATTGTGCGTGTGTGTGTTCCCATAACATCCCATAATCCTGCCTGTCCTTTACCGGAGTGATATGCAGTATAGAGATGCATTCATCCCTGGAACCAGAACATCAATCATGACAAACACAAACACACAAACACAAACACAAACACAAACAAACACACACACACACACACACACACACACACACACACACACAACACACACACACACACACACACACACACACACACACACACACACACACACACACTAAAGAAGCTCGTTTTCATTTTTTGCCAAGATGCCACAGTGTACTTGTAAATTGCAGTGCATCTTTACAAAAATGTTTATCAGATGTTTGTACATAAATAAGAAATTTTTCCACGATGCATTCTTGAACATAATTTTTGTCGTGCTTGATATGCCTAGTATAACTATTACTATTGATCAAACCTTGGTGCCAAGTTATCAGATTTTTGCCTGCTAAATGATATAACAGGTGAAAAAGAATCCTGAGACGATCACAGAGATGAAAGAATGCTTAGCGGCTGTATAGTTGATGTCCTCTAAAGAACTCTTATAGAAGAATTAAAAATAAATAACAAAGCTTTTGGCCAATTAGGAAGGTTTGCATTTTAAATTGACCACTCAATGTTTGCTGGTTGTAGGCTGTTATGGTAACAGTGAAAGTTCAATGCTGAACTCTTTGTTGAATTTTAGAAATCTATCATGAGTAACTAGTACACATACACACCGTAATGAAAACTGAACAAAATGTCTGGGTTATTTTTCATTTCATCCAGAATACAAAGTAAAAATGAAAAATAAATAAAACATTAATATATATATATCTATATGTAGGCCTATGCACCACAAAAATTATATAGTGATATATTTTTTAAGACATTTTTTTTAATAATTGTAAAAATTAATACATCTAAAAAAAAAATACAATTTAAAAAAATAAATATATACTGTATATGCAGTTTGTACTGATTTATGTATATAACCTATATGCATAATTACTAGTAATGTTTCTGGTACAATGCCAAAATGTTATTATCCCCGAATGCAAAAACTGAAGGAAAAAAGAAAATATTTTGAAATATGACTTGGACATGTTTATGACAGGTTTCATACATGCATGTTTTTCATAGTCATACATGTGTTTATACATGGAAGTTTAATGCCCTGACATCAGGAATTGTGTATGTGTTTGTCCCAGTGTTTGTTTTTCCAAAGACCCATAAATGAGGCTGTATAGTGATCCAGCTATGTACACGGCCAGATGACATGCTTTATGTTTCTGTGCTTGTTTATGGCACATGTGTTTCTGCTTCTGCCGTGCGTGTGTGTGTGTGTGTGTGTGTGTGTGTGTGTGTGTGTGTGTGTGTGTGTGTGTGTGTGTGTGTGTGTGTGTGTGTGTGTGTGTGTGTGTGTGTGCGTGTAGTAATGGGGGTGTTGAAGACTCCCTGTAGTTCCTCTTTCAGACACTTTAATTAGATAAAAGGCGTCTGGATTAAAGGCAGTTCCTTAATGCAAACTTCCCTCCAGTGCGGTGGAGAGCTGATTTATGGGGCATTAGCAGACAGTGCTGCCCAGTCAGGAGCTCCGCAGGTGGGGGAGACAGCAGTCCTCCACCCCCACTGAAGGAGAACCAAACACCAGCCTGCTGTCACCACTACAGACACACACACTTACAGCTGAATACGCTCATCTTACTTGCTATTTTACATGAATATGCAGAAGCAATAATATGCTTTCCTGTAGCTCAACCAATAGATCATAACACTAGCAATGCCAAGGTCATGAGCTTGATTCCCAGGGAAAGCAAGAACTGAAAATAACGTAAACTTGAATGCTTTAGATAAAAGCGTCTGCCAAATGCAAATATTGTGAATGAGTCATATTCTACTGAAAATAGTAAATATTGATCTTTGTTTGAGAATGCAAATACTCAACCAATGGGGTGCGACTATCTGTATGACCGACCAAGGGGAGTGTTTAGGAAACCTCTGTGAAAACAATCATTACTTTTTCAATTCTGTGGAAATTACTTCACATTGAAGCAGTGTTGTTTATTTAGTGTTATTTTAGTATAATTTTTTTTTTTACATTTTGTGCAACTTTTTTTCAGTTTTAATTTTAGTTTTATTTGCTTTTGTCATTTTTACTTCCTATTTCTTTATAGCTTGAATTTATTTTTATTTGTTTTAGTTTAGTAATTTTATGATTTTTAATTTTCTCTGTTTTTCATCTAATATTTATATTTTATCTTATTTAATTTCAGCTTTATTTCAATTACCAATAAATAAATATATAAATAATTTTAGTTAACAACTAAACTGCATTTAAGGACCATTCATATAATAAATCTAAAAAATTTATGCAAATGAAAGGCCAATTCAGGTTATTTTCCTCTGAACAAATAAGAAAATGAACTACTTGGTGGTTCTGAATTTTCATTTCTTGTCTGAACATGTCCATAGAAAGGCATTGTTTTCAATTCAAAATTTAGTTTGTAATGAATTTTCATTCTTACACACACTTTATGATTTACTGTGTGTTTATGTTCTGTACCTACAAAAAATTCAAGATTGACAAAAAAAAACTTACTAAATGTTGTGCATGTACTTTCTGTTACTACATAGGCCTACACAAATCACAATTCTAAAATTCATATTTATATTTAAATTAGCTTGAGTGCAATTCAAAGTAAGCTATATCCTATCAATTTGTTCCAATATAGTGCCTAGAATTTTAGCATTGGATAGTTAAACATCTATTAATTAATTAATTCATAAACTACATACATATAACTGGAAATCACTGATAAAAATGGTTCCATTTCATTAAATTGATTATTTAAACTAGTATTTGCTGTTGCATGGTCATTAGCTTAGAAACATGCCAACATTATGCTAACCTGACTCTTCTGTGTGCTAGTCAAGTTTGTTGTGACTGGCCTTGTCCACACTAACTTAACGTTTTCATTTGAAACCGCACCTTTTTCTCTCCATTTTGGCCTTCCGTCCTCCACATTGAGATTGCGTTTTTGTCCAGCGAAAATTTAGCTTTTTGATAACAGTGGATAAATTGAAAACGCAGTTTTTGCGCTACAGCGTGGACTGAAAGCAGTATTTGAAAACGATGACGCATGTTTAGTCATGTGACGGATATTGAACTGATAGATAGGCTATGTATATTTATCTACCGCTATTGTGCTAATTATATTCTATTCACTTTCACACTGTTGCTAAATATGTTACTTTGTACACTCTTCACTCGCAATTCCAGTCCTGCAGCAAACATATGGTGAGTGAGTGCGACCTGGACCCATTAATGAATGGTGTGATTTTATTTTATTGGCTAAAATGATCCTGTCAGAAGAATAGCATGAGAACTTTATTATGTCTGTTCCCTCTGTGAGCGTTTGTAGCCTACGGTTTTACGCATGCGCAATAACGGGAATTCAGTGTTTTCCCGACGATTCGGTGTGGATTAGAAACTTTAGGAAAACGCTGTTTTCAAATGTATCCAGATCAATAGACGTAGCATTGATGCCCATGTAAAGTGTCTCAGATTAGTCTCTTATGAGACTTTGTTTCAGTTTGTATGTTCCCTTAGAAGGCTGTGGCAGTTCTGTGTGTTTTGGCACAGAGCATTTACATTTATTACTGTTCATTGAACCAATGCATTTATTTGTTTGTTTTATGCTTGCAGGGCTAGTTGGTGGATTATCCCATTTGCATTGAGAACTTCAGGTATATCGGCTGCATCCGAAATCGCATACTTTCCTACTATATAGTTGGCGAAAAACAGTATGTGATAAAAGAATTATGTCTGAATTCACAGTACTCATAAAAGAGAAGGCAAAAAGTACCCGGATGATCTACTACTTCCTGCGAGATTCTGAAGTTTTCACATGATGGACATTTACTGTCCCATGAGACCACGGGAGAGGATTTATGAATGGAGGTGGAGCGACACAACTGACGCTGGTAGGTCACATGATAATGACAACATGGCGGATGTAGTACGTACAGATTACATTCACACTATACACACTCATACTATATATAACATCGTTTTTTAGCGGTCATGAATTAATTAATTATTCAAAATAAGTATCTATTCAAGAAAGTAACTTTATTTTGGATGCAGCCCCTGTTTGTTGTATACTGTTAGTTAATTGAAAACAATAAAGCTAAAAAGACTGGTAAAGACTCATTAGAGTGTGAATAGAACAATTAAAGGGACAGTTTACGCCACATGAAATACAAGTTGTTTTTGCCCATCTTGAATAAACAATATAATATCAAGGACATAAAAGTAGCCTATAGTTGTAATAGAAAAAGAAAGAAAGATATTTAGTTTCTTCGGATCAAGCAGTGACTGCAGCCGTTTCTATGGAGACAGAAGTTTGTGAGTTGGATGTTATTTTTTGGTTTGAGCGTGTGAGAGAGAACGAGATCTACACAATAGGTGGTGTTCGTCTGTGCATGTGTGTGTTTCTGTGCTTCCTCACTGTAGCCTAATTTATGGCAATCCCCATAGGAATTCACACAACTCAGCTTTTCCCCAACAACAGCCAGAGAACACATCTCTCTCCCTCTCTCTCTCTCTCCCTCTCTCTCTCTCTCTGTCTCTCTCTCCCTCTCTCTCTCTCTCTCTCTCTCTCTCTCCCTCTCTGTCTCTCTCTCTCTGTCTCTCCCTCTCTCTCTCTCTCTGTCTGTCTCTCTCCCTCTCTCCCTCTCTCTCTCTCTCTCTCTGTCTCTCTCTCTCTCTGTCTGTCTCTCTCCCTCTCTCTCTCTCTCTCTCTCTCTCTCTCTCTCTCTCTATCTATCTGGGAGTTCGTGAGTAGGTAACTAAATGTTTTGAGGATCATCACATTTCACTCAGTGATGCTTGTTAAAGCCCCACTGAAGTGCCTTGTGTTGACATAATTTTCACTGAAACAGGAAGTCAGGGCGGGACATATCGAACAGCTCCTCCCCTTTTTAAAAATATCCAATCGCATTTAGTTTATATCACAGCTCAGCCAGAGCCGTTGAGCTCAGGAAAGCTGCAGTTTCCTCATAATCTCGAACCGTTTCTCCTCCTAATCTCCTCCATATCGCTTCAAAATAAGGCATTCTGTGCGGAAATCAAACTTGTCCGATACTTTTTCTGTTCTGCGACGTGTCTCTGGACCGGAGCTGCGGCGGTTCGCGTGACAGTAACGTGAAACCAGACTTCATTCGCCCCAATGGAAAGCATACTTACACTGTCTGAATCGTTCCCTATATAGTGCACTATGTGCCATTCACCATGTAGAAAATAGTAAATGTGTGAACAAGTGACCTATTTAAGCCGCAGCTTCTGCGTCGATTTATAATGTGGGGGGCGGAGCTTCAGATTCTAGAGAGCATTTGACAGAAAATCTGATGAGAAGCTGAAGGGCAGAGTGATGTCATCAAAATCTGATCCATGTTGGCGAAGTGAGATACTGTACGTTTTGAATGCTTATCTTCTAAATGCAAATGTTGTCATTGTTATGGAGCACACTAGCTTATAGATAAGGCTAACATATTCATACTAAAAGCCAAAAAAAACATTAAGATTAGGGATTTGAACAGACGCTCGACACTTTGGGGTCAGTAAGACTTAAAAATGAAGCAGCACAACTGTTTTCAACACTGATAATAAGCAATGCTTCTTTACAAGTTCATAGAATCTCTAACTAACCTTGTTTGTGTGGTTTATTTACAATTTACAATCTATCAATCTAGTCTCATGCCAATAAATCTAATTTTTTTACAATTGAAACAGGTGTATTTTAATACATTATTTATTTTTTATGTTTACTTCCTGATCATTGTGTGTTACTGTAACCACACTTTATCTAAATGTGTGACTGTAGTGTGTGTTTATGTAGCTATTATATGTTGGAGACAACATTTTCTCAGAAAGGAGCCTCGTCTGACGAAACCTTCCTTCGTGGACGACCTCAAAGGTAAGGAAATGATTCATAAGGGTTTGGTTTAGGGTAGGGTTTGGGTTTGTCGATCATAATTATAATTAGCTTCATATAAAAACAACAGAAGTCTGTTATGTGACCTCATTTAGATGTGTATTGTAAAAGACCACTGAATGCAACAAAACATTACAGTGACATGTTTACTGGATCAACTGTATTACTGTAAAAAATAAACAGGAGTATGACAACTTTTTGTGATGAATTTTAATACGCCTTGGATGAAGCTAAAACCAGGGTTATTATAGTTTTCAAATGAGCTGAAATAATATTAAATATACTATTTCATTTAGTTTAACATGATCTATTAATTCCAAATTGCATTACTAATATTATAGTTAGTAATGTAATCTAGATGACTAATTTTAGGTTATGTATTCTGACTACTTTCTGATAACTTTTTACTTATTTATCACATTGATTTGAATTGGATAATCTTGTACCATATTGATATAAAAATACAAAGAGAAAAAAAATATATCCCACTTTTTATCAACACCATGAAGTGCATTAAATATTAGGCTATACATTACATCAGGGTTTCCCAGACTGGGGTTCGTGAGTTTAATGAAAAGCTATTAAGTAATTAAATCATAAAAATAATTAAAAAATTTTTAATTAAAATAAAAATTAAACATACACTGAAAAAAAAAAGATTAAAATATATTTGTTTACCTGGATGTCATGTGACCATTAACCGACATCAGAGAACAGTGAATTTAATTATATTATTATTTTTCATTATTAGTATTGACTTAATTTTATTGTTGATCTAATTTATTAGCTTAAAATCTAAGGGCTTACTTCAAGTAAAAATACTAGGGCAAAGAGGTTCCACTGACAAGAAAAAACTTGGGGAATCCCTGCATTGCATGTAAATATGAAATGAGAGAATTTATACATATTAATGTAAAGACAAAAGCCTTCCGAAGACAGTAATACAAATTACTCACTGATTGATCATTCAAATAATAGCCTAATTAATGTGTTCCTCAGGAGCTGATTAGATATGCATTGAGAAAACACAACTTTTAGTTTCACTTTTATTCAAAGGACCATTTTGAATATAACAAAGAATCAATAAATTGAATAATTTACTGCCATTGTGAGAGTAAGATGTAATCAATAGAAAAGTTACTAGTCTGATTATAAGTATTTTAAAATGTAAATCTAATTACAAGTAGGCCAACTTAATTTTTGGAATCATATTACGTAATCCAGATTACATGTAATCATTTATTACCCAGCACTTTCTTTGCATTTCAGCACACCTGGCAAAAACGTCCCAAGTCCTTCACTATAGGCAACTGTAGCGAGTCGGGAAGGTCTTGTTTTTAAAGTTTCGTTATAAATTGGCAATAAAAATACATGAACATTCTTACAGGCCTATAGCCGCTTTAAAGTTACTAAAACTAAAACAAAAATGATTGAAACCTACTTAGACATATATTATATGAATGTGGACTTTCAGTGCTCAGGAAAATGTTAATTTTAGTCTGTTCCTCACTCAAAGCTGTTGCATGACAATAGAAGAGCGCTTGAGTCATATGGACGACTGTTACAATACTTTTGTCTTTTTTTGGACCATGACAGATTCTTCAAAACAGGTTTAACGACATGAGGGTGAGTTAATGACAGAGTTCATTACTGAGCGAACTATCCCTTCAGTGAGTGTGACAGAAGATCAGACACTGAGGCCACGGGCGCTTTGGCTCCATCATGTCGGAGTCAGTCGCAGGTTTCAGTCGGCTGGTCGTAGCGTGTGAAGAGCGAACGGAAAGCGCTTGGGCATATGGGGGCAATGCCGTTATCTGATGGATGAGAAAGAGGAAAACAAAAGGAAATCAGATAAAGCATCTGACTTTGTGGGTTTTCTCCAGGGTGAAGTGAAGCAGGTACTGGCTTGTGCTGGGTCTTGTCAGTCAGTCAGGTGACTTACACATCCATTTACACAAAATATAAATCGAAATTATATTTTGTATTAAGAAAATGATGCCTACTTTACAACCTTTTATTTTTTATTATTTAATTTAATTAAGACATTATTTACTTTAGAGTTAACATTCCCATTCTACTATTCACTAATATCAGTGTGGACACCTTTTTATTTGTAATAAAAGTTTTTTTTAAATTCAGTACAATGAACATATAATTATAACTGTACTTTGAAATGTACTAATGAAACATCATTATATATATATATATATATATATATATATATATATATATATATTATAAAATCAGCATATTTCCCTGATTTCTGAAGGATCATGTGACACTGAAGACTGGAGTAATGGCTGATGAAAATTCAGCTTTGATCACAGAAATAAATTATATTTTAAAGTAGGCTATATTAAAATAGAAAACAATCATTTTAAATTGTAATAATATTTCACAATATTGCTGTTTTTCTGTATTTTTCATCAAATAAATGCAGTTGAAACTTTTGACCGGTACTGTTTTCACACACACACACACACACACATATATACAAACTTTTATTCTAGATGCGATTTGACAGCACAAATATATATATATATATATATATTTTGGGGTCAAATATGACCTGAACTTTTCTTAAGATTTTCAGAAAATTCACTCAAAACATGTTTGTCCATTACTTACATTCATAGTTTTTCACATTGTGTATATGTGCAAAAATTCTTTTTTTTATTCGTAAAACAATATTATTTGATATGTAAATGTTTTTTGTTTTTTTATGTGGACTACACACCTGAGTTTTTTACACATCATCACGCTTGTGCACATACTGAAGTGACAATAAATTGCTAGATAATTAAAAACAAACAATCAAGAAATAACTTTGTGTTCTCTAGTTCTAAAACCTATGATCTGATGCTTTCTTTTAATGGCGTTTCAAAGTGTTGAACTATTAAACTGTTGATGTCAACAAAGCAAGCCTGTGTGTCTTTTTAGAAGCATATTTGTTTGAACTGATGCGTGAGTTATCAAGATGGCTGCCGCTGGGGCAAATGTGCCGTCCCTCGGGGCAGAGACGAGCCGGCAGCGCTGAGAGCTTCTCCTTTGTGTTTGTGGAGTCGTCGTCCAGTGTTTCCTCAGACAGTGATCTGCTTGATCCAGCAGGGTTACAGAGATAAACACACTAGAGCTGTTTTACAATGAATTATCTTTAAAGCCACGACGTTTGGGATATATTTGAGTTAGCGGAATACACAAGGTGAATTACATTCTTCAGTTTTAGGAGAACTATTCCTTTAACAAATATGTAATATTTTGTTTACTTATCCATTTGTCCTTGCTTATGTTGTAATTAGCTGGTTTTGTGTTCGGAGTTCAGTGTCTTTGTGGACTAAATAAGCTCTTGGTATTGGTGTCGGGTCTAGGCATCTGTCCGGTTTCCTGGCCAGCACAAGCTTTAGATGCATTAGGAGAGTTTGGATTACAGAGACCAGGACACCACCGTGACACTAATACCCAGGAATACACTTTAGACACCAACATGCTCTGAACTGACCCAAGAAAGACAGACAGAGGAGGAAAGAAAAAGGATAAAACTTCATTTTTACGTTAATGTGTGGATCATGCTTCTGTCAGTCTGAGGTCTGCATGTGAATCTGGGGCTGGTGAATGTAGGTCTGTCAGGGCAGTGGGGTCAGAGCAGGCTTACGCTGTAATCCCCCCAGCAGACGTCCATATCAGGAGGTGTGGCGCTCACTCGTCTAGACGGCCCGTAGACTTCCCCCTCCCCCAGAGACCTGCTGTTCCTGGCACACAACCGGCCCCCGGGGCGTTCCACTTACACTGAGGGAATTTGCTCTCACAGAAACTCGTTCACATCATCAAATATTAAAACTTGGCACAGATGTAAATAAAATGTGATTCTGAAATTAAAGTGCAATGTGGGTCATTAAAGAGATTGTCTAAATAAGATAATGTATTTCAATGATTTTTACTGTTTATCATGAGTACTGTTTTTAAATAGAATTTTCTGCACTCATCATAACAAAATGCTACTTTTAGAGCCGAGCATAAGAAAATCTCAATAAACAGTATAGAATTGTTTTACGCAAAGGCCTATGATGACTGCAAAAGTGTCTTAATTTGTGGGTGCATTTGCAAGAAAACAACCTTCATATTAGCAAAACACACAAATTCAGTGATATATTCGGTATTTTTTGTTTTATTTTGGCATTTCTTTGTTTGCATTTATATTAAGCAAAGTGCATCTCTTTTTCATCTCATCAACACATTGCACAAAACATAAATAACAATGCATATAAAACTTCGTATTTACAGGTAATAATATATTTATATTTAACATAAAATACATTTTAGCTTTTATTTCACTTAATTAAATCTTAGTCATTTATTAAAGTCAAAGTGAGTTTTCGTTTTCAATTTCTCTCATAAAACATCGTCCGCTTCTCGCAGAAACAAAACAACATAGTCCATAAAAGGTAAGGGCTAGTCCGTCACCATAGCGATGAAGGAATGGGGGCGTGGCAAGGGACGGGGCTGGCTGTTATCGGTTATTAAATATGACCTCCAGCCAGCAGGGGCAGCTGCTGATGAACTGTCTGGTGTAACACTGTCCCCAGCCCTTCACGAAACTGATCTGGACGGTGAAACCCGTCCTCGGCTGCTGGCTAAACTCGTGGTCGTTGGGCCGTTGCAGGCTCCCTGCCTTCTCAAAGTCGAAAGCCTTGATGGAAAACCCGGGGAATACTTTATGCACCAGCAGCGTCCGCGAGTCGGGGTTGTCCAGTGTGGCTGACTTGATGAATATGGGGTAGCAACTCCGGTTATACACCCACACGCCGTCGGGTTCGCGGCTGAGCTGGATGCCGTAGCCGATCTTGGTCCGAACCATTTGCACCAGTTGACTCTTGTTTTCGGAGGCGAGCTGGCCCAAGCAAAAGCCCGTGCCCTGAGGTAGGTCATAGAAGATGTCCAGAGATGGCTCCTGGACGGAGTAGAGGCGCCCGACGCGGGTCTTTTCCTCCCAGTACGCCACCACACACCAGTGAGGCTGTTCTCCACGCTCCTGAAGAGCCAGGGAATCTATGGAGAGACAAAGAAGGACACTGTTATTAATCATGCCAATTTAATTTCATGAACTTCATTGAATCCCTGCTGGAAAAACCAGGGCAACCCAGATAATGGTGGTCAAATTGGTACTTGCTGGTCCAAAGTGGACTACAAGATGGTCTACCAGGCTGAAACCAAGACCAACAGTGGATAAACTAGATTATGACAAATTTGGACTAGAAAGAACCATCAGAAACTGGTTACAGAGTAAAAGTTAATGTTATTAATTACGCCAATTTAACTTCATCAAGTAACCTTCATTGAACCCCTGCTGAAAAAACCCAGTTACTAGATTAAAATGGTCAAACTGGTAGTTTCTGGTCCGAGATGGTCTACCAGCCTGAATCCAAGACCATTAGTAGGTACTGGGTAGGACAACTGATTACCCATCTAGACTAGATTATGACCAACTTGGAATAGTAAAACCCATCAGAAACTGACTTTCCAACAGAGTAAAAGTGTTGTCCAGGAAGAACGAAGAGAGGAGAACGACTAGATTAGACTAGTACAAAAAGGTAAACACACACACACACACACACACACATATTCACACAACATCGCATGCCATCTATCCAGGAAAACTGTCCTGAGCTCTGCCAAACATATCTTGCATCCTTAATTTCAGATGTGGGAATGTGAGGAATCTGCCGCCCCGTGCGGAGCAGCGCCACTGGCCTCCAGCGCTTGTTTACATTAGCAGTGTTGCTTATCATTCGTCTGTCCCGAACGCCAACCCGAACAATGTTCTGACGTCAATGCGACAATAAATCTGCAATCGTGCTCGCCCTCGCCAACCAGCGGCTGGCTATATGTGATGTAATAATGCAATGAAAACTTAGCCACGCCTACAGGAAATCTCATTGGTCCTTTTCCTTCCCCATATATTAAATATCACATTTTGATTCTTTGAGAAATGTTTTTGCTTTCAGCGAAGAGAGAAAACTGACCAGACATCTGGTTAGTAGTACACCATGTTAAAGAGCTCAGTTCTTGAGTCATCGGGACTCTTTGTCTGTCTACAGGACAGTCTCTCTTTAATCTCAGATAGGGTGAGTAGGCCGTAATTTAGCAGTGTAGTTAATTACGCACCAGCCCAGACTAACTTGATGACTAGAGTAGGTAGAGCCTTCATTACAACCCTTACAAACATGCATGTTTGGATATGTTACCAAGGGAATACCAATTATACAGTTCGAAGAGCTTACAGTGCCATTTAAGTAGCATGGTATAATACAGTAATCAAACAGTATCGTGGTATATATCCAAATAACATAGTATTACTGAACACACTCTTGTACCATGAAAAATGGATATGCCTTAAATATACCATGGCATTACCATGGTGCAGTGATGGTGTCACATGGTAATACCAAATTAGGGAAATTCACAAACTATAGTATATAATAGTAATCCAAGAATACCATGGTAGTACCGTGGTACTTTTGCTACTTTTAAGAAATATTTTTTTATAGCAAGGATGCATAAAATTGATCAAAAGTGACAGGAAAGACATTTATAATGTTACAAAAGATTTCTATTTCAAATAAATGTCGTTATTTTAAACTTTCTATTCATAATCCTAAAATTAAAATGTATCACGGTTTCAACAAAAAATATTCCGCAGCAACTGTTTTCAATATTGATAATAATCAAAAATGTTTCTTGTGCAGCAAATCATCATATTAGAATGATTTCTGAAGGATCATGTGACACTGAAGACTGGAGTAATGATGCTGATAATTCAGCTTTGATCACAGGAATAAATTACGCTTTACTATATATTCACATAGAAAACAGCTGTTTTACATTGAAATAGTAATATTTCACAATATTACTGTTTTACTGTTGTTTTTATCAAATAGATGCAGCCTTGGTGAGCATAAAAGACTCTTTCAAAAATATATTTTAAAAAATCTGACGCCACTATGCAGTATCATACCAATAACATGGTTGCTATGTGTCAGACTGATGCTATTTTAGTCTGGATAGTTGACTAGTCTCTTTGACAACATCATAAACAGCAAGCAAACCTAAGTAACACACACAAACACAAATCATATATCGAACAGACCTCTGAGTGTGTGTGTATGAGTGTGTGTTCAGACAACACAATGTGTTTAATCAAATAAAGACATAGAGACACACACATAGAGTGTGTGTGTGTGTGTGTGTGTGTGTGTGTGTGTCTGTGTGTGTGTGTGTGTGTGTGTGTGTGTGTGTGTGTGTGTGTGTGTGTGTGTGTGTGTGTGTGAATTGAGGTGTGTGTATAGGTTATGAATTTACTGACGGGTGTGTGTGGCGTCTCAGTGTCGGTTGGATGACCACAGTGTCACCCCGAATGACATGGTGACAAGCAGACGCAGAGAGCGTCCTGAAATAGAGTGTGCAACATGACACACACACACACACACACGCACAAACACACACACCTCATGTCTTCTGCAGCCTCGAGTGTTCAGTTGACATCCTGAACTCTATTAGACCAAGCGCTCTCAACAAGGCCCTTATGATTTCTAATGAATCGTGAAATCAGTCATAAAAATGGAAGTTTCTGAATAGCATGGAATGTCATGGAATTGGGCAAATTTTAGATTAATAAATCAAAAGAATCAAATTACGATATGGACTAGTGTCAGTAATTATTGCACAAAAACATAAGCTCAAAGATCTTCACGACAAACCACAAAAGAAAAGTCCGTTAAATTGAAGAAATGATACTATTGTACAGTAAGATGTACTTCTCAAAGTAGTAGTAGGCAGCAAAAATAACAATTATTGCTACTAAAATATCATTTTAGATTACTGTTATTTGATTTTGATGATTATTTTAAGGATTATTTGAATTAAGAGGTTTTTTTAATTTATTAAAACTACAGCACTTTATTTGATAAAAATAAAAATGCAGTGTTTTATTGTAAATTAATTGTATTAAATTGTAAAAGATTGATTAAATTAAGGTCTGTGAAATCTGTTGATTAGACATGCTGTTTAATGACTAAAATGAAATTAAACCATTAAAATGTAATCCAGAAAAATTAAAACAGAAAAAATGGTAACACTTTACAATAAGGTTAATTAGTTAACATTTAGTTAGTGTATTAACTAACATGAACCGACCATGAGCAATACATTCATTATAGTATTTATTAATCTTTGTTAACATTAGTTAATAAAAATAAAGCTGTTCATTGTTTGTTCATGTTAGTTCACGGTGGATTAACTAATGTTAACAAGATTTTAATAAAGTATTAGTAAATGTTGAAATTAACATTAACAAATATTAATAAATGTTGTATAAGTGCAGTTCATTATTAGTTAATGCTAACTAATGTAGTTAACTAATGTTAACTAACGAACCTTATTGTAAAGTGTTACTGAAAACATTTAATTTGGGAACGGATTTCATAGGTGTCCGATAAACCTCTCCCCCCCCCCCCTCTCTCTCTCTCTCTCTCCCCCTCCCTCTCTCTCTCTCTCTCCCTCTTCCATCCCCCAAGCAGTTTTGTTCTGTCTTTCTCTCTCCTAGAGGGGACAAGAAGACTCTTTACACACACACACACACACACACACACACACACACACACACACACACACACACACACACACACACAGGGTCTTTGTTTGTGGTTGAGCTGAAGTCAAATCTCCATTTAGAGCTTTACTGCCTCAGGTAACAAACCATCCTTCCTCTGTCCACACTGGCTCCCTTTGGTCTGAGCGCTCAAATACACACACACACGCACTCTGGTGTTTTTGGGTATAATGTCGGGGCAAAGTTTTTTTCATTTAAGGAGACTCAGCTTTTTAAACAATCACTCTGTACAAGAAACGAACACAAAAGAACAGCACAAAAGTGTCTGGACATCTAATGGAATCACACACACATGCAGACGCGAGTCACTCAGCAGTCTGGAGAAGTTAATGATTATTTCTGTCTGTCTCCACACACACACACACACACACACTGGAGGGAAGTCGGTGTTTTTATTGATCTGCTCTCGTCTGGCTGAGGTTCACTCTTTTACGAGCAGTCAGCGCTCTTCTCTGACGGCGCACGCGGGTCGAGTGAGGTCAGGGGTCAGAGGTCAGGGGCCGCTTCTAAAGCTAAACCAATGATGACGACAACACACAGTGACATTCAACATGGGTTATGCCAACTCTTCAGACGCCACAAAAACAAGAGTATAAGAACACAGAAGCAAAAAAATGGCATACTGCAAGAAAAAAAAATTCTCGCAATTGCAAATTGTGCTCATACGACTAACTATAAAATAACTTTTCCTAATATATTATTATATTTAAAATAAATATTATTATTATTATTATTATTATTATTATTATTGTAAAATAAAACAATTGAGCATTTAAGATTTTTTTTATAACAATTATTATTTTAAATAAATAAATAAATATATTTTTAAAAATATTATTTTATATTAATATTTCACTGTAAAATAAAAAAATATTATAGAAACTTTTTTTTCCCTATATATTATAAGAAACAAATATTTTTGTTATTACGATTATTATAACGTAATAAAAATATGAAACAAAACAGTACAACTGTAAACGTACAATACTTATTTATTCATATTGATATTTAGCATTTATTTACTTGCAAACCTGCAACTAACTATAGAAGAAGACCGTTTACACTATAGACCTTATGTAGCCCCGCCCCTTTTCAGCGCTGTGCTCGTTGTCTTTTGTCTTCCTGTCTGTATTTTCACCGCGATCTTGCGTATTTATGAATGAACGGCTCGTTTTAAAATCTTCCCGGTCTACTGACATTTGTTAAGACATCTGCTTAAAACATTACAATCCTCATTATAACTTTCGTTAACTTTAAATTAAGTAAATCCACTTCAAAAGCTAATTACTCCTGAACAGCGATGCCATAGAAATATACAGAGCGACCGCAAAAACGGAAGTTCAAAGACAATATTCTAAAGATGGCGGCGCCCTCGTTTCTCTGGCGCATAAGGTCTATAGCGCCTCTAGTGGTCAGTTAACTACTTGAACCACAAACTAAGAAGCAACATTCAATCGAGCGTTGGCATTCACGTACTTGAGCAGAGTTCGTGTCAGGCCCTAGAAAATGATCAAACACAACTGGCAGACGTTTAGGATTCGTCATGCAAAATACCAACTAAACAAACAAACCCAGAGGCAACTTCTCTGATGTGTGTGTGTCAGTTACAGCTCTATAAATATTATCTTTTTCCTCGGGCGTCTGTATTATAGCAACAATCTCACACACGCTCGACCGAGAGACAAGCAGACAGACGGACAGAAATGTTTGGCAGCTTCTTTGTTTGGAAGTCAATAAAGGAAACTGGCAATTAGATGGAGAGCCATTACATAACACAAACACACACACACACGCACACAGAGCCAGGAAAACCTGCAACGCACAGGAAATACTTCATGTTGTCCTCCATTGTGCACTAATACGAGGATCAGACCTCTCAGATTTTATGACGCACAGGTCGTATACTGTACGCTCGCTGTGGGAGTGTCAGGGCAAAGGAAACGGTTTATGAAATCATGTTGATCATGAGGTCAAAGGTCAGAGGTGTAAGCCTCTCCACCAATAAAAAGCCACGACTATATTATATTATATAAAATAGCATTTTAAAATATGATTACAGCACTGGGTGGAGCCTGTTGTGAGGTAACACCAGTGTTGATGTGCTTTCCTGTTTAGATGTGCATTTCAATTGTTCAATGCAATCGAGCAGCCAGTCAGACCGGAGCCGGCGAAAGAGTTTCTGAATGAACGGATCATGTGTGTGTGTGCGTGTGAGTGTGAGAAAGCGTCCCGTCGCTCTGTGTGTTTAGTTAAGCGATTAGAGGATTAAGGAAATGTTTGTGGCTGAGGTGTCTGGATCCTGAGGGTGTTTGTGTGTGAGTGACAAAAGTCTTCCAGCACTGAGAAATGGATGAAGAGCTGATGTCAAATTAAGCCAAACGTCCAGCTTGATTGAGGAAGTGGTCGGTAACGAGCGAAACTTACAACAAAGCGTTCACAGTTCAAAACATGCCGTCAAACGAAGCAGCTCTGGACGCTCAAGGAACTGCTTTGTGTCGTTTTCTCCAAATGTTTTCTTTCCGCTTGGCGGAGGCGCCCGGGAGGCCCGACTCAAGACTCAAGGCTTTTTCCTCCGAGGAATGATGTCATTTCCTGTGCTGCCCTTTCCTCCTCGGCTAACCCAAACAACCCTGGAATGAGGCTGGAGGTTGTCACAGTAACAAGGCCCCTAAAGGAGGGATTAGAGTTGCCGAGGGCCCTACAGTCATTCACGGGACCTTTATAAAGGCCTGATTGTGGATCTGGCAGAACGGTTTCAAGAACAGCTGAACCGGATGAGGTGCAACACACTTACAAAATAAGGTCATTTTTTGTATAAGGTCATAGATCGAAAGCAAATATGTTTCATATACAAGTCAAAACGAGGATCAATTGATCCGATGAAATCAGTTTCGCACTCAACTTTATCCGTTTCGAAAACAAGCGAAAAAAACTCTCCGGACAAAATTCATATGAAAGCATGAAGAGAAAATAGTGGCTAACGGCTGATTTTATGCAGATATTTAGGCAGTAGTTTAGAGAGTAATTTAATATTAGCAAAGGAGATCTACACCTTAAATAAATACAGCTTTTATGCTAAATTTACTAAAGAATATGTGGATAATTTTACATAAAAAGATGTCAGATTGATTTTTAAAACAGATGCAAAACTACAGATGCAAGCAGATGCAAATCGCAATAATTTAAAATTGGTTAAATATAAAATAAAATATATATATATTAAAAAAAATGTTTTGGCTTGGCAAATAAATTAAATATAAAAAAATATTGAAATAAAGCATACAAATAAACAGCACACAGAAATGTAAGCCAACACTAACAGAACAAAGATTAGTAAATGCTATAAAAAATATATAGTTCATGTTATATAAGGCATTAACTAATGCCAACAAATGAGTTCAGAAAACCTTCTTAACTCGTTTGCTGTTGTTGTCATATTAAGGTTAACTCTTAATAACTTCAGACTAACCCAGACAAGCAATGCTCAGACTCACATCCAGTAATCCAGAACACACACACACAAACACGTGTTTAGATTTACTTAGCTATCTAAATGAGAACGTTTTATATACGTAATGGTTTTTATACTGTACAAACTGTATATTCTCTCCCCTTACACTAACCCTATCCATCACAGAAAACTTTCTGCATTTTTACATAAAAAAAAAAAAAAACTTTAATCACTTTATTTTTATACCAGATTTACAAATGAGGAGGGAGGTTTATGGAGATTTTGGTCTCCTCTGGGTACAAATTTGTAGTTTGTAGTCCAAAATATAGTTAAGTAGGTACACACACACACACATTTAAGTTGAAGTGTGTTACGCAGTGTCTCCAGATCTCTACCTGTCTCATGTCTAGAGCAGCAGAAGAAAAGGGCAGAGCGAGTGAATTAGAAGGTCAGAGAGACGCTTTCATTGGGAGTGTGTTTCCTGTGTGTCAGGCTTTTCTTCCGCTGCCTGAAACTTTTCTTCCTCCCCCTCATCCCTCCTTCCCTCTCTGAGCTCCATTCAATCATTTCAGTAGGAAAAACACACCTCAGCGAGAGGATAGACTCACAGTCAAAAATCTAATGGAGTCGGGAGGAGGTGTTTGTTCGGGACCGAAGCGGTCGGTCTTTCATCCCACACACACACACAAACAAGAAGCATAAAACAAATGCCGGGGCACCTTCACACTGGAGGCCAGAGAAAGGGAGCAGCTCACACACACACACACATTCATGGCACGCACACCGCTCTGAGTGCTGTACTTTAACATGTGTTTATGTAAAGCTTCCATCATTTTGCTCTTCTTATCTGAAAACCCATCTAAAGACCCTTCACATACACACACTCACTCCACCCAGCGCTGAATTAAACACCATCATAAAAACTCTTTAAAGTCGCTGTAATGAGAAACATCTGTACTCAGGAACCTGGCCTAGACCAAACTAATCCTCCTGTCGCTCTCTCATAAACACAATCACTGCTGTTTGTGTGTATTCAGAGCTCAGGACGTGACAATACACCGGGTTCGGTCTACTAAAGTAGAGCAGATCTCACTCACTCACTCACTCTCACACACACACACACACACACACACTCACTCACTCACTCACTCACTCACTCACTCACACACTCACACACTCACTCACTCACTCACTCACTCACTCACACACTCACTCACTCTCACACTCTCACTCACTCACTCACACACACACACACACACACACACACACACACACACACACACACACACACACACACACAGTACCCTTGTTTACATTTTAAAGTCAACATGAAACCAGTGTTGTTCTATTTAACTAAAACTTTTCTTAATTGAAATAAAGTCGAAATAAAATTAAATATAAATATTAGATGTAAAAGTTAAACTTAAAAAAAAAAAACTTAAATGAAAACTAGAAATTTTGCCTTGGCAAATAACTGAAATAAATGAGTTTACATTTTAAAGTTAACAAGAAACCAGTGTTGTTATTGTAAACTAAAACTATTTTTTTAAAAAAATTGTCACTTGACATAAAGCTGAAATAAAATAAAATAAAAATATTAGATGAAAAAAATTCACTTTAAAATCTTAAACATAAAAAACTTAAACGAAACTAACTGAAAATAAGTACAAAAAAAAAAACCTATAAATAATTCAGAATAAAAATAAATTCATAAATACTATGAATAATTCTAAAATAACCCTGCATGTAGTATTTCACTTCTGTTCTGTGATATTTTTCTGATCAAACTGATTTGATGGATTTTGATCGGTAAACAATTCCTACATAGCTAGTTAGTGAACATCATCCAATAGACTTCAGGCGACATCAGTTGATCAGGAAAGTATTTTTAGATGCACAGGAAGTTGCAACATTTTGAAAGATTATAGAGACATAATGTGCACACCAAGACGAGGAATGTGCATTAAGAAAGTAAATATGGTGGATTTATATTTCATGTTTACTATCACACATTTCTGTGCCTTAGAAAACAATATAAGCAGAAACTCTTCATCAAAACGCTCTCTCTCTTCCTCATTTTCAGCATTATAAACAGATAAGGATGGTCTAGAGCTCTTACCTGAGAACCCCATAGGGGCCGAATACGCCGTTCCCCCAGTTTCAGTGGAAGCAGGCACAGAACCTGGAGAATCTACGGAGAAGCAGAGTGACAGTTGTCAATCACAGGGATCAAAGACCACAGTCTTATGACAAATACAGATTGGCCTCATTTTGGCTAAAATAGCTTGAAACCAACGGACATTCGTTTCCCATTCCTTATACTTTTCGCTCATGCAAAATAAATAAAGTGATTCTTAGTTTAAAGTCTTTGGCAAGAAAGCTAGAGGTGGTTAGTAATAGGAATACACTGTTTAGCAGGATATACTCCATCAAGTCCAACACAACGAGCTAGTCAGGAAATAGCAGCGGCCTTGAAAACGGTGTACAGTAAATGTTCTAATTGCCGTGCGAGGAGACAGGAAAAACACACTCTTTCATGTTAACCCTTTAATAAACCGAGCCTGGAATATTGTCTCCATATGTTCTGATCGAACCTCAGTTTCCTTAAGTTACTATGATCAAACAACTGCAGGAGAAAGTATGTCAGTCACAATGAAATGGCTTCCAAGAACATGGTAAAGATGATGATAGATCTGATTGGGAGCAGTTTAGCTAGCACCCGGTTTATGCTAACAAAGATAAGTAGTCAGACACTTTAGGTTCATATAGCTAAAAGAATAGGCTAATGCTAATGTTCTTTTTTTTTTTAAACTCATGCGTGTAGTTTGGGTTTTGAAAAGAACACCACAAGTTACCATTAGCATTAGCCTGTATTGCTATATTTAACAAGACTTCTCATCAAATTAGCATTGCTAAATTAAACACTTGAAATATTTTTATTTGTTTACTTTCATGTGACATTAACCGATAACAGAGAAGCATAAATATATTTTAACTTCAAATCTCAGGGGGAATTTAAGTACATTTTCAAAGGTCACAGTTCGACTGACAAAAAATGCCAGGGAATCCCTGACATATAAGACATATCATTGTTTTACCATGGTTTTTGGCCGTGAAACATGGCAAGATCCTGGTATTCTTTAAATGTACCATTGACATCCAAAGTAAATTAATATGGTTATCATTCAGCACTTGTAAGGATAATGACTCGGAAGCAACTTTCGGAGTTGGACACTTTCCCTGAGCTGTGGTCAGTCTAATGAGACACACGGTCAAACCTGAACCTGACCGCAGAGAGAGAGAGAGAGAGAGAGAGAGGGAGAGGGGGAAAGTTGTGGGATCAAGCGGCAGCTTCAAACACGCTCTGATTTTCCAGGGAGAAGCTTTGCAGTCCATTCACCCCATCAGAAGCTCTTCCTGATCTTCTCGTTTCACAATATAATGACATTAAAACCTTCAGAGGTCACAGATTCAAAACGTATTTAAACGGGTCCCGTGACGTGGCGAGATGAAAACATTGGCGTTAAGCTAACGACATTTCAATAGTTCTTGCAGAAACTTTGCCGTCTTTGTCATTTAAGCCTGAATGTTTGTGTTTCTTTTCCTCTTTTGTGTCTCTGTGATTAAGAGCTTAAAACAATTGATATGCAAATTTACTTGCATCAACGGCCGTTTCGTCACACCTCCTCGTCACCAGCGTGTGAACGTGTGACAGTTACCACCACGACAGAGACGTGTGTGTGTGTGTGTGTGTGACAGATCCTGACGTTATCAATCAGGCGCAGTCCAACAAGCCACCAATAACTTCCTCCCATCGTTCAGTGCCACTCTCTCTTTCAATCGCAGAAAACCAGCCGTCTTCTATTGTTCTCTGTCTCTCGTCCAAGAGCCCAACGCAACTAATGGAAGTGTGTGTGTCCTCACAGGAAACGTCCTCCCCAAACTGGCTTTCCTGTCCTCCACCGCGGCGCCTTTTCTCGTTCACATTCTTGCTTTCTCTCTCAGTCGCTCCAAAACCCCAAACTGATTCATAAAAGAAGAATGACTCAAAGAGCGAGAGCCAATGTCAGTCAGCGTACAGTCGTTCCCACACACACACACGGAACATCATCTTTGTTATTCGTACTATAAACATTAAGACGCACAAATCTGGGCTAAAATTTGTCGCAGAAACATGGTTTTGAAACAGGCACTCAAAGCTGAGCGATCCGGGCTGAGTTTCTCAAGTGTGTCCTGCGTAAGTGATACTGTTTAACTCCAACGGCATGAGCAGTTTTGGCAGGAATAGAGAAGGATCTTTACGAGGGCGATCGGCAGGAAACCTCATCCGGGGCGCTGCCAAACACAACACACTTATCTGAAGCCAATATACAGGACATACTTATGAGACATACGGCATTATGGGTAGAGAGCGAAAGTGAACGCTCAGAGGAAAGACGTAAACCGACACTCCCAAAACCTCAGATTAATTCGGCAGATAAATCAGCTCTCA